>JALIGW010000001.1:14454577-14544577 GCA_023053685.1 Diadophis punctatus similis | reverse complement strand
CTCAATACATTATTTCTTATGGATAAAATTTGTTTCGTATTCATTGTCCCAAAGGTGCTTTTTTCAAGAGGCAACTGGACATTCTGGTTTTTCTTTGAAGACGTTTTGCTTCTCATCCAAGAAGCTTCTTTAGCTCTGGCTGGATGGTGGGAAATGGAAGGATTTATACCAGGGGTGGGTTCTAACTTACCCCGCTGCCGGTTTGCTTCCTCCCGCGCCGAGTGGGCGCACCTCATGGGCGTGCATGCACACACATGCACAGTGGCAAAAAGTCCAAAAAAATTCCCAACCCCCCCCCCCGAAAACAAGATGGTATGCATGCGCAGTGCTAGAAACTTGGCTTCTGCGCATGCACTGAAGAAAAAAAAACCTGGAAAAAAATCCAATTTAAAAAAAAATCCCCCCAAAAAAATCCCCCCCCAAAAATCCCCAAAAAAAGTTTCCCAAAAATTTTTTTTTAAAGATGGCAGCCTCCACGGACCGGCATTGACTGAATCGGTTCCGTGACATCATCGTGGTGTCACCTGTGGGTTGCTACCGGTTTGGGCGGACCGGGAGGAACCGGGAGGAACCCACCTCTGATTTATACTCCTTGCAGACAGCTGCACATTTGCATTATTTTAGAAAGTCGTTGAGGCCACCTGGAGGTTTATCTGTGTCATCAGGGTCATCTGAGTGGTGCAAATGGGTGTGGAGCCTTCTTGGAACTGCTGAAAGGACTGTGTTGTAGACTGGAGATAGATGATGTTGTATCCCACCCCTTCTGTTAAGAGAGGGCTGTTCAATTTTGACATAGTAGATGGCCTCTTTTAACCCTTCAACTGTTCCAAGAAGGCTCCACACCAATTTGCACTACTCAGTTGACCCTGATGACACAGATAAACCTTCAGGTGACCTTAATGACCCGCTAAAAGAATGCAAATGTGCAGCTTTCTGCAAGGAGTATAAATCCTTCCATTTCCCACCATCCAGTCAGAGCTGAAGAAGCTTCTTGGATGAGAAGTAAAACATCTTCAAGGAAAAACAAAGTCCAGTTGCCTCTTGAAAAAAAGCACCTTTGGAACAACCATGACCTGGAGGACTGAGAATCTCCATAGATGTTTTGTATTCATTATTTTTAGTACTCAGTGCACCTCCCAGAACCAATTAACAATGAGTACTGAGGTACCACTGTACTTGCCACACTAGAATAATACTTGGTGGGAAGGCGGTGAGGTTCTCCTTCCTGTAACTTTTGAAGGCCAATCTCTTTGTTTTGAGGCCTGTGTTGTGCCAGATGGATGCAAAGCGCTCCGTACGAATATGTCAAAACCTCATTATTTCTCACAGCCAATTAGAAACATAGCTGGCAATCGTTGGAGCCATTTCCTGCCATGATTGTTCACCCTTATGGGCAACCTTTTCCTGCTGCCTGGCTTTTTCAGTGCGCGGCTTGTGAAAATACTGACAAATACATTCCTAAATAAAACAGCTTTTCAAATATTAAAAAGGTTCCTTTTTATAATAATTTCCATTGGAACTAGGTGGCGTGACCGCTATTTTCCTGCTACCCTTTCAAACAAATCTTGTTCCAATTATTTTCTTTTCTTTTTCTCCCCATAAAGTTGAATGGAATATATTTTTCTTCCCCTCCCCTCCAACTTCGCACCCCATATACCCCTTGTCTGGCTGAGCGGAGGTATGATTTGTTTAGATTGGGGTTTTTTACTGCAAAACGCCAAGGCTCCGGAAACTTAATGTTTTCCTCCAAGAATGGCTGGATTTGTTAGATTCCATTTTAGCACCTGCTGTGCCTGAACACAATAGCAAAATAATAATAATGGAAGTCTGAGGTGTGGGGAGGGAGGAAATATCCAACAGCAAGAGCATAACAAAAATTCAGCCATTAAACATTAAAGTTGAGCCAATGTTGCCTCAAGGAAATGCTTCAAAACATATGTGACCTCACATGCAGTACCTCCTTGCAATTCAGTATCATATGGAAATATACAGTAGTGAAAAATCTCATTAAAGCAGCCATTTTGTTAATGGGACTTTAGAAATAGCAGCAGGTGGGGTTTTTTTCTCTCCCCAGGCTCCTATTGAATCCTAATGCAGGTAGTCCTCAACTTATAACTATTTGTTTAGTGACTGTTCGATGTCACAATGCCACTGAAAAATGAAAATGACTTACAACCGGTCCTCACAGTTATAACCATCACAGCTTCTGTAACCATCACATGATTAAAATTTGGGTTCATGGCAACTGGCATGTATTTACCATGATTGCAGCATTCCAGATCACGTGATTGCCATTTGTGACTGTCTCCGTTGGCTTCCGACAAGCAAAGTCAGTGAGGGAAGCAGGATTCATTCAATGACCACATCGTTCACTTAATAACTGCAACATTTTGCTGAACAAGCTTGGCAAAAAAAAGATCGTAACATTGGGTGTGACTCCCTTAACAACCGCTTTGTCTAGCAACAGAATTCTTGTCTCAATTGTGGTCGTAAGTCTAGTGCTACCTGTAAAAAAAATTCTGGTTTCATAAATAGTGGGGAGGTGCAGCGCTTATGCTAGAACTTATATCAGGCCCAAAGCATTTCTTGCAAGTCCGTTTTGTTTGGTATGTGGCAGATTTGGACATGACCAACGCTGGTTAACACTTCAAGTTCAGACAATTTGTGCTCCCATGGACTGAATATTTATTTATATTCTTAGGGCTAAAAAATAGATACATTCTCTGAGAAGGCATACACACACACACACACCTATATCTATATCATTTCTATATCTATATCTATCTATCTATCTATCTATCTATCTATCTATCTATCTATCTATCTATCTATCTATCTATCTATCTATCTATCTATCTATCTATCTATCTATCTATCTATCTATCTATCTAATCTAATCTAATCTAATCTAATCTATCTATACATATGTGTGTACACAGACACCCACACACATACATACTCTATATACATACATAAATACAGTGATATCTCTGTACTCATCATTAATTGGTTCCAGGAGGCACGATGAGTACCAAAAACGATGAGTACCAAACCATTTTTTCTCATAAGGTATATGGTAGTGAGTCATAACTGGCTGACATCAAGTTCTAGCTTGTGCATTGAGTACTAAACAAATGATGAGTACCAAGACAAAATTTTCACAACAAGCAGTTGAGTACCAAGGAATCACTGTATATAATTTAATTAATATTTAATTATATACATGTTAAAGACTAAAGTAAGGAAAAAAATAAGAAATAAGGAGAGAGGAGAGGAGGGGAGGGGAGGGGACAGGAGAGGAGAGGAGAAAGGAGAGGCTATAAAGAAGTGGTTTCCCATCTTTTTGAGCAGTTACATTTATATTTTACCCTCTTTCTTTAAGAATACCATTTCTTTCTTCCATAGTTTTCCCTTTCTAATCATCAAACCATAAATCTCATCTTCATCTTTTACTCGAAGACATTTCGCCTGTCATCCAAGAAGCTCCTTCAGTTCTGGCTGACAGTCAGAACTGAAGAAGCTTCTTGGATGACAAGCGAAACATCTTCAAGTAAAAACAAAGAAAGTCCAGTTGCTTTTTGAAAAAGCAACTTTGGGA
The DNA here is from genome assembly GCA_023053685.1 of Diadophis punctatus similis. Classification (NCBI taxonomy): domain Eukaryota; kingdom Metazoa; phylum Chordata; class Lepidosauria; order Squamata; family Dipsadidae; genus Diadophis; species Diadophis punctatus. Next base: position 14,540,979 of record JALIGW010000001.1, on the reverse strand, counting down.
CAAGCATAACCTGGAACGACTGAGAATCTACATTGACGATTGTCCATGGTATTCTCAGTGCTCTTCTCCAACACCAAAGCACAAAAGCATCGATATTCTTCCTATCCTATCTAATAAGCATATATGATTCTGCAGTGATCAGAAAATGTTTTCTGTTGGAGTTGCCTGGTTGAGGTTATAATTGTTGAATATCCCATCAGAAAAGACTTCCCAATATGAATTCACAGATAACACCTAATTGTCTGAATTCAATATAAAACCAATATTCTTTTTTTAAATAGATTTTTATTGTATTTTTCTTTTTTTACAAATACTCATAACTTATACATGATGGTGTTCATTTATATATTATTTACTTATTGTTACTTATTGTTTACTTATCATTGCATTTACAAATTATTTACATGTCTTTACATTTAAATCCAAATATATTCCATACATTTCAGTTACATATTTTACTTCCCCTTGATATTTGTCTCTCTTTTTTTGTTTTTTCTATCCTCAATCCAGTCGTACCATTTCTTCCATATTGCATGATATTCCGAATCCAATTGTCCTTTCAGTTCAATTGTTAGTTTGTCTTAATTAACTAAAACCAATATTCTTATCTGTACCATGGATAATTTCAAATTCTAGAACAGATAAACCTTCTGTGTGTGTGTGTGTGTGTGTGTGTGTGTGTGTGTGTGTGTGTGTGTGTGTGTGTGTGTGTGCGCGCGCGCGCGCGCGCGCGCACATGCAGCACCTGCAGAGGTGGTATTCAGCTGGTTAGGACCGGTTCTCCCGAAACGGTAATGGAAATCGCGAGTGGGCCTGGCCCGCCCACCCGCCGTGGCTGAATGCTATCCTATTTGTGCATGTTTTTGAGGCCAGGTGCATGCACGGAAGGCTCGTGTGCCAATAAAGCACATGCGTGGGAGGCTGTGCGCATGTGTGGAGGTGGCACGGGTGGAGGTGGTGTGCACACTCACATTTGTGAACCGGTAGGGAAGGTAAATGAAAAACCATCCCTGAGCACATGTGTGCACATATGGATTTTCTCCACATGCTGATTTATTCATGTTATTATTTATTAATCAGATTCCTTGGTGGTGTACAGAAAATGATTAGAAACATAAAAATAAAAGCATCCCATGGTGCAATAATGAAAATTACAGGAACCTCTGCAAATGAAGGCCACATTTGTGAAAACTCCTAAACATTTGTTTTCTCTGCTAGATGAAAAGCAAAACAAAATGGGCATCTTCTATTTGAAACATAGCGAGAGTTGAAAATGCAATGCCCACTTTATAGAAAAGAATTCAATAGCAGCAGAATGTGACAATCAGATCCACGCCACCACTCAACACACACACACACACCCCAAAAAAACGTTGCTGAATTTTTTCTTCCGTTCTCAGCAAAGCTTTGCTCTCAGAATTCCTTTCAAAGTAAGAGATAATTCCAGTGCAATTTTCACAGTCAGAATGTGAGGTTCTTCTCTCTATTGAGTTACAAGGCAGCTACCGCTTGTCTGTGAATGCCCTCTCATTTCTTCAGTGACCCACACTTTCCCTGGCTTCCCACTGGTGTGCAACAGAATTATCCAGTGATGTGTAAGAGATGAAAACACTGCTACCAGCAGTGGCAACCTTAGCCACCTCAAACGTAAGAAGAAAGGGCCACCACGGAAGATCGGTAAGAAATTATCTGTCTCCCAAAGTAAGGAAGACAACCGGAAGCCTCTTTAGGAGAGAGATGGGACTTTTTTTGGAGGGGGAGGGGTTGTTAATAGATTTCAGCACAACATTAATGATAGATCATTCATGCACTACCCCTCTTTTTGCAAAAATGACTTGACAATAGGTCACGCCCCATAGAAGCATCAGAATAGGACTGTATGCAGCAGCCTGATCTCTAATGCCACAAATCAGGGGGTTGGACTAGAAGACCTCCAAGGTCTCTTCCAACTCTGTTATTCTGTTCTGTTTTAAAATCCCACTGGCCTGGTTCTCCAACATTTATTCTTTCGGCTCCTGGTATATAGGCTTTCCACGTAATGGATAGGGATTAAAAAGAATTTCATGGTAGATCCTCCTGGGAGCTAATTTATGTGTTGTACTGCCAGCTGATCCACTCTGAAGCCAACACGAGATGGAACAAAATGTGGCTAGCCTTTGTCCCAACCAAGCTGAGATTCAGTGGTGGCTTCATTTGTTTTTCCAAAGGGTAGGATGTGATTCAAAGTCTACCTTGTCTACTTTTTTTTAAAGAATGCACTGAAAGGAGTGTGTGGCGTTCATCAAACAAGACTTATTTCCTGGACTGACGCTGTCTGTCCTAGTATTATCAAGGGAGTATTTCTATGGGTTGTTACGTTCAAATGATGCAAGGCTGGATTTTATTCTTACGGATTTATCAGTTTGGTCTAGTGCAGGAGTCTCCAAACTTGGCAACTTTTTAAGACTTCCGGACTTCAACAACTTTTAAGACTCGTGGAGTTGAAGTCCACGAACCTTAAAGTTGCCAAGTTTGAAAATAAATGAAATACTGTACACTTCTCCACCAAATGTCATTTATCAAAAAGATATAAAATTTGGCAACGTTAAAACTTCTGGACTTCACCAACGTTAAGAGTTGTGGACTTGAAGTTCACAACTCTTAAAGTTGCCAAGTTTGGAGACCCCTGGTTTAGTGGTTAAGGCGCTAGGCTAGAAAGTGGGAGACCGTAAGTTCAAATCCCACCTTAGCCATGAAAGCCAGCTGGGTGACTTTGGGCCAGTCATTCTCTCTCAATCCAACCCACCTCACAGAGATGTTGTTGTTGTTGTTGTGGGGAAAATAGGAAGAGGAAGGTGTGTTGGATGTGTTTGCTGCCTTATTTATAAAAATAATAAAGGTGGGATATAAATAACTCAGAAAAGGAAAAAAAAGAAGAGCAACTAAGATAATCAAAGGCCTGGAGACTAAACCATATGACCAACAGCTGCAGGTTTTGGGTCTGGCTAGTCTAAAGAAAAGAAGAATTAGGTGTGACATGATAGCAGAGCCTCAGTGGCGCAGTGGTTAGAGTGCAGTATTGCAAGTTACTTCTGCTGACTGCCTGCAGTTCGGCAGTTCAAATCCCACCAGGCTCAAGGTTGACTCAGCCTTCCATCCTTCCGAGGTCGGTAAAATGAGGACCCAGGTTGTTGGGGGCAATATGCTGACTCTGTAAACCGCTTAGAGAGGGCTGGAAAGCCCTGTGAAGCAGTATATAAGTCTAAGTGCTAGTGCTAGTATTCCAGTATTTGAGGGGCTGCCACAAAGAAGAGGGGGTCAAATTATTCTCAAAAGCAGTAGAGGGCAGGACAAGAAGCAATGGGTGGAAACTAACCAAAGAGAGAAACAACTTAGATTTAGATTTAGATTTATTATTAGAGTTGGAAGGGACCTTGTAGGTCATCTAGTTCAACCCCCTGCTCAAGCAGGAGTTCCTACACCATTTGAGACGGATGGCAGTCCAGTCTTCCCTTGAAGGTCGCAAGTGTTGGGGCTCTCACACTCTCCGCTGGCAAGCTGTTCCACTGGTTGATCGCTCTCACCAACAGAAAGTTTCTCCTCACTTCCAGGTTGAATCTCTCCTTGATCAGCTTCCATCCGTTATTCCTTGTTTGGCTTTCTGGTGCCATAGAGAACAGAACTAAGGAGAAATTTCCTGACAGTGAGAACAATTAACCAGTGGAGCAGCTTGGCTTCAGAAGTTGTGGGTGCTTCATCCCTGGAGGTTTTTAAGAGGAGACTGGACAGTCACTTGTCTGAGATGGTATAAGTTCTCCTGCTTGAGCAGGGGGCTGGACTAGAAGACCTCCAAGGTCCCTTCCAGCTCTATTCTATGCTATTCTAGCAGGGGGAAGGAGGAAGGAAAGCAGGATTTTTTCAGACTCGAGAGCGACGTCATATAAATCTCATGAATAAATAAGTTACATCACCTAAATGAGAGGTTCACAACTAAGACAACAAAATTGATTGAAGCCCTAGAGGTCTTGGACGCAGCCCTGTGAGATCTTTTTCCTTAGACCACCTCACCGCCCCTAAATTTTAATGTATTTTTTTATGTTGCGGAAGAGGAAATGTTGACCTGCATAACTGGAAAGGAATCAAGTCAACTGCAGATGATTGGAAGGACTTTGCTTTAGGCCTGTTCTACTATTATTATTATTATTTGGGGGGGGGATGGGGAGAGGAGCGGAGTGATCCCCAGGAAATCACTCAAAGGATAAGTGTAGCCCTTAGCTCTCCGGGAGTTTATACCCTTCTTGTACAGAAAATAAATGAAATACTGTACACTTCTCCACCAAATGTCATTTACCAAAAAGATATAAAATTACCCAGTTCCCCCTTCAGCTATTATAGAGTGTCTTTGAAGAAAGAACTAGCCCTGATTTTTCTGCACATCATATAAGTTCTTTAGGGCAGGTTTTTTTTTTTTGTCAATCTTGACAACTTTAAGATGCTGGCTGGGGAATTCTGGGAGTTGAAGTCCACATGTCTTAAAAATTGCCAAGATTGAGAAACAATGCTGCAAGGGTCCACCCGTCCCCTTCCAGTCAGGTTTATTGTTTTATATGTCTTGGTAGCGATTTGTGTTTGATTTTCTTTTTTTATATCTCCCTGACCAAGGGTCGCACCCTCTGTTTCATTTCTCTCTGTCTTTAGAGGCTTGATTTTACTTTTACAATATCTCTATGCTCTGCAGAATTGCTTAAGATATGCTTTATGTGAGGAATAGACAGACGTTGACATGTTTCTTGAACAAACTAGAAAACAGTTTATTTAAATACAACTTCTCAGTAATTGTCAAGTGAATTTGCTACAGCCACAAGCAGCTATTTAATTCTTTCTTTTTTCTTTCCTTCCCCTCAGAGACTCTCTTTGCTTTCCTGACTAAATCTAAGCAAATCCAATTCTTCTTTGTTTCTAGGCCTATAGATAAGAGCACGTTTCACCGTTTATCTCTATCTACAAATTACTCAATATATAGCAATCAGTCTTGTTCCCTGACCCTGGCTTCTGCTTCCCACAGAACTGCCTAGGGCCTATCTTTCTCTCCTGTCAACTTCCCTCTTGGACAGTCAAACTCAGGCAGAGATTCTCTATAAATCTTCCATCTTTGGACGTCACACACAGAGCTCCTCAGGTCTCCACATTAAGCCTTCCCTCATGGAAGTTATACACACAGACAGAGCTCTTCACAGCTCTTCTTACTAAACCTTCCCTCCTGGAAGTTACCACAAAACAGAGAGCTCCACATCTCTCTCAACCAGGCCTTTTATAGTTCCTGGCCCTGCTATCTATGCTCCGATTGGCTGTCTCTTATGATGTCATCTATCCCCCCTCCGTTCTGGAGCACTGGGATAAACACCTCCCCCTTTCTACTTACCATACATTTAAAAGTTGTTTGGCTCTATACTTACTTGTTTAAACAGTTCCTTTTAACAACATTTTAACTTTATACAACAACTTACTATTTTACATTCAGTACCTGTATGTGGGCACCACAAGTGCTTTAGGCAATACCTGGAGTAGTTGATAGTGGTCAAAATCCCCACTCACTTACTGGGATAGAGACCAGCCCAACATACAGTCCTGTCTGAGATTTTCGCAAAACAACTTTAAATCTTTTTTTAATATATTCTTAAAAGAATCAGAGAGAGGAAGTCTCCCTTTCAAGGCTTATTAAAGACCCCCTCCCTTTCTCCCAGAAGCTGAGAAAGCCATCTGTTGGAACCTGTTCACATGTTTGTTTTCTGCAATAAAATGCAAAATACTTCTTCCTGTTAGAAGATGATGCCATATGTCACTCTTGGTAACAAAACCAGAATGTTTATTAATGAACCCAATCAGAGACAAAGATTTAGAAAGATTTAAAGGGAGCTGGGTTATATTTCTACATCCTTTTTCCCCCTTTCAGTTCAGCATTTAAAAACGGGATGGGAGTAATGCTGCAGGCTTTCTAATATATTATCAATGGACTTAAAGTTTTTTTTTTAAAAAAAGCAGAAAGCCTTGCTATGTTTTTCCTAGGAACTTTCTAATTTGGCAATGGAAGGAGAGGAGAGGCATGCCAGAGCGGAGGAATGGCACATACTGGTTTATCTGATTATTTCGCATTTTGGAACCCGCAACAGATTTTGATCTGCAATTTATCTGTGATTAATATTTAATTTGATCAGTACAAGCCTGTTGTCATCAGTCCATCCTCTTCCTGGTAAGCTCATTAAAGAAGATGATAGCAGGGGAAAAGTATTCTGCAGTGAATATAAGTAGATCTTGGCTGGGTTATGTTCTGTGATTCTGTTATTGTTGGAGATGCTGGCCTGATTCTGACAATTCAGCACAGCCTTGTCTCCCCAAAACAATTTGAGGAGCTTAGTTTTCTGAACTGGAAATGTCTGTGCAGCGTTCTGTGGTTGGCTCTCAATCATATAACTTCACCCCTTACGGATGTGTTACTAATACTTCCATGTCGGAAGCACCAAAAGGCTTCCGTGATTAAAGAATTTGCCGGTGATATCACTGTTTCCTAGGGGACGCCCAGTTGAGGGTGCCTTTCGCATCCCCATGAAGTTACTCACTGAAGTGGTACCCATTTATCTATTTGCAGTTGTCTGCTTCTGAATCGCTGGGTTGGCAGGAGATGAAGTGTGTGATGGGAGCTCACCCTGTCCCGGGGTAGCAACAGGTCTCGAATGTGAGGCTGCCAATTGTTAGTCTTGTGTTCTAACCTCATGAGCCACCACGAGCCACCACATCCTAGGGATGTGTTAGTGTGTAGTGATTAAAATTTGTGGAAAAGCAAACTCCCTATGCTTCAATTTTCAGGGAAGTTAGCAATAGCATTTAGACTTATATACCGCTTCATAGTGCTTGTCAGCCCTCTCTAAGTGGTTTACACAGTCAGCATATTGCCCCCAACAATCTGGGTCCTCATTTTACCGACCTCGGAAGGATGGAAGGCTGAGTCAACCCTGAGCCTGGTGAGATTTGAACTGCCAAATTGCAGGCAGCCGGCAGTCAGCAGAAGTAGCCTGCAGTACTGCACTTTAACCACTGCACCACCACGGCTCATGTTCTCTCTCTCTCTCTCCCCTGTCCGTCTTTGTGATGTTTTACTCAGAAGCTCACATGTATTAATGCCATCCAGAGAAGTTCTTCAATTAGATTCCATTGCCTCTAATGAATGAAACTTTATTTTCTCCCTTCAAATGCTAGATGTAGTTTATAGTAGGAACTTCATGAATTTTGCAACAGATTCCAGAATCAATGTCACTAAGATCTCCAATGCTGATCACCTAGCTTTTTGAAAAAAATATTTAAGTTAGCTTGTGCTTCTTGATTAAGCATTGGCTATTGTTTCCATTTTATACCTTTAAAAAAAATATGAATTCTAGAAATATAAAAGAACAAACCTAAAAGCTTATGTGAATTTTCTAGGTGGTGGTGTACTTTTCTGCTTCAAGCCAGGATTTCAATGACAAAATGTACAGCTCCATTTCATAACTCAAACCCTGACATTTGCTACCGAATTCCTGACATCAGATACAAGTATATAACTAATAGAATTTGTATTGTGATGTCACAATGCATGTTTTGCTAATTGAATATAGATCAGGATCATTTTGTAATCTTTGAGTGAATTCCGGTTCATTTCCTTCCTTATGGAAAAATATCCAGGCCCTTTATCATTTTTGAAGGCATTCCTGGGTCCATGTTCAAAAATGCAGTGGGCAGGGCCATGGAAAAATTAAAAATTGTTTGGACTTAGCTATCTCAATTAAGATGAAATATAGTTAACATGGTTACTCCACCACCATGTATTTAATAACTTTCCATCCTGTCTATTAAAATTTAGCAAGAACAAATCTAGATTGCAGAAGCTATATCAAAGACATACTTAATGGGGCTGGGCAGCTCTATCTGCCAAACAACAACAACAACAAAAAAAAACCAACAACAGCTGATCTGTCTTATTATGTCATCCAACATTTACAATCTGTTCTCTCAGGTTGACCTTTGCTTCCTTGGTCTAAGAGTTCACCAACTCTTGCCTATCTTCTTGTATTTCCAGCTGCCAAAAAAATTGCCAATGAAGTCCTAGGTTGCAGCAACAGGGGGATAGCATCAAGATCACAAGAAGAGATAGTGCGGCTTTGAATATTGGAATATTGCATCTAGTTCTGGTTACCACACTATACAAAAAAAAAGCCATGTTGAGACCTTGGAAAGTGGGCAGAGAAGAGCAACAAAGATAATAAAAGGTCTGGGGGGTTTAAATCATATGACGAATGGTTGAGGAGCGAGGTATGTTTATCCTTTCGAATAGAAGGATTGAGGAGACATGATAACTATCTTCCAGTATTGAGGGTCTATTACAGAGAAGAGGGGATTGACATTCTCCAAAGCACCAATGGACAGGACAAAGAATAATGCGTGGAAGCTCATTAAAGAGCGATCCAACCTAGAGGTAAGGAGAAATTTTTTGACAGTGAGAACAATTAATCAATGGAATAGCTTGCTTCTTGGAGTTATAGGTGTTCCATCACTGGATGTTTTCAAAAATAAATTGGACAGCCATCTGATTGGGATAGCAATAGCAATAGCACTTAGACTTTTATACTGCTTTACAGTGCTTTACAGCCCTCTCTAAGCAGTTTACAGAGTCAGCATATTGCCCCCAACAATCTGGGTCCTCATTTTACCCACCTCGGAAGGATGGAAGGCTGAGTCAACCTTGAACCTGGTGAGATTCGAACTGCCAAATTGCAGGCAGCAGAAGTTGCCTGCAGTACTGCATGCTAACCACTGTGCCACCGTGGCTCATGGATGGCATAAGGCTCCTGCTTTGAGCGGAGGGTTTGGACTAGAAGACCTCCAAAGTTCCTTCCAGCTCTATGCTTCCATGAGTAAGGTTTGTTTATGCATTTTCATTTTCATTCCCCTTTGATTTGTCGTTGGGTGGCATCTACACTCATAAATCTCCAACCGTGCAAGACACCTGAAGCCAATAAACTTCCCCACTTCACCCTCATGCACATGCCAGGGAAAGATTTGTTCCAAGACTCGCAGAAGCCCCGATCAGTAGAACTGAAGGAACATTGCAGAAGTTTTGTTCCTGGCGGCTGTTGGCATCCAACACCAGAGATGCCAGCATGCAGGGACACCCCTATTGCATCCTTCTCACTGTGATGAAACTCTGTTCTTATTCTGGCTGCATAGTTTGGCTTGTTACCGAGCACATGCTTTGCAGATTAGCCTGTTTGTACAGCCAATTGAACATGTGCTCCATTAAAAATTAAAGCATCCTGTTCTGAGAATGGTACAGGAGACATCAGCTGCCATCGTGCAGCAGACATGGGAAGCCCCTTGAGCCCATTATCATAGGTTACAGCAAATGTTAAGCTGTGCCAACACCATTCAATAATGCAGTTCATGCAGATGGCTGCTACTACATCTACTCACAGATGTGGCCTCCTGTCCCTGAGGTTGCAGTATCACAGGAGTTGTCGGGAACCATCAGATTTGATGCTGACAGGAGCAATCACCATTTGTGTCTGGGAGGGGGGATTTTTATTTTTTTGGCCTGATGTACCAGCTAAAGGAGAAATAACAACGCTGTGTAAACACAACCCTCTATGCTTACCAAAAAAATTAAAAATGACTTACAAGAGTCCTCAGGGAGTAGGGCGGCATAGAAGAACCTCAAAATAAAATAAAATAAAATAAAAGAGCTGCAAAAACAGTCTTTAAAAAAACCCAAATAACAAGGAGTGTGTATATCTTATAAAAGATAAGGAAATCCTTGGAGGATTTGTTCATGAAACTTACCGGAATAAGTGACTTGTGGAAGATGGTAGAAATTAGTCCTGAGATAAAGAAGGATAATTTCTGCTAGAGGCAAGATCCTGCTTCTCACATCAAAATGTTATCCCCCCCCCCCTTATACTTTTTCAATCCATTATTAAAGGGAATAGGAGGAATCCATTCTGCAGGTAGCTGAGTTTCACAAAACTGGTTGGAGATAGGAATATTGTTCCATAAGAACAGTCAAGTCTAGGTCAACAAGTCTGGGACAACCCAAAGGTGCTTTTTCAGGAGGCAACTGGACTTTCTTGTTTTTTCTTTGAAGATGTTTTGCTTCTCATCCAAGAAGCTTCTTCAGCCCTGACAGGATAGTAGGGAAGTGAAACGTCTTCAAAGAAAAAACAAGAAAGTCCAGTTGCCTCCTGAAAAAGCACCTTTGGGACAACCATGACTTCGATGACTGAGAATCTCTACAGACTTTCAGTCTGGGACAAAAACAGAGAAGTTGGTGCTGAAATCAGCACCACGGATAGTTCCAAGTGAGCAAAACCTACTGAAACTGGCCTATGATAGCAGGAGGATCTTGTTTCAGTAGCAAATTACAAGCAATCCCCAACTTATGACCATAATTAATTGTTAAGCAGGACATGATGTGACTATGCCTGATTTTGCTACTTTTTTTGTGGCAGTCATAAATACTGGTTTTCCGGAAAAAAAGTCATAAATTGTGGTCATGTGACTGTGGGACTCTGCAAATGGTTATAAAGGTGGACCAGTTGCCAAGAACCAAAAATGTGGCTATGTGACGAGGGGGGCAGCTATCAGAACATCAAATCTGGGTTGTAAGTGGTTTTTGGGGGGATTCATCGTAACCCTAAAAACCAAGAACAAGTGATCGTAAGTGAAGGACTATCTGTAAAGCCAACAAAAACCTTAAGTATACCTTCCCTTTCTTGGGTGCCTCCACCAATATGGATTCCACCTCCCAGAAATTCAACATAAGAATAGCTTTGAATTCTGCCAGTTGAAATCCATGGACACAGGTAGGTCTACCTCTATAAGAGAAAGAAGATAGATCAGAATAATGGGTTTACTGATGCATATTTTTATGCAAATAGTATTTCCTAGACCTTATAATAGCAGCACAATTAATTCCTATAATTCAGTATAAAATTTTATATAGCCAAAAACATCCTCATAGAAGGCCAATATTTGGAAAGGCGTACAGTCTCAAGGGAATCCTGGAGTTTCTAGAAATATATACCGTATTTTTCGGAGTATAAGACGCACCCTTTTCCTCCCTAAAAGTGGCTGAAAATTTGGGTGCGTCTTATACTTCGAATGTAGCTTTTTTTTTCCAGCCCTAACTAGGTGCTAACAGATCTTCCCAGCTCTTACCTTGCAGGCTTTTTCATTGTTACTCTCTCCAAAGAATGTTTTTCCAGCCCTAAGTCTTTGCAGAATTTTTTTCATTGCTCTACTTGCTCCGAATAAGTTTTTTTCTAGCCCTAACCAGGTGCTAACAGATCTTCCCAGCTCTTACTGGCTTGCAGGCTCTTTCATTGCTACTCTCTCAGAAGAATGTTTTTCCAGCCCTAAGTCTTTGCAGGGTGTTTCTCATTGCTCTACTTGCTCCGAAAAAGTTTTTTTCTAGCCCTAACCAGGTGCTAACTATCTTCCCAGCTCTTACCGGCTTGCAGGTTCTTTCATTGTTACTCTCTCAGAAGAAGGTTTTTTTAAGTCCTAACCAGGGGATAAAATAATGTGCTGAAGCTGCTCCGAATAAGTTTTTTTTTTCAGCCCTAACTAGGTGCTAACAGATCTTCCCAGCTCTTACCTTGCAGGCTTTTTCATTGTTACTCTCTGAGAAGAATGTTTTTCCAGCCCTAAGTCTTTGCAGGGTTTTTTTCATTGCTCTACTTGCTCTGAATAAGTTTTTTTCTAGCCCTAACCAGGTGCTAACTATCTTCCCAGCTCTTACTGGCTTGCAGGCTCTTTCATTGTTACTCTCTCAGAAGAAGGTTTTTTAAAGTCCTAACCAGGGGATAAAATAATGTGCTGAAGCTGACCAGACTAAGGACGCTAGCCAGATGAATACCTGGGAGGCAGATTGTTTTCCCCTATTTTCCTCCCCAAAAACTAAGGTGCGTCTTATACTCCGAAAAATATGGTAAATGTGGGGGCTCCTAAATAGAAAACCTCTCCAAACATTGCTAACAGAATAACAGAATTGGAAGTGACCTTGGAGGTCTTCTAGTCCAACTCCCTGCTCAGGCAAGAGACCATACATATACCATTATGGACAAATGTCCAATCTCTTCTTGAAAACCTCCAGCGATGGAGCACCCACAACTTCTGGAGGCAAGTTGTTCCACTGGTTAATTGTTCTCACTGTCAGGAAATTTCTCCTTAGTTCTAGTTCTTGGTTCATTGATCAAACAATATTCAGTGGCTGCTGAAGGCTGATTATTGGAGGCTCCAGAGAAGGTGGAATAGAATGGTTGGGGTGCGGTGGACTTCTAAAAGGATTGTGGCTAGTTGGACTCTTGAATATGGAAATACCATACCAAAACATTTTCTTGTAGTCTCCATGCACTCTTTTATCTAGTTAACAGTGACTGATAGATTAGATTGCTTTTAATTTTGCCCTGTGTTTTTTGCAAGACTTTACTGGCAAGATTTCCATATACAGTAGTACCTTGGTACTCATCGTTAATTGGTTCTAGGAGATGCAATGAATACCAAAAATGATGAGTACCAAACAATTTTCCCCCCATAAGGAATAATGTAGTGAGTCACAAGGCAGCTGACACTGACAACTTCTAACATTGAGTGCCAAACAAACAATAAGTACTGTGGCAACATTTTCATGTCAAAATGTGTTGAGTACCAAATTTGATGAGTTTCAAAGCAGTTGAGTACCAAAGTACCACTGTAATCTACCAAAGTCCCTAGGGAGTAGGGCGGCATAGAAGAACCTAATAATAAATAAATAATAAATAAATAAAGAGGAAAGGGTGGGGGGGAATAATGTCTGAAAAAAATTGTGGATTTGGCAAAGAAAATATGTTTTCTTCTCCTCTACACCATACTGACTCACAAGACCCATTTGTTATTTGTCTGGTTTGGTTATAAAACACACATGTGCCAACCTCTAAAGTGGAGAGAATAACAATTGGGAACCAATTTGGAATACTGAATGAAAAAGGTCTATATCCTCAGAAACTGGGTTGGGTGTGATGGAGGGAGAGAAAGAGACAGAGAGAGAAAGAAAGAAAAAGGCACACACACAGAGAGAGGGGGGGGGAGGGAGAGAGAGAGAGAGAGAGAGAGAGAGAGAGAGAGAGAGAGAGAGAGAGAGATCTTTCAGTATGATTGACTTTAACAGATTAACAGAGTTGGAAGGGACCTTGCAGGTCATCTAGTCCAACCCTCTGCCCAAGCAGGAGACCCTTACATCTGCCTCTACCTAGGATCGAACTCACAACCTCCTGATTGTGAGGCAAGAGCTCTACCTCTAGGCCACAGCAGGTACTTCACAGATTATACTAGGTTAGTGCAACCTGCTAATGTAAAAAAAAAACCAACCCCATTCTCTGGGAATTGGAGCACAGCATGTAAACATAAACCTCCATTTGCAATTTTCATCCCAAGTAGAGGAGAAAGAGCACATCACAAGTTCTAAGAGAAGTGCAGATGTTTTAGAAGAGACTTCTGTGCGTCCTAAACAGTTGGTTCATCAAAGTAAAAGAACTTCTCCCCTTCCCTCTGTAATGATTCAGCAATGAAATTGCAGCCTGTAGTTAGTATTCCATGCTGCCACTACATCAGCATATCTTGAATTGCTCTGCTGAACCCATTTTCCTTTGGGAGAGGGCATCCTTAGTGCCAGCTGAATCAATATGCAATCATGAATGTAAGGAATGTCTATAGAGATTCTCAGTCGTCCAGGTCATACTTGGGTTTTTTTTTTCTTGAAAATATTTCGCTTCTCATCCATGAAGCTTCTTCAGTTCACTTACAGAACTGAAGAAGCTTCTTGGATGAGAAGCAAAATGTTTTCAAGGGGGGGAAAAAACCCAAGAAAGTCCAGCTGCCTTTTCAAAAACACCTTTGGGATAATGTAAGGAATGATCTGGTTGAGAACTGGCTAGGTGTGCCGAAGAATGGGGCAGACCTGACCCAGTTTTCCTTGCCTGAGTTCTTAGAACAGAATAAGGACAAGTTGAAGAGAATGGAAACCGGGAGTCATACTTAATTTACTGAACATCTGTCTCTCCAGAAAACCAGTCCATTCCCAAATGCATGGACTGGAATTACAGAGACAGAAATAGAGAGGTTGCTGGTTTACTGCCCACTGCATTTTTTTAGTGTTTCATTTTGCATAAGATTGTAATGAAATGTGCAGAGGGGGAGACCTGTGACAACACAGAGATTTCCCACAACGATGTCTGGATTAAGAGGCAGCCCCAAGCTTAATATGGGAGAGGAAAATAGGTTCAGGGTAGCCACACCCTAGAACAGCAATCACGTGAAATATTAGTACTGCTTTATAAAACCCTAGTAAGACCACACCTAGAGTACTGAAACCAATTTTGGTCACCATACTACAAAAAATATGTTGAGACTTTGGAAAAAGTTCTGAGAAGAGCAACTAAGATGGTCAAAGCCTGGAGACTAAAACATATGAAGAAAGGCTGCAGGATTTGGGTTTGGCTAGTCTAAAGAAATGAAGAATTACGGGTGACATGATAGCAGTATTCCAGTATTTGAGGGGCTGCCACAAGGAAGAGGAGGTCAAATTTATTTTCCAAAGCACCAGAGGACAGGACAAGAAACAACGGTTGGAAACTAATCAAAGAGAGAAGCAACCTAGAAACTTCCTAACAGTGAGGACAATTAACCAGTAGAACAGCTTGCCTCCAGAAATCGTGGGCGCTCCATCACTGGATGTCTTTAAGAAGAGTCTAGACCAGTGATGGCGAACCTATGGCATGCGTGCCACAGGTGGCATGCAGAGCCATATCGGAGGGCACGTGAGGCGTTGCCCTATTTCAGCTCCACGGGCAAACCGGAAATTCGGAAAATGCACTTCCGGTTTGCCGTTGGGCTGTTTTTTTGCACTCCAGAGGGTTCAGGGAAGCTTCCTGAAGCCCCAGAATGCGAAAAACGGCAAAACGGAAGTTCGGTAAACGCACTTCCAATTTGCCATTGGGCTGTTTTTCACACTCCGGAGAGTTCAGGAAAGCTTCCTGAAGCCCCAGAATGCGAAAAACGGCAAAACGGAAGTTCGGTAAACGCACTTCCAATTTGCCATTGGGCTGTTTTTCACACTCCGGAGAGTTCAGGAAAGCTTCCTGAAGCCCTGGAATGCGAAAAACAGCCCAATGAGCAAACCGGAAGTCCGTTTTTCCGAATTTCCGGTTTGCCAGTTTTGCCATTTTTTATTTATTTATTTATTTCTTGGTTCTTCTATGCCGCCCTACTCCCGAGGGACTCAGGAAATTTTCACCATCCCAGGTTTCAATAATGCCTTTGTGCGGGGGGGTGTGCATGCGCAGGGGGCAGTGTGGGGGGGTTGTGCGCTTGTGTGGGGGGAGGGAATGGGTGTGAGCATGTGTGTGCACGCTAGCGCGCACACACACACCCTTTTGGCATGCAAACCAAAAAAGGTTCACCATCACTGGTCTAGACAGTCACTTATTTGAAATGGTATAGGTCAGTGATGGCGAACCTTTTTTGGTTCGCGTGCCAAAAGGGGGGGGAATGCGGGGGATCACATGTGTGCGTGCCCACACTCATAATTCCATGCACCTCCGCACATGTATGCATGACCCCCCTGCTCCCAGCATGCAATGGCACGCCCATTTTTCGCTCTCCCCAGGCTCCAGAGCCTTTCTAGGAGCCTGGGGAGGGCGAAAACGGCCTTCCCCACCCCCTCTGGAGGCTGGAAACAGCCTGTTTCCCGACTCCCAGTGGGCCCAGAAGGCCCGAAAATCAGCCGGCTGGTGCACACATGCACGCCGGACCTGAGCTCGCGTGCCCACCGATATGGCTCCGCGTGCCACTTGTGGCACCCGTGCCATAGGTTCGCCATCACGGGTATAGGTTCTCCTGCTCCTCCAAGGTCCCTTCCAGCTCATTCTATTCTACAGTTTTTTTCTACAAGATATGTGGACTTCAACTCCCAGAATACCCCAGCCAGCAATGTATTCTGGGAGTTGAAGTCCACACATCTTAAAATGGGTGAGATTGGAAACACTGCCCTAGAACCTCTCAGGATATATCTAATAAGTAAGAAGGTTATAGCTTTAGTTTGGCAAGATTCTGTCTATTAGGTGTAAACAAATAAAGGATTGGACTCCCATTAAATCTGGATCATCACTGGGCTTGGGCCTCGCAGAGATGCTTTTACTGCAGGATGTATCAGGGAGCTGTTTTCTTGAATAGTATTTTATTGGTTTTGTTTTTGGGGACCTGTTCCTCCAGATCCTTTAGGAGAAGTAGAGAAATAATATAAATATTAAATTGAAAAAAGGTAACATCTGTGTTTGGCAAATCTATTTAAAATGTGTAGAAAATTCTGATTATTTTTAAAAGCAGAAAAAGTATATTGGTTAATACCGAATATTAAGGAAAATTGCTTACAAAATCTGTGCAGGTTACGGGAAATTGTGGATGAAAGAGAATACTGCAATTTTTTTGTAGGGGAAAAAAATGACAAAAGATTGACCAGAATAGAATCTCACTAAAACGGAGAGAAAAACAGCTACCAATACGAACTGCCCTTTCAAGCTTAGAACTGTGGGTTAGAAATGGAGAAGCGATGGTCTTTGAATCAAGGACCTCCACTATCTTTCTGCTTTAAATGTATTCAGAGCATAATTGCTAGGCCTGATTTATTTTCCCTACCTTGAATCTTACCACTGCTAGCTGGCTGACTTTCCAACAGGCCAGCTGGAGATAATAGCCTCCTTTTTGCAAACCTTCCTGTGCTACTTTCAGCAAATAACCTTTGAAATAGATTTTGGAATCATTTATCTCTTACAAATGTATGGCAGCAGGGTGCAACCGACTAAAGGTTGAATGGCTTTCCGCTTCTGAACTCTCCTGCTTTATCTTCAAAAGCTCAACTCTCGGTGCATCCAAAATCTGCAAGACTGAGAGCTGATCAAGGGCGGCTATTTTTTTTAATTTTTAATTTTTTTTAACTTCCTTCCAGAAGGAAGGAAATTGCTTCTCCGCAAAGACCGGGTCAGATCTTTCTTTCTTTCTGCAAGATGGGAGAGGGAGGAGTAGGACATGTTTAACCAGCATGCCCGTGTTGGGATGGTCTCCGTCATCCTTCCATCGATCCTTTCTTGCAGCCAGCTTAACATTGCAACCTTCACCCCGAGTGTTGCATTTACTGTCTTCTGCTGTCAGTTCCAATAAAGCAAGTTGGTCAGCTCCAATTCCCTAGAAGTGCCGCGCGGTGCTTTGTGAACTACATGCGCCTAAGGCACCTCATACATGATTTAACGTGCTTTGGAAATGTCAATAGGTGGGGGAAAGCAGGCATCCCCTCGTTGGCTTTCTCAAATCCCTCTTTGGCGCGCCTGTCAATTTTGCATAATGCCACGGTGGCTTTTTTTATTAGTATTATTATCGAGGGCTGTCCAGTTTGACACCTGTCTGACTGTCAGGGGTTGGGTCAGCCCTGGCTTTGGAGTGTACATCAAGCTATTGCTGGGAGCAAAATATTGGCAGATTTCAAAAGTGTGCCCAGCAGCCAGCGAGTTGTATTATTTTGAAGACCGTGGCTCCCCGAAAAATCCCTGCTGAGAGTCTTTGGGCACAACTTGTAAACATCGTTCTCTGTCCTTCAAACATTTTTGGCTTCGTGTTTCGGCTGGAAAAGAAGCTTCCTCTTCCCAATTATTTCAAATGGAATATAAACTTAAAGATACAGTTGCAGAGATGAGCAAGCTGTGCTTGGGTAGATAAATCCCTTTTTCAGGACTACAGTCAGTGAAAGTCAGACAGCTCTAACTATAAAGAGTTCAGTCTTTGAAGCTTCCGTGTCTCATAATCTACCCCCCCCAAAAAAAGCCCAGCTGGAATTACTGAAGTAGGTAGATAACAGAGTAATAGAGTTGGAAGGGAACTTGGAGGTCTTCTAGTCCAATCGTCTGCTCAAGCAAGAGACCCTATCCCATTTCAGACAAGTGGCTCTCCAGTGTCTTCTTAAAAGCCTCCTTCCTTCCTTCCTTCCTTCCTTCCTTCCTTCCTTCCTTCCTTCCTTCCTTCCTTCCTTCCTTCCTTCCTTCCTTCCTTCCTTCCGCTATTCTTTTTTTATGTGATATTGTCTTTTCCTTCCTCCTTCCTTCCTTCCTTTTGCTATTCTTTTCTTATGTGATATTGTCTTTCTCTTCTTATATGATACTGTCTTTCTCTTCTTATGTGATATTGTCTTTTCCTTCCTTTCTTCCTTCCTTCCCTCCCTCCCTCCCTCCCTCCCTCCTTCCTTCTACTATTCTTTTCTTATGTGATATTGTCTTTTCCTTCCTTCCTTCCTTCCTTCCCTCTCTCCCTCCCTCCTTCTCCTTTCCCCTGCCTCCACCTCCCATCTCCTTCCCTCTCTCCATCCCCCTTCCTTCCTTCCTTCCTTCCTTCCTTCCTTCCTTCCTTCCTTCCTTCCTTCCTTCCTTTTGCTATTCTTTTCTTATGTGATACTGTCTTTCTCTTCTTATATGATATTGTCTTTTCCTTCCTTCCTTCCTTCCTTCCTTCCTTCCTTCCTTCCCTCCCTCCCTCCCTCCTTCCTTCCTTCTACTATTCTTTTCTTATGTGATATTGTCTTTTCCTTCCTTCCTTCCTTCCCTCTCTCCCTCCCTCCTTCTCCCTTCCCCTGCCTCCACCTCCCATCTCCTTCCCTCTCTCCATCCCCCTTCCTTCCTTCCTTCCTTCCTTCCTCCCTCCCTCCCTCCCTCCCTCTATTCTCTTCTTATGTGATATTGTCTTTATCTTCTTATGTAATATTCTTTTCCTTCCTTCCTTTCTCCCTCCCTCCCCCTCCCCCCTGCCTCCTTCCTCCCTCCCTCCCTCCCTCCTTCCCTCCCTCCCTCCCTCCCTTCCTTCCTTTATGTACAAGTTCTCTATTTTCTATTACTATTGCCACCAGAGAACAAAGAGTAACCAAAAGTTGACTCTTCAAAAGGATTCAGGGGAATGGATCAGTGCCTATCCAGTTAGACCCCTCTTTATTCTGTAGCGATAGTGCTAGAGTGAATAATTTCTTAGAAGAGTAGAAGCTTAGTTTTAAATGTCACTTGGGCCATTTATAAGCCCTAGATAGCCACCAGGTATAAGCTTTGTTATTGCCATTGGCTGAAAGACAGGCCCACCCATGACATTTCCCAGGTCACAGAGATATTTTGGAAAGCTCAGCTGTTCAGCCCGAAGATTTAATTGACATATGGAATGGATGTTGAAATAAGAGTCTTTGATGTACCAGAAGTGATCCCTTTGGTCTTTGGCTCATTTCTCGACTTCCTTTTCTAAGTTGTTAGACACCCCAGATTTTTTGGGGGGAGGGTTGGTACTACACAGCAGTGAAATCTACTTACCTTCCCTACTGGTTCGGAAGCCACCGTCGTGCATGCTTTTTCACCCTCTGTGCATGCACAGAAGGCTTTGTGCATGCGCAGAGGGTTAAAAAACAAAAATGGCAGCATGCGGGTGGGCGGAGCCTCACGCTGCCATCACTACTGGTTCTCCTAACCATCGGCTGCTGCTGCTACCAGTACATCCGAACCAGGCCGAACCGGTAACATTTCACCCCTGGTACTACATGAATAAATGTTGAATGGGTGGACTGTAACAGTCAGCATCTGATTATGGTGCCTATAAGGCAGTGGTTGGATCCTGCCGGTTTAACAACCGGGTCAGTGAACTGCATGCGCGTGCACAGTTTTATGAAAATTTACCTTTCACGTTACTGCTGGGGAGAAACACAGCTGAGGCGCGGCAATCCACTCTGCTGCGCAAATCAGCTGAGAAGATATAGGTCAGTAAAGCGCAGGGGCGGGTGGGTGGAGCCGAGATGGTGCAGTGGTTAAATGCAGCACTGCAGGCTACTGCTAGTTCAGCAGTTCAGCTGTTCAAATCTCACCGGCTCAAGGTTGACTCAGCCTTCCATCCTTCTGAGGTGGGTAAAATGAGGACCCAGATTGTTGGGTGCAATAGGGTGCAATAGGCTGACTCTGTAAACCGCTTAGAGAGGGCTGTAAAGCACTATGAAGCGGTATATAAGTGTAAGTGCTATTGCTATTGCTATTGTCAGAGTGAACCGGTTCACTCCCAGCTGATCGTTGGAGCATCCGCTTTGCCCAAACTGGTCCGAACCGGTAGAATCCCACCCCTGCTATAAAGGGAGATTAAAACAGGCAAGATGGTGGCTACAACATCCCAACTGAAGCTGCATTCTTTTGTACTTGTGTAGGTCACATGCAAGAGATGTGGTGGCGCAGTGGTTAAAATGCAGTACTGCAGGCTATTTCTGCTGCCTGCGGGCTGCCTGCAATTTGGCAATTTAAAGGTTGACTCAGCCTTCCATCCTTCCGAGGTGGGTAAAATGAGGACCCAGATTGCTGGAGGCAATAGGCTGACTCTGTAAACCGCTTAGAGAGTGCTGGAAAGCACTGTGAAGTGGTATATAAGTCTAAGTGCTTTTGCTATGTATAAAGAGTAAGATGGGCTGCAAATGCATTTAATACAATAAAATAAATACTAAAATAAAAGGGCAGGGCTTCAGTTATGATGCCATGGCCTCCTTCTAATCTATTTAGACCACTGCTAACCTTCAATAACTAGTACAGTCAAATTATATCCTACAGATTATGATCCAGGTCAGTTTCACTACAGAGAAGTCCTGTGCACATAATCAAAAGCATACCTACAGCTAACTAAGTTGGATTTGTTAGCAGTTTCTTCTGAGCCACAGCTCTTATCTATCCTTCAATCATTCTTGACCAAGGAATGGTGCGGTGGCCTAGAGGTGGAGTTCTCGCCTCACAATCAGGAGGCTGTGAGTTCAATCCTAGGTAGAGGCAGATATTTCTCTCTCTGGGCACAATAAGAATATATCGGCTGGGGACTTCCGGTTTGGAGCGCTTCATCGCGGACGTCCCCTCGTCGGACGTCTTTCCGATCTTTGTTAAAAGCCGCCAGAACAACTGTCTGGCGGCTTTGAAATCTCTTCCCCGGGCAAAGGGGAGAGATGAGAGCCTGACAGGAGGGGTAGAGCCCCCCCAGCGCCCTAGGAGCCATCTGGTAGGGCGCGAAGGGAGAGCTCCCCATGCAGCCTGTCTCCAGCTCCGAAGATCAGGAAACCTCTGCCTTTGCAGAGCTAGATGTCGTGACCAGCCGCTGCTTCAAGAATGGGATTTATAATTATATTTAAACTACAGAAGCAGACAGAGAGAAACAGGCGTGAGATGGGCAAGTACTGAAACCTCTTTTTTCCTTTTTTTTTCAACTCCTGGGCAAGCTTTCACTTCGGCAAGGGAACAAAGGAAACAGAGTAACAATATGGCGATTGAGAAGTGAAAGTGACTTTCGTTTTCCCAGAGGCTTTTTTTTTTTTTCCTCTCTCTCTCTTATGGAAACTTTTAACTTGGAAAAATGGTTTTTTCTCTCTCTGTCTCCTAACTCTGGATTAAAGTTATAATAGAAATATTTCCAATAATAAAAGACTATCTGATTTTTAAACTGGAAAGAACTTTAATCAGGCATCTGGCTTTCTCTCTTTTTTGTACTCTTTTGAAACACCAATGGCTTCAAAGTCTGGAAAGATTGTTTTGACTAAAAGAAATGACTATTCATCTGGATATATTTCTAAAATGCAACTTAACACTGAGCTAACACCTCCACAGCTTTTGACACCTGAAAATTTATTAAATAATTTAAAGATTATGAAACATGAACTTACTTTGGAATTTAATCAGAAAATAAGTGAGATAGACAAAAAAATGCAGGCTGCTTTGAAGAATATGAATCAACAACTCAGATTTGATGTGTTAGAGGTTTGCAAAGGCTTAGCAACAAATATTGAAGTTTTGGCAGAACGTATTGAAACAAATAAACAAGCTTTGGCAACTTCGGTGAATTACATAGATAAAATCCAAAATGATATTGCAAATTTTGAAAAAGAGGTCTTAATGACTCAGTTCAGATCCATGGAAGTTGCTATAAGGATTAGAGGTTTGAAAGAAGGATTATATGAAAATTTAAAAGGCAGGATGGTTGACATATTGGATCAGGTGTCTGGAATTTCTAAAGTGGAATTGGCTACACAAATCGACAAAATATACAGAATCAACTCGTGGTACGCTAAACAAAAGCATTTACCAAGGGACATTGTCATATATTTTACCACAAGAGCTCTACGGAACAGAATTATACAAGCAACGTTTAACAATAATCTTATGGTGAATGGTCAGGAACTAAAGATTTGGAAAGAAATCCCCTCTAAAATGCTTAAAGCCAGAAAAAGCTATACTTTTTTGATTGATGAATTTAAGAGATTAAATTTACAATATAAATGGGAAGCGCCAGTTGGAGTAGCAGTGAAATTTTCTGGAAAAAGATACCGGCTCAACACGATAAAAAAAGCTACTGAATTTTATGTTAATGTTCTAAAGGCTGATATATCCAAGATTCCAGAGGAAGGATGTATGAAAATAAAAGAGGAGGAGGAGGGGAAGCCACCTTTGATGGATCAAAAGGAAATAGATTCAAAAATCCAAAAGGAGTGCCTGAACCAGATAGCTGGGGAAAAGGAGATGGAGGTTTGGGATCAGACGGGAGACGACTCGACAAATTCGAATTTATTGAACTATTAAAAGATGAACTATCAAGATACAAAACGATGTGATGTTGAAATATATTGGACGGATAGAGACTAATATGATTGTATTTTATCTTTTCCCTATCTAATGAGTACTTATGCAATATTTAGTTAAGTTTTATATAATTTTGAGGTTATTTTTAATGTTAATAATATTAGATATATATAGTTTGTTGAAGATTTGTTTATTCTTCTTTTATTTTCTTTTTTTGTTTATTGAAGTTAGTAAGTTAATTTAGAATAATATTATCTTATTAATATCACGACGAAATTTAATATTTGATGATCACTTATGTAACATTTAGTTAAGTTTTATCTTAGAGGTTATTTTTAATGTCAATAATATCAGTTTAAGATTTGTGTATTTTATATTTAGTTATTACTTATGTAACATTTACCTTGTATAAGATAGAGGACTGAAGGGAGGAGGTAGGAGGTTTGTTTGTTTGTATTGTTAAAGAGTTTTCTCTTTCTTTCTTTCTTTTTTTTTTTCTTTTTTGTATCTTTACTATTGTATACAAATGCGATATATTAGCAGTGTATAATTTGGAGTTGAAGTTTTTTTTAAAAAAATAGTGTTCTTTTTTTTCCTCTTTTTTTTTCTCTTTTTATTAACAATTTAAACTTATTATTATGCCCTGTATTATCTCTGGGAAGTCCGGGGGGGAGGTGGGGAGGGAAGGGGGTGGGTTTGGGGGGGGGAGAAAAAAACAAAAATGTTTGTACTTTATATTTAATATTTTGCTACTACTTATGTAAGTCTGTACTAATAAAACTTTTTGAATAAAAGAATATATCGGCTGAACAAATCTCTGCATTGGTGTCAGGAAGGACATCCGGCCAGTAAACACTCTGCTAGTTCCATTCAGTTGCCCGTACTCCACCACGCAAGGGATTATGGGGTCGTTAAACAAAGATGATGATGATGAATCATTCTTGACCAACTATTCCAATATGTGGGAGTCCAAACGACCAACTCTCTTCTTTAGATTTTCTCCCTCTTTTTATTGCTTAAAATAAAGCATTTTAACTTTAGCTGCCTAGCCATTAACATAGATACAGTATATCAGGCATGAAGAATCAGGATCACAACTCAAAAGATTTAAAGCTCAAACCTATACAGAGGAATCTATTCAAATAACAAACAGTACTAAATTGGAGCCAGATAAGGGTCAATGGAATTCAAGAAGGGTTGGGACTTGGACTGTTTGTGGGAATGTAATGACCCTAGGCTGATGACTTGCTTAACTCTGCCCCCCAGCTGTGCCTGCTCTTCTACAGATATTGAATGGAGGTTGTCTACTGGAGATTACATGGATATAAGCTCACACAGTTTTGTTGGCAAAGTTATGGAAGTGTTTGTGAGTGCCTTTGAGCTTCCCAGACTGAGTGGGAATCCTCTGAAGCTCTGAGGTTCCCTAATGGTGTCTTGTCGCACTACTACACAACTCTATTTAGCTTTTTTCTGAGATAAGCAAAGGTTGACTGGATATTACCATCTGCTGTGTCATTTACATTTTCAGAATGTGGGTTGCAAAGGTATCTTGTACGTTTTCAAGTTTAGAAAAAAAATATTCCAATGTGGTTAACCAGGTATGGTGATACGGTCTCTCCTGGCTTTGGAAGGTTTAGACCAGTGGTTCCCAACCTGTGGTACGTGTACCACTAGTGGTACGCGAGGGCCTTCCAGGTGGTACACGAACACTTTCGGGGTCATGAACGATTTTTAGTTAGTTATTTTTTACTTCACAAAAATGTTTACTGCCTAACACAACTGTTGCCACACGCCACCCACCTGGTCCCAGCGGCCCGAGAATCCAGTTGCTGGATGCGCGGGGCCAAAAAAGGAATGGTACAATTATGGAAATAAAGTGATATCTGATCGAATTTAGTTTCTCTGGAACCAGGTGGTACGCGGCGACTGTACGGGACCTCCAAGTGGTACTCCATCACAAAAAGGTTGGGAACCACTGGTTTAGAGGCCAGAAGTCATCTTGTTACATTCTGGTAGGACAAAGTTTTAGCTGGATGGGGACAAGCTTATTTTAACCTGGCTTGCTGTGATTCAGACGTCTTACATCCTGAATACAATTCTTGTATTCTTTTATATTGTATTCTGGGGTATGGATATTTTATGATTCTTGAAGAAATCCATCTTTTCTGTGAACAAACTCTGCCTTACAACTCTTTAACTCCACTGTAATCCAAATGCAGGATTACAACTTGCATTCCTGGTTAATTTTTTTAATTACTCACTTTTTGCACTTTTAATTACTCACTTTTATTTTCCTTATCTATTTTCACTTTTATTTTTCCTTATCTTAAAGCTTGCAAGGTTGAGAAACACTGATTTAAAGAGAAACTGCTTTCACTTGACAGCTGTCATTATTTTATTTATTTACTATAGGCCAACTGTTCTTCAAATATTTAATAATATTCTCTCTCACTCACTCACTCTCTGTTTCTTTCTGTTATTGGTTTCCTCCTGCAACAGCCAGAATGAAAAAGTATCAGGCTATAGTTTGGCAATAAAATGGCACCTGTTATAAATGCTTTGAAATCAGTTCTACTGCCAAAAGAATATAGATCTTTTCTGAACTGTGGGTTACAAACAACAAAGTTGCTAATACAATATAACCTTTCAGTGTTCTTGGCATTTGCTTTTTTCATTCTTTTTAATTGTTTCAATAGAAGAACGTGTGTGGATCTGCCTTGGCTTGCTTAGCTCAACCAACAGGAAGTGTGTGGATAGATGTTATAATAATAACAACAACAGAGTTGGAAGGGACCTTGGAGGTCTTCTAGTCCAACCCCCTGCCTAGGCAGGAAACCCTACACCACTTCAGACAAATGGTTATCCAACCTCTTCTTAAAAACTTCCAGTGTTGGAGCATTCACAACTTCTGGAGGCAAGCTGTTCCACTGATTAATTGTTCTAACTGTCAGGAAATTTCTCCTTAGTTCTAAGTTGCTTCTCTCCTTGATGTTCATTCATCAGTGGCCTTCCAGAGGCTCCCTGGGCTTCAGCAGACACTCTATTTATAAATTTATTTTCCACTCCTCCCTCCCATGCCTATGTGGGTGCCATACACTTGGTCCTTCCATACAATGTAATCTGATCGGCCATGCTGGTTTTCAAGTAGCAAGGCCAGCTTGGCCTCTGCCGGGAAGGTGACAGCTGTTAGCTACAGATAGTCAGCTTCAGCCCCTGGCTGCTAAAATCCACTCATTCATTCTTGCCACAGATCGTTGCCCACAGCTGGAAGCTTTGCTTTTCAGTCTGCTGATTAGCTGGCAAAGGATCTACATACTGTATTAGCAAGGTCAGCAGCTGAGATAAAAGCTAAAGCCCTTGTCCATGGGAACTATTTTTAAAGAGATAGCCTTGTGAGGTCGTTAGGCATTTAAATGTGACTTTCTTTCTTTCTTTCTTTCTTTCTTTCTTTCTTTCTTTCTTTCTTTCTTTCTTTCTTTCTTTCTTTCTCTCTCTCTCTCTCTCTCTCTCTCTCTCTCTCTCTCTCTCTCTCTCTCTCTCTCTCCCCCTCCCTCCCTCCCTCCCTCCCTCCCTCCCTCCTTCCTTCCTTCCTTCCTTCCTTCCTTCCTTCCTTTTTTCTTCCATCCATCCATCCATCCAGGGGTGGGTTCCACTTATCTTTGCCACTGGTTTGCATCACGATGTTTCGCGCATGAGATATCGGAACACTGCTATCATGTCTCCCTTTTTTCATTTAAAAAAAAGGGAGATATGACTTCTTTTCATTAAACTAGACATACCCAGTTCCTGCAACCGTTCTTCATATGTTTTAGCCTCCAGTCCCCTAATCATCTTTGTTGCTCTTCTCTGCACTCTTTCTAGAGTCTCAACATCTTTTTACATCGTGGTGACCAAAACTGAATGCAGTATTCCAAGTGTGGTTTTACTAAGGCTTTATAGTATGGTATTAGTACCTCACTTGATCTTGATTGTATCCCTCTGTTAATGCAGCCTGGAACTGTGTTAGCTTTTTTGGCAGCTGCTTCACACTGCTGGCTCATATTTAAACGATTGTCCACTAATATATTTGATTTGTTTTGAGCCCCTGCTCTAGAGCTCTCTGAAAGACAGAGTTATAGGAAAATTCATTCTTCTCCAGCTGTGGTCTTCATGCATTTTCTATAGGGTCTCCATTATCACTGAATCAGAAGCAAGAGAGATATGGGTTTTGTCCCTCTGCAGTTGACATTCTAGTGCAGGGGTAGGCAAAGTTGGCTCTTCTATGATTCGTGGACTTCAACTCCCAGAATTCCTAAGCTAGCATGATTGGCTCAGAAATTCTGGGAGTTGAAGTCCACGAGTCATAGAAGAGCCAACTTTGCCTACCCCTGTTCTAGTGGCCTGATTGCATTGGCACCCAGGTTTTCCCATCTTCCATGTGTTCTTTTTTTTCAACAGCATATAACCATCTGGAAAATGTAAGTCTTTCCTCCTTCAAAGTTGCTGTTTTGTGGATACTGGTGGGAGAATCTTCAGCTTCTTTTCAGATCAAAATTTTATGCAAACAGGACTGGGCATGTTAGATAACAAGATGGTCCTCAGAATTGCAAAACAACTACTGAGAACTTTGGGCCATTCTGAACAGTGATGCACACACCCAGAAGATCCTTCTGTAGGATAGTTGGTAAAAGGGTTTAAAGCAGTGGTTTTTTTAAAAAAAACTTGGCATCTTTATGGTTTGTGGACTTCATCTCCCAGAATTCCTCAGTCAGCATGCTATTATCATTAAATGGCTGGAATGAATGTGTGTTGTCACCAGGCTGGGTGGATTATTTTATTAAACCAAGGCGGCGCAGAAGTTAGGGTGCAGTACTGCAGGCTACTTTAGCTGACTGTGATCAGCAGTTCAGCTGTTCAAATTATTATTATTATTATTATTAAATCTCACCGGCTCAAGGTTGACTCATCCTTCCATCCTTCCGCGGTAGGTAAAATGAGGACCCAGATTGTTGGGGGCAATATAAAATATACATTGCTTAATGATGTAAACCGCATAGAGAGTGCTTGCACTTTGAGGCGGTATATACCGGTAAGTCTCACAAATAAATAAATAAATAAATAAATAAATAAATAAATAAATAAATAAATAAATAAATAAATAAATAATCTTTAATTTTTATTGTTTTTATTTCTTTCATATTGTGTTGTCCTGTGAGTTGCCATGTGCGAGTAGGGGAGGCAATATAATTTTTTTCTAAATAAATAAATAAATATTATCCCATTCTCTTTCACTCTATAGCAGTGTTTCCCAACCTTGGCAACTTGAAGATGTCTGGACTTTAACTCCCAGAATTCTCCAGCCAGCGAATGCTGGCTGGGGAATTCTGGGAGTTGAAGTCCAGATATCTTCAAGTTGCCAAGGTTGGGAAACACTGCTCTATAGCTTCCTGGGCTGCCAAATTTCCAGATTTATTTATTTTTTTAAAGCCAGTTGGAAGGAATTTGTGTGTGCGTGTGTGATTTAATGCAAGTGGTGGTGGGTGAAGACTTTTGGAAAGATTATTGTACAGTGGGTGATTTGGAGATTCATACATTTTCTGAATCACCTCATAAGTGAGGTGGTAAGTGCAAGAAGCCAATATGTCACTCATGAGAATTTTACCAAGATGTTCTTCTTTGGGAGGAAAAAAAAATGAAAGCAATTTCTGTTCCATCAAAGTAAATGAGAATATTTGCAAAAAGAAAAAAAAAGAAAAGCCGAAGACTATTTTGAGTGGTAAAATGCACATGCCCAACAATTCCAGGCAATAAAGACGATCGGGAGAGACACATCGCCAGTAGTGAAATTTTTACTCCTTAAAACATATTCAAAGACATAATAAAGCGTTAAAGTGAAAATATTGTTGAGACAGCTTTCATTACGCTTGTTTCAGGGCTCATTACGGCTTAAGTAAAAGTGACTGAGCAAAAGAGACATAACAATATCTGGGTTGAATTTCTATTAAGTTGGGAAAGGCGCTGGCATTTTTTTCCTGATGGTGTCAGGATAAGGTGGCTGGTGTTCAATGGGGTTCAGATGCGGTGCTAGGCTGAAGGGCATGAAAGACACCTTTTGATGCCCTGCTGATACCCCTGGGCATTGATCTGGAAACCTGGTTATGTGGTAGGGCTGGAGGCAAAGAAAGTGTTGGTAGAAATATCCATCTGGCTCAGTTACAAGCCGGGAGAAGGACGTGGAGGGGACTTGAAGTATGCCTATTCTATTGCATCTCATGGCATCAGTAGACATACCGTATTTTTCGGAGTATAAGACGCACCAGAGTATAAGACACACTTTAGTTTGGGGGGAGGAAAATAGGGGGAAAAATCTACCTACCAGGTATTCATTTGGCTAGCGTCCTTAGTCTGTTCAGCTTCAGCACATTATTTTATCCCCTGGTTAGGGCTCAAAAAAAATATTATTCGAAGGGAGTAGGAATGAAAACAAGCCTGCAAAGACTTAGGGCTGGTAAAAAAAACTACTTCGAGGGAGTAGGAATAAAAAAAATGCTGCAAGATTGTTAGCACCTCGTTAGGGCTGGAAAAAAAAGCTTCGAAAAAGCTACATTTGGAGTATGATGCACCCAAATTTTCAGCCTCTTTTAGGGAGGAAAAACGTGTGTCTTATACTCTGAAAAATACGGTAATTGGAGATAGGTGGAAGCTAGCCCTTCCGGGTAGTCCAGTTAAGAAGCACCAAGCATGAGTACAGGTAGTCCTTGACATATGACCACAATTGAGCCCAAAATTTCCATTGCTAAATGAAACATTTGATAAGTGAGTTTTGTCCCATTCTATGGCCTTTCTTGCCATGGTTGTGTTGGAAGAAATGTCCATCTGGTTCATTCCAAGCCAGGAGAAAAGACACTGGAAACATGGAGGCTGATTGGAAAGATGGTTTAATGATGAAGCAGAACCACATGGGTTTGAAGTCCTGGCCAGCTGACCACATGGAGTTGAGAGTGAGGGGTATTTATACCTTCTCTTGGGCTTTGCACTTGAACTTCCTGTTCCTGTGCAAGAACATGTATTCCATTGGCTGTTGTAGGGGTCATAGCTGGCTCTGTAGGTTGTCTGAGCTCTCAGGTTTAGTTGAAGTTTGGACTCTGATGCAATGTCCTTAGGAAATTGTGCAATGTAGTGAGCTCTACTGCTAGTGGGTTAATCCTATTATGTCCTGGAGGGTCATGTCTTAATCCTATCATCCTGGAACTGAAGGTCTTTTGTTTTGTAGATAGGCTGGCCCAGTCTTTCTTAATGGGCAAAAAATATATCTGCTGGAGCTATTAAGAAATGTGGGGGGGCTGTCTCGTTCTGTCTCCATGTTTCTCCATTCCTCCTTTAGGGAAATATAATATTTTGCCATTTTAATATTTCTCAAAATATTTCATTCTTCTAGGAGGGGGGGGGTCTTCCCTCAAAAGCATCTAGTGACACCCATCCCATCTGCCAGGGGGCCTCTATTGTCATAAGTGGGCTCAACGCAGAAGTTTAGTCTAGAGCAGTGCTTCTCAACCTTGGTGACTTGAAGACATGTGGACTTCAATTCCCAGAATTCCCCAGCCAGCCATGCTAGGAATTGAAGTCCACACCTGTTCAAGTCAGCGAGGTTGAGAAACGCCCGCCTGGAGCACTCTGCTTCTGTTGTATTTATATTTGTTTATTTGTCAAGCATATATGATTATAAGCAAAGTATAAACAGTAAAACATGATTGAATATATATGTAATAGTACAAGCATGAATAAGAGTAAAAGAGGTAAGAATATATGGGTACATTAGGACAGGAACGGTAGGCACGATTGTGCGCTTATGCACGCCCCTTACTGACCTCTTAGGAATGGGGTGAGGTCGATGGTAGATAATCTGAGGTTGAAGTTTTTGGGGTTTGGGGAAGAAACTACTGAGTCAGGTAAAGTGTTCCAGGCGTTGACCACTCTGTTGTTGAAGTCGAATTTTTTGGAATCAAGTCTGGAGCGGTTTACATTAAGTTTGTATCTATTGTGAGCTCTTGTATTATTGCGGTTGAAGCTGAAGTAGTCATTAACAGGTAGGACATTGAGGCAGATAATTTTGTGAGCTACACTTAGGTCAGATCGAAGGCGGCGGAGTTCTAAATTTTGAAGTCCCAAAATTTCAAGTCTGGTTTCATAAGGAATTCTGTTGTGAATTCCTGTTGGGTGGTGGGCCTCAGTTTTTTTTATTAAGATTCATATTTCAGTATTATTTCATTTCATTCAGGACTCCTTCAAGTATTCAGAATGGAAAGCAAGGTTTTTTTTAAAAAGGGTGTGTGTGTGTCCAGGAATAGCTTGCTTTAGAAAAGAAAAAGAAAGAAAAGAAAACCTAGATCATTTCATGAAGGGAAATCAATTAAAAAAAGGTTGACTGGGAACATTTATCCATTTAGCTCAGCCTGCTATTGAATTTTCATGATGGACTTCGACTTTTCGGGAGAGCGGGCCGAGTTAATGGCAATTGTTCCCTTCTCTTCAAAATTTATTATCTGGTTTATTCAAAGGAAAACACTCCATCAAACCCAAGAGCAGCCAAAAGCCTATTGATAGGTTTGTGCTTGTGTGGGATCGGGAAAAAAAAATGGGGGGTGGGTGGGTTTGTCGCAGATGTCCAGCCTTTGAAAGAAAATTAAACAAGTATCTCATTACCCAACGCTTCGGTGATCTCTGGAGATGGGCCGCAAAAGCAGCCAATTTAATGAGCTGGGAATCGCAAACACTGCCAAAGTTTACCTCAGGCCCGTCTTTCTGGAGACGGTCCCCTATTTAGAGGCACTCAAGCAGAGGGGAAAGGATCCTGCTGGGTCCTTTCCTTTCATCCCCAAAGATGGAGAGAGGGTAATATTTCCTCCCCTTCTTCCTTGCATCCAGAGGAATTATGCGTGCTAATTTGATTAGAGGGAGATTTGATTAACTGGAAAATGAGGGCTTTGCGGAGCCTTTCGCACGCTTAATTTAGCCCTTGCAAAAAAAAAAGGGGGGTGGTGGGTGGGTGGGGGACGGACGGCAACATTGTGTGGTGAAAAAACTCCAAAAGGCATATGGGAACCCCATTCAGCAGGAATGGCAGGCTTTGAGGACCGACAATATCGAGAATCGCCATGGTTCGTTTTGGGCTAATCGGTTTGGGCCGTTGGCTTGGCTGCGGAATACAAATTGCACTCAGCATTGCCAGTTAAACGGTTCAAGGAATAATGAGATTAATGTAGTAGGGAACTTAGCAGAGCAAAATGCTTTCTCTTTCCCTTTCTCTCCCTTCGTTCCTCTTTCTCTCCTCCCAACAACAAGGCGTAACTGGTTTCAATGGAGCTTTGTTGGAAAGCTGAGCAGGAGAGAGAGAGAGAGAGAGAGAGCACACATGTGTTTCTCTTTGAATGCAGGCGATTACTTCTTATGGCTTGCAAACTCCTAGACTGAATCCTCTCTGTAAACAAGGAAATGAAAACCTCAGACCGAGGCTTTTTGCAGACCCTGGAGGTAATATTCCTTAAATGAGCACGCATTTTACTCCCCCCCCCAGTTGACTATACCCCTCTTTCCCCTCTCTTGGCTCATCATTCCACCACTGTCTGCCTAACTCAGCCTTGTCAGGAAAGAAAAGCTATATTTTTAAAGCTTTAAGCCTGGCCAAATGGAAAGCTACATCTAAAAGCAGAATAACAGAGTGGGAAGGGAACTTGGAGGTCTTCTAGTCCAACCACTTGCTCAGGCAGGGAGCTCTATACCATTTCAGACGAATGGTTGTTCAATCTCTCCTTAAAAATCTCCAGTGTTGGAGCACCCACAACTTCTGGAAGCAAGTTTAATTTAATTTAATTTAATTAAAAGTTTTTATAGGCCGCCCAATCCCGTAGGACTCAGGGCGGCGTACAACATGAATAAGAACGGTACAGTATATATAAAAAACAATTCACAAAACATAACAGAAAATTTTTTAAAAACAACAGACACCATTCATCCAGGGGGAATCCGATCTTCACCCCGCCTGCCGGAAGAGCCATGTCTTTACGGCTTTGCGGAAGGCCAGAAGAGTGGGGATAGTCCGGATCTCTGGTGGGAGTTGGTTCCAGAGAGATGGGGCTCCCACAGAGAAGGCTCTCCCCCGTGGTCCCACCAACAGGCATTGTTTGGCTGATGGGACCTGGAGGAGACCAACTCTGTGGGACCTAACTGGTGGAAGGGAGGTATGTGGTAGGATGCAGTCCCGGAGGTAACCTGGCCCTGAGCCATGTAGGGCTTTAAGTTGTTCTGTTGTTCCATAGAGAACTCCATGAAGTGTTTATAGTATGTTCAGCCACCCCCCCGAAAAAAATTGACCCACAAGGAAAAGAAAGGATAGAGGAGGAATAAAAGATAAAGATAAAAGTTTCCCCTGTGCAGTCATGTCTGATTCTAGGGCATGATGCTTATCTCCATTTCTTGGCCAAGGGAGCCAGGGTTGTCCAAAGACATTTTCCAGGGTCATGTGGTCAGCGTGGATGTACATCAAAGGCCCACAGAACACTGTTACCTTCCTATTGAAGTGGTACCTATTAACCTATTCACATTTGCATGCTTTTGAACTGCTAGGTAAGCAGGAGCTGAGGCAAGGAACGAGAGCTCATCCCACTACACGGTTCTCGGGTCTCGAACCCGGGCTGTTGGCTTTCCATCTGACAAGCTCAGTGTCTTTAACTTGTCCCAAAGGTGCTTTTTCAAGAGGCAACTGGACGTTCTGGATTTTCATTGAAGACATTTCACTTCTCATCCAAAAAGCTTCTTCAGCTCTGACTGGATGGTGGAGAATGGAAGGATTTATATTCCGTGCAGACAGCTGGTCATTTGTATTCTTTTATCAGGTCATTGAGGTCACCTGGAGGTTTATCTCTGTCCTCAGGGTCACCTGAGTGCTGCAAATAGGTGTGGAGCCTTCTTGGAACTGCTGAGAGGACTGTGTTGTAGACTGGAGATAGATGATGTTGTATCCCTCCCCCTCTGTTGAGAGAGGGCTGTTCAGTTTTGACATTAATGGCCTCTTTGACCCCTCTTTCAAACTAGCAGTCCAAGAAGCTTCTTGGATGGGAAGCGAAACGTCTTCCAAGAAAAACCAGAAATTCTAGTTGCCTTTTGAAAAAGCACCTTTGGGACAACCATGACCTGGATGACTGAGAATCTCCATAGACATTTGGTGGAACAGCTTCTGTCCCAAAGTTGTGGGTGCTCCATTAATGGAGATTTTCAAGAAAAGATTGGACAAATGTTTGTCCAAGATGGCTTGAGGACTTCTGCCCTGGGCAGCGGGTTGGAATAGGAGTTCTCCAAGTTCCCATCCATGATTCTAAGAACCCCATTTTCACCAACAGCATCGTAGTTGTCCCAGCTCATTATATCCTACATGTGCTGTAATTCTTCCAATCGTTAGTAACGCTACACTTCCTGCATGAATTCCAACAACCCCAAGCCACAAGAACAGACCACATTAATTGAGTTCTGTTACATTTTCCCCCTTTTTAAATGAATTTCATAAGCACAGAACATGTCTATTTCTGTTTCCTTCATTTCATTTTTTTTTAAAAAAATATTACTTTGCTCCTCTCACATTCCAGTTTGCACTTTTCCATATGCCATAGTCATCACCAGATGGGCCCATAAATATTGATCCTCATCGCTCATTATGACTCTGGCCAACTGAGGCTTTCACG
The DNA here is from genome assembly GCA_023053685.1 of Diadophis punctatus similis. Lineage (NCBI taxonomy): Eukaryota > Metazoa > Chordata > Lepidosauria > Squamata > Dipsadidae > Diadophis > Diadophis punctatus. The sequence continues at coordinate 14,506,559 of JALIGW010000001.1, read as the reverse complement.
TAACACTTTTTAATAAGATGCAGAAGATATTGACCACGGGTGCACTTGCCACCAAACCACAGTTGCACTTATGCCACCTCCAGCATTTCCTGTTAATAGCAAGAATACCATATTTTTTGGAGTATAAGATGCACCGAAGTATAAGATGCACCTTAGTTTTGGGGGAGGAAAATAGGGGGGGAATCTACCTACCAGGTATTCATCTGGCTAGTGTCCTTAGTCTGGTCAGCTTCAGCACATTATTTTATCCCCTGGTTAGGGCTGAAAAAATGCAAATCTGCATTTCTAAAAGCTGGCCTCCTCAGTTTCTGCTTGGGGCAGGGAAACTGAGGGTGGTTTCTGCCTTCCTTAAGATTTTTTATTTCTCCTTCAGGGGAAATATTTTATCCTGCCTTTTTAATATTTCCCAAAATATTTCATTCTTCTAGGGGGGGGGGGCTTCCCACACATCTAAAAAGAGCCGAGGTGGCGCAACGGTTAGAGAGCAGTACTGCAGGCCACTTTAGCTGACTGTGAGCCGCAGGTCAGCGGTTCAAATCTCACCAGCTCATGGTTGACTCAGCCTTCCATCCTTCCAAGGTAGGTAAAATGAGGACCCAGATTGTTGGGGGCAATATAAATATACATTGCTTACTGGTGAGAGTGCTTGCACTGTGAGGCAGTATATAAATCTCACAAACAAACAAACAAACAAATAAATAAATAAATAAATAAATGACAGTTGCTAACACCTGAATTTTGATCTCATGACTATGGGGAGGGATGCTGCGACAATTTGAAGTGTAAGAACCAGTTTTAAATTATTTTTTCAATGCCATTCTCCAACCAGTAGTTGTAAATCGAGGATTACCTGTGTAACCATTTAGCCATATAAGATTTGACAAGCATGGTTCAAATTAACCTAATTTCAGCTACATGTCCTTCTTTCTTCAAAGATTCACTTTTCAATTTTATGATCATGATTGATTAGTTCTTCAGGATGCATGAACTCAATGCCAAACACAGAGAAAATAACAACTAGCTATTTTAAAATTGAAAGCTTGAAATCAGAGGCAAACAAAACATGAGGAATACAGCAATTTATTTCCAATTTCCTTATAATTAAACCATGCATATTTCCTAATTCAATTTAGTTTAAGAGATGAGACCATAATTAATAGATTCCCAACAAAGGTTTTCAAACCAAGCAATTCTTTGCAGTTCCAGAGTCACAAGTTTAAGGATACACATGGCCTAAATTAATCCAAATAATACATCTCAAGTTTCCAATGAAAGATAAATACCAATCTTGCTTTCAGGCTGTTTGGATAACCATTCTCCACAAATGTCCAATATCTGATAAGTTGGATTTGCCATTTGAAGTTATAGTCCTGTAATTAATTATCATTATAATACCAATATCAGAAGAATGATTCTACACCCTATAGGAAAATTGTCAGAGGAAAGGAATGGAAGAGACAGTGGTGAATCAGTTGAAAACATAGCTCACAAATAATATCTCAGCCCAGGTGGCAGGAAACCTGGGAAGAAACGTTTCAGCGCATTCAAAGATATTTTGCCATAATAAACTCACTTCAAATTAAAGTTGGCAATCCCTCTTCTAGTTCTCATGAGTCTGTAGTGCCCTCAAGACTAGCATTAAAGCAGGGGTGAAATCCAGCAGGTTCTAACAGGTTCCGGAGAACTGGTAGCGGAAATTTTGAGTAGTTCGGAGAAGCAAATACCACCTCTGGCTGGCCTCAGAGTGGGGAGGGAATGGGGATTTTGCAGTATCCTTCCACAGCCATGCTCACCAAGCCACGCCCACCAAGCCATACCACGCCCACCAAGCCACGCCCACAGAACTGGTAGTAAAAAAATTGGATTTCACCACTGCATTAAAGGTACTTTCCTGAAATCTCCCTCGTTCCTGCTTCCCTGATCCTTCTTAGCTGTGCAAGGACTTAACACGCTCCTTAAATTGGGGAACTAACTAAATAAATAAAATAAAATAAAATAAATATCTTAACCTCAAGCACTCGTGGTGTGCCACATGATCTCTGAAGAAAGGACTTTAAGATGCTGCAGATAAATCTTTTCCTCAGGCTCCCACACACTTTAAAACACTTTTGGAGTTCAAATCCAAAGGGTTGTGTAGCCCTATCCTCCACATTTAGGTGTATGCTGTCAAGTGCAGGAAATCAGGAGCCAAGGCAGTTCAAAAGAATATAAATTCACAGTATTCCATGCTAACACTCTCTACAAAAATCTGAAGTACTCTTAACAGACAAAGCAAATTGGGGGGTAGATAAGGATCATGTGATGACTCCTCCAGATGCTTCCCCAGATGCCTCTCCAGATGTCAGCTTAGAGGAGGATGAACCAGTCCTAGACATGTCAGGAGTGTAGTTGGTCAGTGGCTCCAAGCAGCTGTCTGAGAGGGATTTGGCTGAAGCAGGACAGCCCTGTGGCTTCAGGTGGGGAAAGCATGCAGCTGCAGTCAGTTGGTGAGGAGGAGGAGGAACTGCCTTCTGCACCTGATCCGAGAGCACGTGGGACAGAAAAAAGGCAGGAGCAGTGAAGATCAGCCTGATTATTCATGAGGAGGTAGCCTCGTCCCTCTTGATGGGCTGTACCAAAAGCTGGCTCTTCAGCACAGCAGACAGATAGAAATGATGCTGGGAACGACGTGTTCATTTCCAAGCTGTGTGATCCCTGGTTATTGTGATTCCAGCCTTGCCTTGGACTGACCCTGTGCCTTGACTTTGGATCATGCCTTGTGAACTCTGGACTTTTCTGTCCTCATGTACCCTCTTGTATTGTGGATTTAATTTTGCCTAGTGGATTTATCTGTTTTGGGAAACTTTCAAGTGCCTTGTGGACCCACTGGCCATTGCTCTGTGAACTAGTATTGGTTTGCTTTTGGCTGGACTTAATTGGGACAGTTCTGGATTTGTAATGAAGGGAATTGCTGGGGAATATTAATAAACCCACTAACCTACCATTATGTGAGTGTGTGTGTTACAGCACAAATCAGTGGAAATCAAGGTGGGTTGGACTTAAATCTCTTGTGGGCCTGAAAGGACTCAAGACTGATGATGCACTTGACCCCTCCCTCAGGCTCAGCCTGGTCATCTCCTACATATACCTTGTTAAAATTTATTTATCTATCCCTTAGATTTATATAGCTCCCTATCTCAAATATGTGATTAATGGGGTAGCTAAGGGTTGAACCATTTGTTAACATCTCTTAAATCACAATTTATTCACTTGGCTTCTCCAAAAGTTATTGAAGTATCACTCTTATAATCTGTAGCCAGCCTGGCTGGGGAGAAAGAGAATTACTATTTACCAATGCCCGTTGATTCAAAGTTGGGTGAAACTATGCAAAACTTTAGGCACTCCTGATCAAACTCTATGTTTCAACCAATCCCTAAATGAACAGACGCTGGCACAAGCTCTACAGATGCAAAGATAAACATGGCATTTTTCTGCAAATTGGAATGCATTCTTGCTATTTATGTGTAGCTGTTTATAGATTTAAAATAAGAAAATAGTGAAGAGAGCAGATGCAGAAGTTTGGATGCGATTCCAGTCAATACTTGGTAAGCCTCCTTTGGCAGAAGTAAGAGCTTCCAAATGTTTCCTGTAGCCAGCTAAGGACTTTTCTGCAATGCAGCCTTAAGCGGTTTGACTCCGGTGCATTAACCAACTGCAAATGAAGCCAACTGAAGAAATCTCTTTCCAGATTTCAAGCCTTTCTTCTCCTTTCTCTATGATCTTGGCATCTGGACCACACTTTCTACAGTCCCCAGTTGGTGGCTTACCCTCATTTTTTTAGATCATCCACCCATGTTGGGAAATCAATCACCATTTGCGTTCCATTCAGTGGTCATGCCTTTTAAAGAATCGTGTTTTCCTTCTGTGTGAATCCCCTCTGTTGACTCCTTTTTCTACTTGTTTGTTTGGGGCATCCACCAGTAGACTAATAGAAAAAAAGGACACGCCACAGTGACGGAATAAGAATTATTCCTATTGAGGCGATATAGGATCTTGCTTCCTTGAAGTCATCCTTACTTAGAAAATAAAACTGAGATTCAAGTCTAATTAACAAAATATTTGTTTCAGTACAAAAGTAAGAAAAACATATAAACCTTATTAAGCTACATTGTCTCAGCTAAGAAATCACATCTGCCTCGGGCGAGGCTCATAGGAGAAGAAGGAAGGAGGAGACTTCTGGAATGCACACATGCGCAGTAATACATGTCACATGTCTGCTGATTAGAAAAATACAGTAAACCTAGAAATATGGCAGAGGTGCTCAACTGGCAATGTTCACATCGTGACACACAGTTTTAAGTAGTGCTTGTTAATTTTTATTAAAGATGTTTTTATAAGACTAAGACAACGCAAATTTCAAGAAAACTCAAAGAAAAGCAAAAGAAAAGTGATAAACAGAAAAGAAATGAAAGAAAAAAAGACAAAGAAGGAAATAACAGAGTAACAGAGAAATGGAATTGGAAGGGACCTTGGAGGTCTTCTAGTCCAATCCCCCACTCAAGCAGGAGACACTATACATTTCAGACAAATGGCTGTCCAATCTCTTCTTGAAAATATCCAGTGATGGTTCCACTGGTTAATTGTTCTCACTGCCAGGAAATTTCTCCTTAATTCTAGGTTGGTTGGTTCTTTCCTTGATTAGTTTCTATCCATTGCTTCTTGAAAACAAGATACGAACAATAGGAGAACAAACGCATCAGGACTAGATTCAGCAGTCTGTCTGCATTTAAAAGACACAGGCCACTCTTTTGAAGACAGCAAAATCCATATTTTGGACAGAGAGCACCGCTGGTTTGAAAGAGGGGTTAAAGAGGCCAGCTATGTCAAAATTGAACAGCCCTCTCTCAACAGATACGACACCATCTATCTCCAATCCACAACACAGTCCTTTCAACAGTTCCAAGAAGGCTCCACGCCCATTTGCAGCACCCAGGTGATCCTGAGGACACAGATAAACCTCCAGGTGGCCTTAATGACCCGCTAAAAGGATGCAAATGACCAGCTGTCTGCAAGGAGTATAAATCCTTCCATTCCCCACCATCCAATCAGAGCTGAAGAAGCTTCTTGGATGAGAAGCGAAACGTCTTCAAAGAAAAACCAGAAAGTCCAGTTGCCTCTTGGGGGGGGGGAAGCATCTTTGGGGCAACCATGACCGGCATAACTCAGAATCTCCATAGACACATACACAAGTGACTTCCAATCTTATTTACAGCAACTACAAAGGCATTTCTATTTTATCCTCCTTCTGTACTAAAGTCACATCATGGCTTCCTTCTTTTAATTTATTTATTTTATTGAATTTATTTGCCACACATCTTGCAATGAATGACTCTGGGTGGCAAATAAATTCAATCAATCAATTCATACTCTACCAATACACATTCCGATAGAGCAGTGTTTCCCAATCTTGGCAACTTGAAGATGTCTGGACTTCAACTCCCAGAATTCCCCAGCCAGCATTCGCTGGCTGGGGAATTCTGGGAGTTGAAGTTTAGACATTTTCAAGTTGCCAAGGTTGGGAAACACTGCGATAGAGAGAGGTTCCCTGAGGGGGGAGGCAGTGAATCCACTGGAAGTGTGTCCAGATTTCCAGACCTGCCATATGCAACGTTTGCGTATTCTTTGACTCTGTAAACGACTACACAGATTCTGTGGGTTTTTTTCCCTACATGTACACTTTTCACACACTGAAATAATTCTTGAAATAAGACTGATTTGATTTGATGGCTTGAATCAATGTTCTGAATCAATTTGAGGCAACCCTTGGAACGAAATGTCAAAATCAACACAACTCTTCAAATTAAATCACAAATTCAAATTGGATTTGGGGAGATTTGCATATAGCACTCCTGGCAGATGGTGATCCAGGGACCAATTAAAATTTTTTTCTCTTTCTCTGTCTTCCTTAAAGAATAGCCTGCCAGCTCCCAAGACACCCAGTCTCCTCAGAATTGCTCATACTATTAGAAGGTTTGTACCCTAAATCTCCTTTGTGGCCAACAAAACAACGGTGCACTCTATCTTGTCTGTGGCACCTCTTCAGATATTTGAAGGTTGACATCATGACCTTCTTTCATCTTCTTTCTCCAGTCTCCCAGGTCTGCACATTGATACCCTTAAGAAACATTTCCCTACATTTTTTGCTACCTGTTCTCATTCATGCCGATGAAGGAGAACGACTTTTGACATTACTTTTTAAAGGAATAGAACTTTGAGGAAATTCTCGTGGGAGGCGTGTGATGTGCTTGCAACTTACTAAGTTGCAAAGTAGCCAAAGTGCGCGTGTATAAATATCTTTCTTCATCACGGCTGTAGCCTCAGTGGCTCTTTGTGATTCCATTCAATCTCAGGTGGAAAGACGTTAGGAGGGACTCTTCCCATGACACTTTTCGTAATGGAAAATGTAAACATCCTGGGAGGCTACCGAACAAAACATAACACAAAACGGTATTTTCACCAAGAGCGTCACTCTCTGCCACTTTCAATAAGAAAGTCAGAAACACCCCTAGAGAAATTTAAAAGAAATTCTCCCGCAATTTGAGAATGTTAAAAAAAATCAAAGGAATAAAAATTGAACAAAGGAGGACAATTGCAGGGGAAAATGAGATAAAAACCAGTTGGCTGTAGGAGATGACCAGGTTGAGCCTGAAGGCGGAGTCAAACATGTCATCAGTTTTGAGTCCCTTTGCACATACAAGTCCAGCCCACTTTGAATTCCATTGACTCATATTTACCACTTTGACTGTTAGTAGTTCAGATTCTTGTAGAAAGCTTAAGCTTGCAATAATCCTTTAGGACCCAAATTGTTGAGGGCAATAACTCTGTAAACCGTTTAGAGAGGGCTGTAAAGCACTGTAAAGCGGTATATAAGTCTAAGTGCTATTGCTATTGCTATATTCATTTGAACTGCCTGGGCTTACTGATTTCCTCAAGCTTAACATTTGCAAGCTTTTCTGCTTTGCTTAAACCTATGGTAGAATCCTGCAATGTACTTAAAGTGAAGCTTCCTTTAAAGCATTAGAAAAATTCAGGAAGTGCAGAAAAAGGGAGATAAAATACTTGTCACAACTATCCGTTAGATCATATTTCATCTTTTTTTAACAGTTGCATTGTCTGTTGGCTTATTTCTGAGACAGGTTTACAGTGCTGATGTTGTTCTGCAAAGCTCTGAATAATTAAGGACCTGGGTATTTGAAATTGTGTAGACCTACATGATCCATTGATCCATCAATAAGTGCTGTCAAACTGTTGAATATCCAGAAACAGGATCTTTTTTTAAATGGCCCAGCAATTTCTTATCTCTCATGAGATAAGCATGGTCCCCAAAAGAATTTCCTCTTTGCTAGAAATGTTTAAACTGTAGGTCATTGTCAGAGATCTTCCAGTGGATCCTGAACCAACCAGGAAGTTGGACTAGATAACTTCCAAGGTCCCTTTCAAATTTGTGATTCTATGGTTTTATGATTCTGCTGTTAAGTTTGTAGGTAATTGGGAAGGTGCCATAATTTTTATGTTAATGTTTAGCTTCTGTGTAATAAAGCAGCACTCGAGAAGAAAGAATTGGACACATCTTGAACAAAAAAAAATAAGATGAGCCATTAAAAATAATGATTCGCAACAAAAACAAAACTATTCATGTGCTTATCTGTATAAATTTGTTTGTTAGTTTATTAAATTTATACGCCACTCATCATACTAACTGACTCTGGGTGGCTTACAAACATTAAAAAAGAAAGAAATACAGACATTAAATATTAAATAAACCAAAATTACGTAAGTTAAAAACCAGGATATTGTGGTGTGGAAGTGGGATCTTCTTCCTAGTCCACTAACCACCTCCAACGTGGAATGCTTCCATCGGGGGCCCAGGCCCATTGGCAGAATCAAGTCTTGAGGTTCTTACAGAAGGCTAAGAAGGTGAGGTGGATCTCACCTCAAGGGGCATGATGTTCCAGAGGGCAGGAGCCAAGGTAGAAAAGTCCCTTCTCCTGTACCCCACCAGTCATAATTCCATGACTGATGGAGTCTGCAGCATACCTTTTCTGCCAGAATGAGTGAGGTGGGCCTATTTCGTTGGGGTAAGACAGTTCCTTAAGGTTAAAGGTCATTTTGGTAGGCATTTAGGGATTAGCCGTGCCCACCCTTTGAGACATATCATAAAGAAATAACATGGCATCCATTTTTGAAGATCACTCACAACAAACCTTCTGAAGACAGGACAAGAAGCAATGGGTGGAAACTAATCAAGGAGAGAAGCAACCAAGAACTAAGGAGAAATTTCCTGATAGAACAATTAACCAATGGAACAACTTGCCTCCAGAAGTTGAGGGTGCTCCATCACTGGAGGCTTTTAAGAAGAGGTTGGACAGTCATTTGTCTGAAATGGTATAGGGTTTCCAGCCTGAGCAGGGGGTTGGATTAGAAGACCTCCAAGGTCCCTTCCAACTCTGTCTGACTCCTTTGTACCCATGAAGGAGATGAATATACCAATGGAGGAAACTCACCTGTTCTTCTTTCTGACTTCATCTTCCAGGCACTGGTTTAGAGAAGCTCCCGGCCTCAAAGTCCGCTGTGTTGAGACAGGGACAGTGGGTGGGGTGGAGAAGCGAGACTGGGGAAAGAAGTCTGAATTACAGTCGCTTCATTAACATGCCTCGATCTAGACAGAAGCGTGGTCTCTGGCTGCCCGTCTTTTTGTCTTGCCCATCTGCTCACTGTGGTTTTAATTAAATCTATGTGTATGTTTGTGTCTTTCCTTTCTTTTCCTTCGTCTTTTTTTTAACTTACTCCAAGCAATCAAAAAGCAGCCTAGTTGGTGCCAATGTTCACTCAGCTTATCCAGCCGCTAACAAGCAGACACAAAAGGGAATATATGACCACTTTGCTCTCCAGCCAGTCTCAGCCAATAATCAGCATGAAACCAAGGAGGTTCTGGGGTTGTTGGGGTTTTTTTTTTTTGTCTTTCTACCCTCGGTCCTTCACTTCCAACCTCCCTATTGCCACCGGCAAAGGCAAACTAATGAGTGATGCCACTTGTGGTAAGCCTACTAGGAGAAATGATGGGTTTGAAATAACCCAAAAGCACGCAGCATGAAGCTTGTTGGAGAGGCCAGTGTTCCTTCTCTGGCACCTGATGTGTCCAGACTCACAATGGCATTTGCAGAGGGTTGTTTCCAATTGCCAGGCAGGCTGTTCGTTTCGCCTGCCTTGGCTCAGGAGATGCAATGCAATCTGGTAGGGGTTAACTCGATGTTTGTCTCTCCTGCTTGGGATGTCAGCATCTCCTTTTATCTGTGAAGAGCAACTTGCTGCAACCTCACAAATAACTTGGCTTAATAGGCTCCTCCATGTTTCATTTGCACATCCAAAGGTAGGCACTGCAGACAGCCTCCTTACCAGCTGCAAGGTCTCCATTTCATTCTCACATGGGCAATGGGAGGGAGGGAGGGAGGGAGGGAGGGAAGGAAGGAAGATAGATGATGGATGGATGGATGGATGGGATTGACAGACAGACTTAGATGGAAGATAGATAGATAGATAGATAGATAGATAGATAGATAGATAGATAGATAGATAGAAAGATAGATAGATAGATAGATAGATAGATAGATAGATAGATAGATAGATAGATAGATAGCAATAGAACTTAGACTTACATACCACTTAATACTGCTTTTCAGCCCACTCTAAGCAGTTTACAGTATATTGCCCCCAACAATCTGGGTCCTCATTTTTCCAACCTCGGAAGGGTGGAAGGCTGAGTCAACCTTGACCTGGTCAGCATCAAACTGCTGGCAGTCTATACTGCATTCTAACCACTGCACCATGATAGGTAGGTGGGTAGATGGGTAGATGGATGGATGGATGGATGGATGGATGGATGGATGGATGGATAGATAGATAGATAGATAGATAGATAGATAGATAGATAGATAGATAGATAGATAGATAGATAGATAGATAGATATTAGATAGATAGGTAGATAGGTAGGTAGGTAGGTAGGTAGGCAGGCAGGCAGGCAGGCAGGCAGGCAGATCTGCTTCCATGGAAGAGGGATGCTAGAGTTCCATCTGCAACAATCCGTAAACCATTGTTTGTTTGTCACATTTACATGCTTGCCCATCTCGCAAAAAGTTAACTGGACTTTTGTTTAAAAACACACTGGGTGAAAAATCACCCTATGCATTCCAGTAAGTCAAAACAAAACAAATTATATTGTGACTTAGGACAACATATAGGCCTAGCCCTAGCCAATATTGTCCTACAATTCACTTCTGGAAAGTCAATCTGCAAGAGGCGAATGGCAGAGCACCTTTATGACCCTCAGCAACTAAAAATAAGTTGCATTCACATGTGGGATTCGAGGTCAGGTTCTGGGTCAGGTCATACAACATGGTTCTTGCACTTTAGAAATTGTGCACCAGCATCTGAGAAGCTAACAGTCTTGGGGAATCTTGCTATGAATTTTTCAAACCCTCACTCATTGCATCTGCAAAAGAATCTCATAGTCTCTGGCACTTTTCAGCAAACAGGGCCAGGTATTAACATTAGACTTGCAACATAAGGAGGCTGAGGGGAGATAGAAATTCAGCCGCTTGGAAGCTCAGGTATCAATTAAGATGGGTTATTTTCATATGTCACTGCTGTGACCTTGTGGTGAAACGGATGAGCCATTGTGGAATCTGGAAGCCTTACCCTAACCCTATCCTGTGCTGAAGAGCCAAGAACCCTTCCCCCTAAAGTAATCCAAAAGATTCATAAATGGGTCCTTAATATGGAGACTAAGTGTGAAGTCCTCTGCTCGGCTGACATGCTGCCCAGATCTTCCCCTTTCAGGTCCACCCTTATCCCATTAGCAAGATGTCGATGAGATCAAACGGACATGTGTATCTCACTTAAAAGAAAAAAGACAACATACACACCTACAATCTGAAGAAGGATGAAGACACTGAGGGCTTCTGAAGCAGATTTATGTATTTATTTAATGGAATAACAGAATAACAGAGTTGGAATGCACCTTGGAGGTCTTCTAGTCCAACCAGTGGTTTCTCTTAACCTTTGCTACCAGTTCGGGAATGGGAGCACGCATGCATACATGTGCAGAGCATTTTTGATGACATCCGGGCGGGTGGGCAGAGCCTCCCGCCACCGCTGCTACCGGTTCGCCCGAACCAGTGTGAACCGGTAGCAACCCACCACTGAGTCCAAACCCCTGCTTAGGCAGAAAGCCCTACACCAGGGGTCCCCAAACTTGGCAACTTTAAGACTTGTGGACTTCAACTCCCAGAATTCTCCAGCCAGCTGGAGAATTCTGGGAGTTGAAGTCCACAAGTCTTAAAGTTGCCAAGTTTGGGGACCTCTGCCCTACACCATTTCAGAAAAATGGTTGTCCAATCTATTCTTAAAAACTTCCAGTGTTGGAGCACCCAGAACTTCTGGCGGTAAGTCATTCCATTGATTAATCGTTCTCTCAGGAAATTTCTCCTCAGTTCTAGGTTGCTTCTCTCCTTGATTTACTTCTTGATTTACTTATTATATTTTTATCTCATTTTTATCACTTTATGAGTAACTTAAGGCAGTGAACATACATAACACTCCTTCCTCCTCCTATTTTTCCCCAGAACAATTTTGTGAGGTGAGCTGAGCCAAGAGAGAGTGACAGGCCCAAAGTCATCCAGGCTGCTTTCAGGGCCAAAGGAGACTAGAACTCACAATCTCCTGTCCCAAAGGTGCTTTTCAAAAGGCAATTGGATTTTATTGGGTTCTTTTCCTTAAAAACATTTTGCTTCTCATCCAAGAAGCTTCTTCCGTTCTGACTTCTTCCAACAAGCAAAGTCAATGGGGGAAGCTGAATTCACTTAACAACTGTTCGATTCACTTAACAGCTGCAGTGATCCTCTTAACAACCATGGCAAAAAAAGGTCATAGAATTGGGCACGGTTCACTTAACAACTTCCTAACTGACTAGTTCAGAAATTCTGGTCCCAGTTGCGGTCGTAAATTGAGGACTACCTGCCGTTGTTGCTCAACCATCCTTTTTCTACTTCCTCATCTGCTTTTGAAGGAAAGGCAGCACTGAGCATTGCTCTCGCATTGAGGTCACTTTATTCAATATCTCCATGGCCTGTATTCACCAAATCACAGCCAAACAAAATATCTCCCATCTTTACCGTTGTTAGAAAAAGCTGAAACCACACCTCTGTGTGATGGAAGTCGCATTGTGCTTGATGTTGGATGGGTTTAACAAGTTAACACAGTTGGAAGGGACCTTGTAGGTCATCTAGTCCAACCCCCTGCCCAAGCAGGAGACCCTACACCATTTCTGACAAATGGCAGTCCAGTCTCTTCTTGAAAGCCTCCAGTGATGAAGCTCCCACAACTTCCGAAGGCAACTTCTGTTCCATTGATTGATTGTTCTCACTGTCAGAAAATCTCTCCTTATTTCTAGGTTGAATCTCTTCTTGTTCAATTTCCATCCATTATTCCTTGTCTGGCCTTCACGCGCCTTGGAAAATATCTTGACCCCTTCCTCTCTGTAGCAACTCCTCAAATATTGGAACACTGCTATCATGTCTCCCCTGGTCCTTCTCTTTACTAGACTGGCCATGCCCAGTTCCTGTAACTGTTCTTCATATATTTTAGTCTGCAGGCCCCTAATCATCCTGGTTGCTCTTCTCTTCACTCTTTCTAGAGTCTCAACATCCTTTTTATAGTGTGGTGACCAAAACTGGATGCAGTATTCCAGGTGTGGTCTTACTAAGGCTTTATAGAGTGGCATTAATACCTCACTTGATCTTGGGTTTTATATTGTTCGGTCTGAATTTCATCATTCAAGGAAAGAGGAAGTAGAAAAGGACAGGATTATAAGCCTTGGACATTGTTCTGAAAAAGATGAGGTGTATAGAGCAGTGATGGCGAACCTTTTTTGGTTCGCGTGCCAAAAGGGGGGGGAATGCGGGGGATCACGTGTGTGCGTGCCCACACTCATAATTCCATGCACCCCCGCACATGCACGCATGACCCCCCTGCTCCCAGCATGCAATGGCACGCCCATTTTTTGCTCTCCCCAGGCTCCAGAGCCTTTCTAGGAGCCTGGGGAGGGCGAAAACGGCCTTCCCCACCCCCTCTGGAGGCTGGAAACAGCCTGTTTCCTGACTCCCAGTGGGCCCAGAAGGCCCGAAAATCAGCCGGCTGGTGCACACATGCACGCCGGACCTGAGCTCGCGTGCCCACCGATATGGCTCCACGTGCCACTTGTGGCACCCGTGCCATAGGTTCGCCATCACGGGTATAGAGTGTTCTGGTTTTATTTATTAGAAATCCTTAGCCAGCTTTATTAACTTATAACTGTTTATGAATTAGCCCGACAAGGTTCTTTTCTGGTCTAAACAGAGGCTCATTCATCTGAATCAGTGGATTCACTGATACGTTACCTTGCATTTTTTAAAAGCGGGCATTGTGTGCACCGCCTAAATAATTTCCCCATGAAGTTATTTTTAAACATTTCCCTCATGAGTCTAAGAAATGCTTGTCTAGACTATTGATTCATGTCCCTCCCCTTCTTGCCCAAATTTCTTTAAGGTTAAGTATAGCTGAAGATTTGTTATACTGCAATTTAAGAAGCTTTGAATGTTTTCACCTTTGAAACGGCGGGTGGATAGTTATGTCATCCATAAGCACCGCCACGTTTAAATTGCTGGTTCATTTTGTTCTTTTTAAAAGGATTTTAACCAGACAGTGTTAATCCTTACTATGGTATCACCGGCATCAAAAATATCCCCGTCACTCACTAGTTCTTTTGATCAAACCAGGGTACCAGATTTTCTAAACTTTAGAGGAGAATTTACACCTAGGACTAGAATGTAAAAAATCAGACAAGCAACTAATTTGCTCTTTAAGTAGAGTTGAGCTGGAACTTGTCAGAAAAGGGGTTTTTTTTCCCTAGAAAAGAAAAGGGTTTTTTTTTCTTAGTCTGGTTCATCCCAGGAAAAGATGGCCACTTTGCAGAATTTTCTCCTAATTTATCTCCCTTCCCTTCTCATTTCCCTCCTTCTATTTTCTCCTTTCCTGATAGAAGCAAGATCACATGAAGTGTTAATACCACTCTATAATGCCTTGGTAAGACCAGGGGTGGGTTCTAACTTCCCTCGCCATCAATTTGCTTCCTCCTGCATCGCGTGAGTGCACATGCGCTTTGCGTGCGCGCGCATGTGCAATGTCAAAAATTCGCAAAAAATCCCCCCCAAAAAAGCCAAGAACAAGATGGCAGCGCATGCGTAGTGCCAGAAACTCGGCTTCTGCACATGCACAGAAGAAAAAAAAATCAGCAAAAAATTCCCAAAAACAATTTTCCCCCAAAAAAAATTTCCAAAAAAGATGGAACGGACTGGCACCGACAGAACCAGCTCCGTGACATCACCAGCGGTTTGCTACCGGTTCTATAGAACCGGTGCGAACTGGGAGGAACCCACCTCTGGGTAAGACCCCACTTGGAATACTGCATCCAGTTCTGTTAACCACAATATAAAAAAGATGTTGAGATTCTAGGAAGAGTGCAGAGAAAAGCAACAAGAATGATTAGGGGGCTGGAGGATAAAACATAAGAAGAACGGTTACAGGAGTTGAATATGTGTAGTCTGATGAAAAGAAGGATTAGGGGAGACATGGTAGCAGTGCTTCAATATTTGAGGGACTCCTACAAGAGGGTCAAATTACTTTCCAAAGCACCAAAAGGCAAGACAAGAAACGATGGATGGAAACTAACCAAGCAGAGAAACAATCTGGAACTAAGGAGAAATCTCCTAATGGTGAGAGCAATCAACCAATGGAATAGCTTGACTTCAGATGTTGTGGGTGCTCCATCACTGGAGGCTTTCAAAAAGAGACTGGACAACCGTTTGTGTGAAATGGTATAGAGCACTGATGGTGAACCTATGGCATGCATGCCACAGGTGGCATGCGGAGCCATATCTGAGGGCACACGAGGCATTGCCCTATGTCAGCTCCAGCACGCATGTATGCGCTGGCCAGCTGATTTTCGGCCTTCTTTTTGGCCATTTTCATTCTCCCCAGGGAGCCGCTCTCCCCGTTGGGCCGTTTTTCCTTTTTCGCTGTCCCCAGGGTCGGCAAAAAATGGCAGAACGGGCCAACCAGAAGTTCATCTATTGGCCCGTTTGGCCGTTTTTCGCCGTCCCCAGGCTTTAGGAGTCCGGAGGCTTCAGTGAGGCCTGTGCACATGCACGGGGGGCAGCACAGGGTGGTAGTGGTTGTGCGCATGTGGGGACAGCGTGGAGGGAGGGCATGGGCACGCTAGCATGTGCACGCACCCTTTTGGCACCCGAGCCAAAAAAGGTTTGCCATCACTGGTATAGAGTATCCTGCTCTAGCAAGGCATTGAACTAGAAGACCTCCAAGGTCCCTTCCAACTCTATTATTCTATGTTCTATGAGAAGGACGTATAATGTTGGTTTAGTAGACCAACATGCTGCTTTTAACAGCAGCATCAGCAACAGAAATTTTAGAAGGCTGCAAAAGAGCCTAATTGTGCTTCAGATTCCAACACTGTCGGATAATGATTTTCTCCTAGGGAAATTAAGTAGAATTGTCGCAGCATGTCAATCACTAAAGTAGAAAACAATTGGTAATAGAATCCTTACCTTTCCTGCACTGATCTTATAGGAAGAAGGAATCTAAATATCTCCCACATCTCCACACTCTGGAAATCTGCCAGCCCACAGGAAATTTAGGGAATTATGGAAGTCTAGTACCAAAAATCAGATTTGCAGGTTGAAATGGCCAATTTGGAGGCAGAGGAGAGGGGAATCGGTGGTATTTAGGCATTATGAGGAACCTCAACATGTTGGGAGAGATGTCTAAGGAAAAAAAAGTTCATGAAGTTTTTATTGGAACAATATTGGAGCTGTTTCCTGCTGGCTTCTTTCTGGATGTTTTTCCAATCTAGTCTTGGGATTTTCTGGTAGTCTTCCATCAAAGCAATAGGTTGTTCCAATTCTGCTAAACTTTTTGACGTTCAACAAAATTTAATTAGACACTACTATCTGCTGAGGATATGTATACACAGTTATTGATTGCCAATGATTTTTGGATTATCTTCCAGCCCTGTATTATATAGAATCCCCCGATGTTCTTTTTCCCCAAATCCACCCCAATTCTATATATGAAGAATTGCATCTGTACTTTTTGACTTGGCGCTAATTAACATGATTACTGGATTCTAACCAAAGATCACCTGGGAACTGGACTAGATTTCTGGTATGTTACTTCACCAATGGCATACCAATGAGATCATGTTGGATCTCAAGCAACAAAGATGATTAGGGGACTGGAGACTAAAAGATATGAAGAACGGTTGTAAGAACTGGGCACGGCTAGTCTAATGAAGAAAAGGACCAGGAGTGCCATGATAGCAGTGTTCCAATACCTGAGGGGCTGTCACAGAGAGGAGGGGGTCAGCCTATTTTCCAAAGCACCTGAAGGCAGGACAAGCTTTAATGGATGGAAATTGATCAAGGAGAGATTCAAACTAGAAATAAGGAGAAATTTTCTGAGCAATTCCTTGTCTCCCTGTTTTCTGTCTGTTTTCACACAACTATCCTGCTTATTGAATTAGCCCATACAGACAAGACCCTGAACTAAGAACTAACCTATTCCAGCCTCGCTAGGTAGTTCAGAACAGGAAATGAAATGAACTTTGAGGGGCTGCCACAGAGATGAGGGGGTCAAGCTATTTTCAAAGACACCCGAAGGCCAGACAAGGAATAATGGATGGAAACTGATCAAGGAGAGATTCAACCTGGAAATAAGGAGACATTTTCTGACAGTGAGAACAATCAACCAATGGAACAGAAGTTGCCTTCGGAAGTTGTGGGAGCTTCATCACTGGAGGCTTTCAAGAAGAGACTGGACTGTCATTTCTCAGAAATGGTGTAGGGCAGTGATGGCGAACCTTTTTTGGTTCGCGTGCCAAAAGGGGGGGGGAATGTGGGGGATCACATGTGTGCGTGCCCACACTCATAATTCCATGCACCCCCGCACATGCACGCATGACCCCGCTGCTCCCAGCATGCAATGGCACACCCATTTTTCGCTCTCCCCAGGCTCCAGAGCCTTTCTAGGAGCCTGGGGAGGGCGAAAATGGCCTTCCCCACCCCCTCTGGAGGTTGGAAACAGCCTGTTTCCCGACTCCCAGTGGGCCCAGAAGGCCTGAAAATCAGCCGGCTGGTGCACACATGCACGCCGGACCTGAGCTTGCGTGCTCACTGATATGGCTCCACGTGCCACTTGTGGCACCCGTGCCATAGGTTCGCCATCACGGGTGTAGGGTCTCCTACTTGAGCGGGGGGAGGGGGGTTGGACTAGATGACCTACAAGGTCCCTTCCAACTCTGTTAATCTGTTATTCTGTTAACTTTGCAGGAAGACTAGATTTTTTTTAAAAAAGTGAATGGGCGTTGGAGGAACATCCAGTGCAGTGGGCCAGCATACCAAAATTTCCTTAAGCCCTAGTGGCAAATCAATCCCCCCTTTTCCGCACTGATGTAAGTTGAGACCATTTTCAAACATGTAGTTCCATCAATTCCTTTTCCTTCAGTCTTTTCTCTGTGCAATTTGTTGCAAGCAGGAGTAGTTTTATTGTATTGGAAAACTCCCATTCTTTAATAAAACAAGATAGTCTGAGGAAAAAAACAGTTTTCTAGATTATAATAAAAAGTGTGTGTGTGTGTGTGTGTGTGTGTGTGTGTGTGTGTGTGTGTGTGTGTTTGTACGAGTGTGCATATGTGTGTGCATGTCTATGCATGTATAAATAAATTCAGTAGCAGCCATATAAATGTCCAATGTCATAATTTAACTGAGGCCTTTTCTAGTTATAAATTAACATTAGTTTTTGAAAATTAATCTGTTTATCTCAAGGGAGTCTTTCTTTCTTTCTTTCTTTCTTTCTTTCTTTCTTTCTTTCTTTCTTTCTTTCTTTCTTTCTTTCTTTCTTTCTTTCTTTCTTTTTTTCTTTCTTTCTTTCTTTCTTTCTTTCTTTCTTTCTTTCTTTCTTTCTTTCTTTCTTTCTTTCTTTCTTTCTTTCTTTTTCTTTCCTCTTCCCTTCTTCCCATTCTCCTCTCATAATATAATAGCCTGGCTTTGTATTCCTAATCACTTGGCACTCATTACATTTCCCCCTCTTTTTTTAATCCTTTTATTGCCACTCAACAATGTTATCTGTAATTGTCCAAATTGTGGCTGGAGACTCATTTTTAAGCGAGTGGGGACAGAGAAGAAAGGGGCTTTTGTTTTATTTAATTTTTAGATTTGCCTTTTATTTTCCTACTCATTACCCAGAAATATCCACCTTGGGTTATGGGGTGTTTTTTTTCAGTCCATGAATGGGCAATCAGGCCCCTGAAGGTGGCATATGGCTCGGCCTTCATTTTGCAACTACCAGACTGCTGCCAAAATTCAAAACTTCTGATTTGGTATGCTGTGATTTTCCACGCTATTTCCCCCCAGGAGGCAGTGTTTTAATGGCTGGAAAAAGTTTGATGAGTGTCAGTGTTTATAGGTGATCCTCAACGATTTGAGCTCAACATTTCCTTTGCTAAACAAGACAGTCGCTAAGTGAGTTTGGCCCCATGTTACGACCTTTCTTGCCAGAGTTGTTAAGTGAATCCCTGAAGTTGTTAAGTTAGTAACGTGGTTGTTAAGTGAATCTGGCTTCCCCATTGACTTTGCTTGTCAGAAGGTCGCAAAAGATGATCATATGACTCTGGGACAGTGCAACGGTCATAAATATGAACCAGTTGCCAAGCATTTGATTTTCATTCACATGACCACAGGGATGCTGCAATGGTCGTAAGGGTGAGAAATGGTCGTAAGTCAGATTTTTCAGTGTCGTGGTAAGTTTGAACGGTCACTAAATAAATTATTGTAATTTGAGGTCTACCTGTATTTCTACCCTTTGCAGGGTTAAATAATGGGGGAAGGCCTGGAACAACAGCTCTGAATTTCCAAAAAGTTCCCTTCCCCAACTTATTTATTTATTTATTTTATTTATTTGGTATTCTTATATGCCCCCCAACTCCCGAGGGACTCAGGGCGGCTTAATACAACTTAATTCTTGTATTTGTTGCAGGAATGTTCGTTTGTCCCTCTTTCTAGTCATTCAATATTTGTCACAATTCTGTAGAGATTCTCAGTCATCCAGGTCATGGTTGTCCCAAAGGTGCTTTTTCAGGAGGCAACTGGACTTGCTTGGATGAGAAGCGAAACATCTTCAAAAGAAAAAAAGCAAGAAAGTTCAGTTGCCTCCTAAAAAAGCATCTTTGGGATCTGTCACATTTGTTCCTTGCCCTTATGCCCATTGGCTTTGAGAGCCATCTAGGGCAGGGTCTGCAACCTGTGGCTTTGGAGCCGCATGTGGCTCTTTCATCCCTCTGCTGTGGCTCCCTGTCGCTCAAACCATGCATCACATTCGCCAATGTGTGACACCCGCCGGCATGCAATTTATTGAGCTTTTCGGCCCATCTTTTTTTCGGAGTTCAAAATGTTTTTGTTGCATGCAGAAATATAAATTTGTTTTCCCTGTAGCAGTTCATTGATTACATAAATGCAACACACTATATATTTTTTATACATAGCATAAAGGTAAAAAACAATATATGCAGTGTTATCTTCATTTTAGATGTCAAAAGGTTTTTGTGGCTCCCGGTGTTTTCTTTCCTGTGGAAAATTGGTCCAAATGGCTCTTTGAGTGTTTAAGGTTGCCGACCCCTGATCTAGGGGGACCTGCAGTATGCAGTGACATTCTTGCTGCAAGGATGCAATTGAAGTTCCACCCATTTTTTTTAATGTGCATGACATGTGCCACTCACATTAAAAAAAAAACACTCAGAGCTTTATCCAAAGGTTTTCTAAAAGAACTGAAGAAGTGATGAGAAGCGAAATGTTTTCACACGGGGAAAAAAAATCCAATAAAGTCTAGTTGTCTTTTGGAAAAAGCTTGTTTGGGACAACCGTGATCTGGATGATTGAGAACCTCCACAGACAGTCAGAGTATTAATGGAAGCATCACAGCTACCATCCTTATCATACCTTATGGATGCTGTTGGAGTGATTATCAGATAAGAAGTAGGATGATGAAGCCACCAGTCAGAGTTGGTTAGATCCCAGAAGCCTGAGGATTGAAGTTGCAGAATTATTATTTGAGAATTCCAGTTTAAACTGATGGAATATCCACATGCCAAGGATTATAGTGTCGGTCTTTTTCATTATATCCTTCTCTGCTTCCCTCTCCCTGGATGTGGCACTCATGTAATTTTGGGCTTAAAGAAGAAGAAGAAAATCATAATACATCAAAAAGACCTAGGCTTGTTTTTTTTTAAAGCCTATTAACAGAGAAGGCCTGCTGAAACTCTCCTCATATTAGGATATCAGAGGGGAAACAGGCTTGGATACAGACATTCTCTGTGGGAGCTCCCTTCATATGTAATAGCTTTTCCCAAAAGTCAGAATAACTTTTCCCCTTGTAGTATTCTATGGGTTTCTGAAAATCGGGTTATTCCAGAAGAGCTCGCTCACTGGTTACTGAATTCTTATTCTACCATATTATTATGGTTATTTTATAGTATGACTAGTTTTGCATTGCTTCAGATTTGCTGACTTTTAGGCCTATATCAAAAACTGTAAGTCGCTTAAACTTGTCTGTGACTGAAGAGAGAGGGAGGAAGGGAAGGAAGGGAAGGGAAGGGAGGGAGGGAGGGAGGGAGGGAGAAAGGAAGGAAGGAAGGAAGGAGGCAGGGAGAAAGGAAATAAGGGAAGGGAAGGAAGGAAGGAAGGAAGGAAGGAGGCAGGGGGAAAGGAAATAAGGGAAAGGAAGGAAGGAAGGAAGGAGGCAGGGGGAAAGGAAAGGAAAGAGGGAAAGGGAAGGGAAGGGAAAGGAAAGGAAAGAAGGAAAGGAAAAGATTAATGTTCAAGCGGTGACATGATAGCAGTGTTCCAATATCTCAGGGGTTGCCACAAAGAGGAGGGAGCCAAGCTATTCTCCAAAGCACCTGAAGGCAGAACAAGAAGCAATGGGTGGAAATTAATAGCAATAGCAATAGCACTTAGACTTATATACAGCTTCATAGTGCTTTAACAGCCCTCTCTAAGCGGTTTACAGAGTTTAGCATATTGCCCCCAACAATCTGGGTCCTCATTTTACCGACCTCAGAAGGATGGAAGGCTGAGTCAACCTTGAGCCGGTGAGATTTGAACAGCTGAACTGCAGCTAGCAGTCAGCTGAAGTAGCCTGCAGTGCTGCACTCTAACCACTGCACCACCTCGGCTCTATTCTCTCTAATCAAGGAGAGAAGCAACCTAGAACTAAGAAGTAATTTCCTGACAGTTAGAACAATTCGTCATCAATGGAACAACTCCATTGTGGATGCTCCAACACTGGAAGTTTTTAAGAAGAGATTGGACAACCATTTGTCTGAAATGGTATAGGGTTTCCTTTCCTGCCTGAGCAGGGGGTTGGACCAGAAGACCTCAAGGTCCCTTCCAACTCTGTTTTTCTATTTCTATCTATTATGTTTCACGATGCCTTACCATAGCTATGTAGACATCTCTTAAAATGTGAAAACAATGCTTGATGCCCTTGTGATAAACCCTGATCCACTCACAAAGAGAGATGCATCAGATAACCGGTTGCAGGAGATTATTAACAGACCCATCAACCTCTTGTCTTTAAAATCTTTCTGGGGGATACCTCTGCAAAGAAGAGAGAGGAACATCAAGAAGGAAAAGTGTTCTTCCCTCCCTCTTCAGTTTTGTTTCTGTCACTTAGCAGTTTTGAAGAGGCATACTAGGAAAAAACCTTTTATACAAAAGATTAGTGCATGTGTGTATCTGTCCTTCTCCAACCTACACAGGACACTCTGATAGCATCATTGTTATTATTTCTACAGGAATCGAAAAACAAGTAATATAATAATAATAATATTTGTCCCTGGCAAAGAAGAAAAGGAGGAGTCGAGTCAAGTACAATGGCACTTGATATTTGTTAGCACAAACTTGCTTAGCACCGAGCAATTATGAAGCCGGATAACTTCCCAGCAATTAAGAGTTCAGTAATAGAGTGAAGTCTATTGTCCTAATTGAGTGGAATTAGTGGTGGCACTAGAAACATTGGAGATGCATTAAGTTCTTCACTTTTAATTAAGAGTGCGATGTTTGTTGCAGTGGGGTTTAGAGTGAAAGAGGGAGAACTGTTACAATAAGTTTGTTTTCTGCTCAGAGATGCCTGCCGTTGGAAAGGAACTGCAAAACAGGGCAGAGATGGGAATAGGCTACAACTCTGTTCAAATAATAACATTAGCACAAATCAAATTAAGGACTCGGGAAGCCGGGTGTTCATCTTCGATTGGAGGGTTGTCGACTCCTTTTTAAAGCAAGGATTGTGCTTTGCTTGTTTATTTATTTGGGGTTTGGGGGGCCACAGCAGGATGTATGTGCATCTATGTGAGTGATCAAACACTGACGCTTCCATTGAGGTCGAGACAAAATATATTGATCTTTGGGGGCTCTGCAGGGTGTACCTAGTTACTCATTCAAAATAGCTGTGTGTTTCACCACCACCAAAGATTTTAGATTAGATTAGATTAACAGAGTTGGACGGGACCTTGTAGGTCATCTAGTCCAACCCCCTGCCCAAGCAGGAGACCCTACACCATTTCTGACAGATGGCAATCTAGTCTCTTTTTGAAAGCCTCCAGTGATGAAGCTCCCACAACTTTCAAAGGCAACTTCTGTTCCATTGGTTGATCGCTCTCACTGTCAGAAAATGTCTCCTTATTTACAGGTTGAATCTCTCCTTGTTCAGTTTCCATCCATTATTCCTTGTCTGGCCTTCAGGTGTCTTGGAAAATAGCTTGACCCCCTCCTCTCTGTGGCAGCCCCTCAAATATTGGAACACTGCTATCATGTCTCCCCTGGTCCTTCTCCTCGCTAGACTAGCCATGCCCAGTTCCTGTAACCGTTCTTCATATGTTTTAGTCTCCAGTCCCCTAATCATCCTGGTTGCTCTTCTCTGCCCTCTTTCTAGAGTCTCAACATCTTTTTTATAGTGTGGTGACCAAAACTGGATGCAGTACTCCAGGTGTGGTCTTACTAAGGCTTTATAGAGTGGTATTAATACCTCACTTGATCTTGATTGTATCCCTCTGTTAATGCAATTTAGGATTGCGTTGGCTTTTTTGGGTGCTGCCGCACACTGTTGGCTCATATTTAACTGGTTGTCCATTTAATACAGGAAGTCCTCAACTAATGACCGCAATCGAGCCCCAAATTTCTGCTGCTAAGAGAGACAATGGTTAAGTGAATTTTGCTCCATTTTATGACCTTTCTTGCCACAGTTGTTAAGCGAATCACTGCAGTTGTCAAGTTAGTGAGACGGTTGTTAAGCGAATCTGGCTTTCCCATTGACTTTGCTTGTCAGAAGGTCACAAAAGGGGATCACATGACCCCGGGACACTGCAACCGTCTTAAATGTGAGTCAGTTGCCAAGTGTCCAAATCTTGATCATGTGACCACAGGGATGCTGCAGTGATCGTAGGTGTGAAATATGTTCCTATGTCATCCAAATGTAAGTCACATGGGGATACTGCAGTGGTCATAAGTGTGAAATATGTTCACAAGTGTGAAATATGTTGACTCGGCCTTCCATCCTTCCGACTTAGGTAAAATGAGGACCCAGATTGCTGGGAGCAATACGCGGACTCTGTAAACTGCTTAGAGAGGGCTGTAAAAGCACTGTGAAGTGATATGTATGTCACGTAGTGAATATTGTCAGTTGTATGTCTATGCAGGGTGATGCACCCCTATTCTAATATTATGGTATATTCCAATACAGGCAGAACACGTGATATGATCTTGTACTCATGTCCACATTCCTGATCCACCATTAATCCCTTTTGACTTGGCTCTTGACCGGAACGGTCGCGTTTTCTTAGCAAAGATGTAATTATTCAGGATTTATTGTTTTTGTACCAAAATAAATATTTCTATTAGACTTTTAATCTCAGCTTTATTTCTAACTGTCTGAATTCCAAGTAAAGATCCAAATCGCCTCTATGAGATTTATTCTCATCTCTCAACAATGTAAGTCTAAGTGCTATTGCTATTGCTAAGTAGCATTTTTCAGGTCTGTTGTAACTTCAAATGGTCACTAAATGAATGGTTGTAAGTCCAGGACCGCCGGTATAATGTTGTAAAGTCGCCTTCTTGAAAAGGAAGGATACCACCGCTCTTCAAATATCAGCACTCTCTGTTTCCCCCACCCCACCCCACCCCATCCCTAACCTGCGTGAAACAGATTTTCAAATTCACCCCCTCAAGGGGTAGTTGGATTTGGGGTTGTCATTATCGCTCAACATGAGGTGCCATTCCCGTGGGCCCTGATCAAGCTCTTAGCAACCCATCCGAAGAGATTGGCACTGTGCAAAAGGCATTTCCTCTCTGGACTGGCAGCAATTTTGAGCTGGAGTCATGTTCTGTTCACAGCTCTCCAAAGCTGGCTGGTTGCCAAGTCAGATGAACCCAAGGGGTTAATCGCCCCATAATAGGGGAAGGGAAAAAAATCAGCTGTGGGGCAAAGCAACACTCCTGTGCCTCAATTTAGACTCTGTTGCCCTAGAGAAAATCCCCTGTCGCTTATTCTTTCTCTTCCTCAGAGGGTTGTCTGGGAGGAAATATTGATGTTAACTGTTTTGTTAGGGATCAAACATGGAATGTTTTGGTGAGGAGTCTAAAATTGCTTTCCACTCCCCTGTGGTGCCAAAACCTCCAGACACTCTTAAGATATAGCATGTGCTCGGTTGCTGAGCTGTGGGCGTCCCATTGCGACTACATGTTCCATGGCCGTCACCTGTGGTTGCATCCATCTGGTGGGAAGTGATTTAGCAACAGGTAATAAATACATGGGCTGAGTCAGTGGGGCGATGTTTCCCTTGAAGGCGCTTTTAATTGGCTTAAAGAAGATGATCTGCTTTTTTGGGTTTCCTTACGGTTGCTGGCAATTGCTTCCAAGGGGGAAGCCACAGGTGACCTCTTATGTTTAGTGGGGGGAAATGAAAAGAGTGGGACAAAAAATCAAAGGGAGAGAAGGGAAGAAAGAAAGAAAAAAGAAGAACCCAGCTAACAAGCATGGATGGGGGTTTTGTGAGATACAGATTTAATTTTACCTGGCTGTTCCTGGTCACAGTGACCAAGTTCTTCGTTTCCTTGTTTGTTGATGGGATGTTTAAAATCCACTTGGGCTCCAGGCAGTTTATGTGTAAGATAAATACTCTAATAATACAGCGACAAATAGAACAGACAAATGGACTGCTACTTGGATAAACTTACACCACCAATCCAGTCGAACTCAGGGGTTTGGAGTGAACTACACCACAATAAAGCTATCAGATAGCCACACTAACTCTATATTGTTTTATTGTAAATACTGAAGTTGAATTGTACTTGTGTTGCATTATACAGGTAGTTCTCTACCATTCAATGATCAACCAATCGAAGTTGCAGTGACACTGAAAAAAGTGATATTTGATACCTGAATATTTGGTTGGGGATATATACGAAACCAATTATTCCAGGAATGAAACATTTCCACAAAAGCCTTATTTCAGGAAAACATAGATCATCCCTGGAACAATCAAAGGAGATATGGAACTTCTGGTATGCGTGATTGGCAGAGGTGGGTTCCTCCCGGTTCAGACCGGTTCTGTGGAACCGGTAGTAACTAGAACCGGCAGCGACCCAGGCCTGCCACGCCCCCGAGCCGGTTCTCCCGATGGTGCCATATGTGCCGCCATCTTGTTTTTTGCTTCTGTGCATGCGCAGCTTTTTTAAAGTACTGCGCATGCACGCGTGCGGCACACAAAGCGTGCGCACCTTCATGGCTCGTCCCTGAGCAAACCGGCAGCAAACAAAACCAGAACCCACCCCTGGTGATTGCCTTATAATATTATTATTGGCCTTTATTCTTACTTTTAGAGGGGAAGAAAGAGGCAGGAAGGACTTCTATTTGTCTTAGCTTTTTAAAAATCTTTTTTTAAAAAAATTAAAAGATCTATGCATCTTTTGTCCTTTCCTCCTTTCCTTTCCTTTCCTTTCCTTTCCTTTCCTTTCCTTTCCTTTCCTTTCCTTTCCTTTCCTTTCCTTTCCTCTCCTCTCCTCTCCTCTCCTCTCCTCTCCTCCCCTCCCCTCCCCTCCTCTCCCCTCTCCCCTCCCCTCCCCTCCCCTCTCCTTTCCTTTCCTAGAATTCTGAAGGGAAGGGTTCCTGGTAGCGGTGGTCAAAATCTTCCCAGACAAAAGAACATATCTATGATTTTCTATCAATGATCCATGATTTAATCTATAGAGTTTGATGGAATATCAGAACAGAATAGCACAATAACAGAACTGGAAGGGACCTTGGAGGTCTTCTAGTCCAGCTATAGCAATAGCAATAGCACTTAGTCTTATATACCACTTCACAGTGCTTTACAGCCCTCTCTAAGCAGTTTACAGAGTCAGCTTATTGCCCCCAACAATCTGGGTCCTCATTTTACCGACCTCAGAAGGATGGAAGGCTGAGTCAACCTTGAGCCGGTGAGATTTGAACAGCTGAACTGCTGAACTAGCAGTCACTGAAGTAGGTTGCAGTGCTGCTTTTAACCACTGCACCACCTTGGCTCCTGCCTGAGCTCCCTACTCAGGCAGGAGACCCTATCCTTTTTCAGACAAACAGGTGTCCAATCTCTTCTTAAAAACCTCCAGTGATGGAGCACCCATAACTTCTGAAGGCAAGCGGTTCCACTAGTTCATTGTTCTCACTGTCAAGAGATTTCTCATTAGTTCTAGGTTGGATCTCTCTTTAACAAGCTTCCATCCGTTGCTTCTTGTCCTGCCTTCTGGTGCTTTGGTAAATAGCTTATCCCCCTCTTCTTTGTGGTTGCCCCTCAAATATTGGAGCCAGCGGTGGGTTCCTCCCGGTTCGGACCGGTTTGCCTGAACCAGTAGCAAGCCACTGGTGATGTCACGACAGAACTGGTTCTGTCGGTGCCGGTCCGTGGATGCCGCCATCTTTTTTTTGGAAATTTTTTTTGGATTTTTTTTTTAAAAAATGGATTTTTTCCCCGGTTTTTTTCTTCTTCTGCACATGCGCAGAAGCTGTATTTCCGGCACTGCGCATGCATCACCATCATATTTTCAGCTCTTTGGGGGAATTTTTTTTTTATTTTTCAGCACTGCACATGCGCGCACACGCCCATGAGGTGCGCCCGCGCACCGTGGCAGGAAGCGTACCGGCAGTGAGGTAAGTTAGAACCCACCCCTGATTGGAACGCTACTATCATGTCACCCCTGGTCCTTCTTTTCTTGACATTTGCAGAGACGGGATCCCCAAGAGCAATGTCCTGGGCTGTCTATAATGCAATCCATAATAAACGAATGAACATATTCTGATATTAGAATTAAATCTGGTTAATTTAAATACCAAGCATGTAAGAGAAGAGACTTTGTTCATCTACTCCAGTGTTTTCTGCTGTCCTTGGTCCCCCAAAGACCTCCCATTTCCTCTTCTTTATGGGAATACTTTGTGTGGAGTTGCATCTAATTGAACTCTGGACTGTTTTACATGCAAAACAAAGACTCAATCCTGAAGCCGCTGGCCCATCCCTGCTATCTATTTCCATAGCAAACTCAGAATATAAGATGTCATGGAGTGGTTGGAATTTACTCATCACGTTAAGAAGTACTCTTTCATAGGAACCCCTTTGGGTGCATTTTGTCATGGGTAATGTTTTCTCAGTCTTCTGGATTTTCTGTACAATTAGCTTCACCCTAGGTGACTGGTGCTAAATTAAATGGATGACTGAAAAGCATTCAAGTGTATTTTGATCTTTTCTATTCATCAGAGGCCTAGCTATATTATGATCAAAGCAATCTACAGGGTGTCAAGGGGTTAAGGTGCAGTGAAAGAAAGCATTTTCGAAATGGGAAACGATATGCAGGATGGCATACAATACTAACGTTTGCATTTAAAGGGTTTCTTACCTCCAACACTAATAATATTGCAAGATTAAACCATCCTCTGCTACCATTGTTAGCAGAAGAATCAGTCCTCCGTAGGTCAATGGATCGGGGCTTCCCTTTGAAGACATTGTTACTTAGAAAATAAAACCCGAGATTCAAATCTAATTAACAAAATATTTATTTCAGTAGAAAAGTAATAAAGAATTCTTATTAGGCTACATTGTATCGGCTAAGAGATAAATCACTTCTACCTTGGTAGAAATGGCGATGAGAAAAGAAAAGAAAAGGAGGAAACCTCTGGAATGCAGACATGCGTAATAGAATATATCATACGTCTGTCTGACCATAGATACAAGAACACAGTAGAAAAACATAGAGATGCACAACCTGACAATATTTCACATCGTGACATACATTGCAGGGGAATAGATTTGGAGCATAGAAACATAGGGCTGGAAGATACTTTGGAGGTCTTCTAGTCGAACTCCCCACCCAAGAAAGGAGACCGTATGCCATCCCGGTCAAATGGTTGTCCAGTCTATTTTGAAAACCTGTGATGGGGCACCCCCAACTTCTGGAGGCAAGTCGTTTCACTGGTTAATTGTTCTCACTGTCAGGAAATTTCTCCTTCCTTCTAGCTCGGTTTTCTCTTTAACAAGCTTCCACCCATTACTTCTTGTCATGACCTCTTGTGCTTTGGAGAATAAGTCGATCCCCTCTTCCATGTGATAGTCCCTCAAGCACTGGAAGACAGTTACAAGTCCCCCTCAATCCTTCTCTTCGATAGGCTAAGTATACCTAGATCAAGCTATTTTACAAAGCACCTGAAGGCCAGACAAGGAACAATGGATGGAAACTGAACAAGGAGAGATTCAACCTGGAAATAAGGAGAAATTTCCTGTCAGTGAGAGCAATCAACCAATGGAACAGCTTGCCTTCAGGAGTTGTGGGAGCTTCATCACTGGAGGCTTTCAAGAAGAGACTGGACTGCCATCTGTCAGAAATGGTGTAGGGTCTCCTGCTTGGGTGGGGGGTTGAACTAGATGACCTACAAGGTCCCTTCCAACTCTGTTAATCTGTTAAAGGTCTTCAATTGTTCATCATACAATTTAGCCTCAAGATGCGTTGTGATCTTTGTTGCTTTTCTCTGCACACTTTCCAGGGTCTCAGCATCTTTTTGGTATCATGGTGACCAGAACTGGATGCAGTGTTCCAAGTGTCGCTTCACTAATATAGTATAAAGCAGTATTATTATTTCTCATCATCTGTTGATCCAGCCCAGGATTAAAGTGTAGAGGAGAGCAACCAGGATGATTAGGGGACTGGAAACTATAACATACGAAGAGCGGTTGCAGGAACTGGGCATGGCCAGTCTGGCGAAGAGAAGGACCAGGGGAGACATGATAACAGTGTTCCAATACTTGAGGGGCTGCCACAGAGAGGAGGGGGTCAGGCTGTTTTCCATGGCACCAGAAGGCCAGACAAGGAATAATGGATGGAAGCTGACCAAGAAGAGATTCAACCTGGAAATGAGGAGAAACTTTCTGACAGTGAGAGCGATCAACCAGTGGAACAGCTTGCCTGCGGAGGTTGTGAGAGCTCCAACACTTGAGACTTTCAAAGGAAGATTGGACTGCCATTTGTCCGAAATGGTTTAGGGACTCCTGCTTATAATCTGTAAATCTGTAAACATTGGTTTTTTTTGCCAGCTGCAGCAGATTGCTGGTTCATACTTAAGTGATGGTCCATTGGAACATCAAGATCTCCCTCACTCTCATAGATGATGTCGCATCTACAGTATCTCCAGTCTACAACACAGTCCTTTCAATAGTTCCAAGAAGGCGCCACACCCATTTGGTCTACTCAGGTGACCCTGAGGACACAGATAAACATATGTAGGTGGCCTCAACGACTCTCTAAAAGGATGCAAATGACCAGCTGTCTGCAAGGAGTATAAATCCTTCCATTCTCCACCATCCATCCAGAGCTGAAGAAGCTTCATGGATGAGAAGCGAAACGTCTTCAAAGAAAAAACAGAAACTCCAGTTGCCTCTTGAAAAAAGCACCTTTGCGACATAAACAGGAAAATTACTTATTTTTCAGTTCAGTATCATGCTCCGAAGATTTCCTATTGCTAGAGTTATCCCAGTGCTAACCTCACAAATGTGAATTTAGAGGGTAACCAGTAAAAGTGGCCACAACATCTGTTGCATCCGTTAATACTGAATTTAACCAAGGAAGCCCACTGGTTTTATTCTTTTTTAGATTTAGTTTTATTATTAGAGTTGGAAGGGACCTTGTAGGTCATCTAGTCCAACCCCCTGCTCAAGCAGGAGTTCCTACACCATTTGAGACAGATGGCAGTCCAGTCTCTCCTTGAAGGTCGCAAGTGTTGTGGCTCTCACCACTTCTGCTGGCAAGCTGTTCCACTGGTTAATCGCTCTCACCATTAGAAAGTTTCTCCTCACTTCCAGGTTGAATCTCTCCTTGGTCAGCTTCCATCTGTTATTCCTTGTTTGGCTTTCTGGTGCCATAGAGAACAGCCTGACTCCCTCCTCTCTGTGGCATCCCCTCAAGTATTGGAAGAATCTTCTCACTTTGTCTCGTCTACTTTGCCTCGGGCACTTTTGATCCTGCTTCTGCCCACTCCATAGAACACAACCATTGATGTGGAGGTTGAGTGTAGCTTTCTGACTTTTTTTTTAAAGTGCACTACAGTCTTACTAGCGTGGTAGGAGATGTTAAGAGCTTCTCAGGGCCGAGATGTTGGTTCTACCAAAGACCAACAGTCAGAATCACAGAGTTGGAAGGGACCTTGTAGGTCTTCAAGTCCAACTCCCTGCTCAAGCAGGAGATCCGGTTTTATATTCCAGACAAGTGGCTGTCCAGACTCTTCTTAAAAGCCTCCAGTGATGCAGCACTCACCACTTGTGGAGGCAAGTCGTTCCACTGGTTAATTGTTCTCACAGTTAGGAAATTTCTCCCTAGTTCTAGGTTGCTTCCATGCTTGATTAGTTTCCGTCCATTGTTTCTTGTCTGGCTTTCTGGTGCTTTGGAAAACAGGTTGATCCCCTCTTCTTTGTGGTAGCTCCTCAATTATTGGAACACTGCTATCATGTCCCCCCCCCCAGTCCTTCTTTTCATTAGACTAGACCAGGGGTCTGCAACCTTAAACACTCAAAGAGCCATTTGGACCCATTTCCCAAAGAAAAGAAAACACTGGGAGCCACAAAACCTGGGTGGGCATGGCCAACTCGACGTCACTCACTTCCACTAGTCACAGGACCCCTTAGCCACGCCTACCCACCCGATCATTAGGGCAGAGAACCGGTTGTTAAAAAACACCGGGAACCACAAAACCCTTTTGACATCTCTCTCTCTCTCCCTCCCTCCTCCCCCTCTCCTTCTCTCTCCCCCTCTCTCTCTGTATCTCTCTCTGTCTTTCTCTCTCCCCCTCTCTCTGTATCTCTTTGACTCTTCCCCGCTTCTCCCATCCCCCGCCATTGCCCTTACCTTCTCAGGCCAGGCAAGGAGTGAATGGGAGGGGAGGGTGAGGGGCGGGGCCAGCCAGTGGTGGGATTACCCGACAGGGAGCCACAGCAGAGGGCCCAAAGAGCCGCATGTGGCTCCGGAGCCGCAGGTTGCTGACACCTGGACTAGACAAACCCAATTCCTGCAACCGTTCTTCATCTGTTTTAGCCTCCAGCCCCCTAATCATCTTTGTTGCTCTTTTCTGCTCTCTTTCCAAAGTCTCTACATCTTTTTAATAATATGGTGACCAAAACTGGATGCCGTATTCTAAGTATGGTCTTATTGAGGCTTTATAAAATGGTACTAATACTTCATGTGATCTTGATTCTGTCCTTCTGTTAGCAGTTCCCCAACTTAAGGGCTAAAAAGGTTTCTTGGACTATGGATGGGTGGGAGAAAGATGCAGCAGAATTAAATTAAGTGGATAAAAAAAGGGATTGCAACTTCTCATTGATAGACAGCACTTAACTGTTCTAAGTGGCTATATTCTAATAGGCAATAAAGATTCTTATCTAGCCAGGATGAGTCAAACATCTGGAAATTACTTCTGAGTTTTTATTGGTCAGCCTGCCAATAATTCCTCCAAAGAAGGAAAAGTAGAAGTACCACTCCTTTCTATTTAAGAAGTCATACAACTGTATCACAATGTAGTAAAATATCAGAAGTGATTTTTTTTTCCTTTCTAAAAACGGCAATGTCTTTTCTTAGATGTTGTATTTGGATTACTTCATAAATACACAAACACAGACAAAGATAGTCTTTAACTTTAGAAATCTTTTTATTCCAATGATAACATATACAAATGGAATTACTATACAGATAGTCCTCGACTTAGAACAGTTCATTTACTGACCATTCAAAGTTACAACGGCACTGAAAAAAATGACTTTTGACCATTTTTCACATTTACAACCGCTGCAGCATCCCCATTAGCCATGTGATCAAAATGCGGACGCTTGGCAACTGACTCATATTTATGACGGTTGCAGTGTCCCTGAGTCATGTGATCCCCTTTTGCGACCTTCTGACAAACAAAGTCAATGGGGAAGCCAGATTCACTTAACAACCTTGTTACTAACTTAACAACTGCAGTGATTCACTTAACAACTGTGGCACAAAAGGTCATAAAATGAGGCAAAAATTCACTTAACAATGTTACACTTAGCAACACAAATTCTGGGCTCAATTGTGGTCTTAAATCGACGACAACTGTAATTTAAGCTTAAAAGTTTATTTAACCAAGAATTCTTCCACTAATGGACAGCCATATTGCTTGCTTAGAGGTGGGTATTTGATTAGAAAAGTAAAAGATAAAATTTCATTTAAAAAATTCATTTAAAAATGAAATTTCCTTTACTATAGTGAATCTTATTTGGAGAAGGGGGCTTTACTCACGGTCACTCATGCCCTTGTCACCTCTCGCTTGGATTACTGTAATTCGCTCTACATGGGGCTACCCTTGAAAAGTATTCGGAGACTGCAACTGGTGCAAAATGCGGCTGCGCGAGCTGTAGTGGGTAACACCTATATTCCGCCAGTTGCATTGGCTGCCCATTGGTCTCCAGGTGCAATTCAAGGTGTTGATTATCATCTTTAAAGCCCTACATGGCTTAGGACCAGGTTATCTTTGGGACTGACCTCATACATCCCTACGACCAGTTAGGTCCCACAGAGTCAGTCTCCTCCAGGTTCCTTCAACCAAACAATGTCGGTTGGCGGGCCCTAGGGGGAGAACCTTCTCTGTGGGAGCTCCGGCTCTCTGGAACCAACTCCCCCTAGAGATCCGAATCATTCCCACCTTGCTGGCCTTCCGGAAAGCCATTAAGACATGGCTCTTCCTGCAGGCGGTGTGTTTGTGACTGTTGCTTGTTTTGTTTTTATTTTTTAATTACTATTTTACTATTGTTGTTTTATTGTATTTTTTTAGTAGTATTTGGCTGTTCTTATATATGCTGTAGCTGCCCTGAGTCCCCTGGGAGTAGGGCGGATTATAAGAATCCCAAAATAAATAAATAAATAAATAAAATTGAAATCAAATACTGTACTTCTTTTTCTACATTAATTATATGGGGAGTGGTTCTTTTTTCCTTGTTGGCCAACGTTGGCTTGGATTGATCTTAATGTTCATTTCAGTATAATATACCTGAAAATACCCATTTCATCCAGTTTCCACTTGCTACCATGGCATTGCTGGAACCCAGCTGCCATTATGAAAAGCCGCTTTTTTTGGTGGTTAAAATAGGATTTCTCCCATGAGTTCAGGCCACCAGGGATCAGCCTTCCTGCTTATTAGTTTTGGCTTAACACAGGCACAAGGGGAGGACAATTCAATGCGATGTAGATATTGTAAGATTTTTTAAAAGGCTCTTTTTTAAAAAAATAAAAAAAAATAAAAAAAGCAACCCGTGCGTGCATGAACATGCTTTCAATGATATTTCTTTGTCACACACTTCAAAAGATCCATTTCATCTGCTTGTATATTTTTCACTTTCTGCACCAAGCGCTCGCCAAAGAAAAGCGAGGCCATGTGAAGTCGTCGTAGGTGGCTAAGAAAGAAAATGGGCTGCGCGGACAATATTGTCTTTGTGGCCATGCTTAGACGGACACCTGTGGACACCGAACATCATGCAGATGGATCAAATGGGCCTTTTGAAGTTCCTCCCCCATAATGAAAAGCAATGCAGTGAAAGAGGAAGATTCTAAAAAGTAAACTTATCAGGTCTGTTCTGCATTAGAGAAATCCGTCTCCTCCTGCTTTGCACTGGCTGTTCGCTCCTACAATGAGGGAATTCACAGACTTGTAGAATTACAGATAGTCCTCGGATTACGACAATTGAACCCAAAACGTATGTTGCTCATCGACACATTTGTTACGTGAGTTTTGCGATCCCAAAGGTGCTTTTTTTTCAAGACGCAACTGGACTTTCTCGTGTGTCTTTGAAGATGTTTCGCTTCTCATTCAGGAAGCTTCTTCAGCTCTGACTGGATAGTGAGGAATGATTCCCCACCATCCAGTCAGAGCCGAAGAAGCTTCTTTGATGAGGAGTGAAACGTCTTCAGAGAAAAACCAGAAAGTCCAGTTGCCTCTTCAAAAAACACCTTTGGGACAACTATGACCTGGATGACCGAAATCTCCATAGACATTGAGTTCTGCAATCTTTCTTGCCACAGTTGTTAAGTGAATCACTGTTCAAGTAGTCCTCGACTTTCAAAAGTTCATTTACTGACCGTTTGGAGTTACGACGGCACTGAAAAAACAGACTTATGACCATTTTTCACACTTACGACTGTTGCAGCATCCCCATGGTCACGTGATTTACAGTCGGATGCTTGACAACTGCTTCATATTAATGACGCTTGCAGCGTCCTGGGGTCAAGTGTGGCCTTACCAAGGCATTATAAAGCGGCATTAACACTTCGCGTGATCTTGATTCTATCCCTCTGTTTATGCAGCCTAGAACTGTGTTGGCTTTTTTGGCAGCTGCTGCACACTGCTGGCTCATATTTAAATGGTTGTCCACTAGGACTCCAAGGTCCCTCTCACAGTTACTACTATTGAGCAAGGTACCACATATACTGTACCTGTGCATTTTGTTTTTCTTGCCTAAATGTAGAACCTTACTTTTTTCACCATTGAATTTCATTTTGTTAGATAGCACCAGTGATGGGTTCCTACTGGTGCTGTGCGGGATGCCGTACCGGTAGGGGCCTGGCGATGACGTCATTTTTAGGTGCTTTTTCCCGGCTTCTCCGCATCCTGAGCTGTCGGAAAAAAGCCCTCCCACCCGCCCTTGTTTCAATACCGACCTTTATTCTTCCTCCGAAGCACAGCTGAGAAGCTCCTCAGCTGTGTTTCGGCTTGTAATGTCGTCCTAAGCATGCGCAGAAGTGAAATCACCCGATGGAACGCGAGTTCACTTCTGCACATGCTCCCGATGTGCACCGGTAGCGAAAATAACCGGAACCCTCTGCTGGATAGCGCCCAATGTTCAAGTCTGTCAAGATCCTTCTGTATCTTGAGCCTATCTTCTGGAGAGTTGGCTACTCCTGCCATCTTGGTGTCATCTGCAAATTTGATGAGTTCCCCATCTATTCCCCTCGTTCAAGTCATTGATGAAGATGTTGAAGAGTACTGGGCCTAAAACAGAGCCTTGGGGTACTCCACTGCATACTTCCCTCCATGTAGATGCAGTTCCATTGAGCACTGCACGTTGAGTGCGGTTGGTCAGCCAGTTACGAATCCCAAAGCTTCCTGCGATCTGTGTTTCTTCTTTGAACCTGTTGCCTGCAAAGAGGTCCAGGAGACTCTGGCACTCTGATTCAGCTCTGCATAAGTGCTTCGCAGAATATGTTCTAGCTGTGAAATTGGGCTTTCTTTGTCAGTCGGTTCCAGAAATATTTCTCTCTCTCTCTCTCTCTCTCTCTCTCTCTCTCTCTCTCTCTCTCTCTCTCTCTCTCTCTCTCTCTCTCTCTCTCTCTCTCTCCCTCCCTCTCCCTCTCCCTCTCCCTCTCCCTCTCCCTCTCTCCCTCCCTCCCTCCCTCCCTCTCTCTCTCTCTCTCTCTCTCTTAGGCTCTCTCAGGGGTGGGGCCTTGCCCCAGGAAAGCAGGAGCCGAGCGAACTGATTGCTTAACCTCTCCTGACTCTACCCTTGTGGTAGATCATTAATGGTGTAGAAAATAGGCCCATCTCTGGCTGGCGCAGGGCGGGGCTGTGGGGGCATCTTCCCCGAGATTGATGCAGAGGTCTGAGAAGACGAGACAGCCCTGCAGTACATCATCATGCAGGAGACATCAGAGGCTCTTTTCTCTGCTTCGGTGCATTATCATAAAAAGTGATTTAGACCTGAGCTGATTGATGCAAATAGCTCTCTGTTCTTTCCTATCATTAGCGTCCTCTTTCAGTGGCCAGAGGCAGTGATTAAAGCTGTCATTTGGAGTTGCTCGTTAAAGACAAGCGCCTGAGTAGCACGCAGGGGGTTAGCAAGAAGGGGAGAACGGAGACGCTTTGCCCCCATTTTCTTCCCTGAAGATTTAAAAAAAATGAAAAGAGAGGGGACGGGAGGGAGGGAAGTAAGTAGGAAGGGAGGGAGGCAGGAAGGGAAGGAGGGAGAGAGGAAGGAAAGGAAGCAGGAAGGGAAAGAAGGGGGGAAGGAAGGGAAGCAAGAAGGGAGGGAGGGAAAGAAACAGGAAGGAAAGGAGGAAAAGAAGCAGGAAGGAAAGAAGGGAGGGAGGAGAAAGGAAGGGAGGGAAGGAGGCAGAAAGGAAGGAAAGAAGGGAGGGAGGGAGCAAATGAAGGGAGGGAGGAAAGGAAGCAGGAAGGAAAAAAGTGACAGAGGTGAAAATTAATCTCACAAAGGAGAAATAGATATTTTCCCGGACATCAGACATTAGAAAAGAAACCGTAGTTTAAAATCTAAGTAAAAATATTTATTTCAGTACAAAACAATAAATCCTCATTAATCTACATCTCTGATATAAAAGGTAGGTCTTCCTTCAATGGAAGCCAGGAATAGAAGGAAAGATCGGAGAAAGGAATGCACACATGCGTACTAGAACATATCAATCACGTGCTCAGGAATAAACCATTATAATGAATAGGGATGCTTCTCCCTGCATATATATATAACAGGCAATAAAAATCACTGCGTGACAAAAAGGGAGGAAGGGAGGCAGAAAGGAAGGAAAGAAGGGAGGGAGAGAGGGAACGTGGGGGAAGAAGGGAGGTGGGAGGGAGGGAGGGAGGAAGGAAAGGAAGCAGGAAAGGAGATGGGTGGCATAGAAAACAAACAAACAAACAATAAAGTAAATAAGTAAGTAAGTACAGGTAGTCCTTGATTTACAATAGTTCATTTAGTGACCATTCCAAGTTACAACAGCACTGGGAAAAGTGACTTATGACCATTTTACACACCTATAATGATTGCAGCATGTGTCACGTGTTCAAAATTCAGACGCTTGGCAACTGACTCCTATTTATGACGGTTGCTGTGTCCCTGGGTCATGGAATCCCCTTTTGCGACCTTCTGACAAGCAAAGTCCACAGGGAAGTCAGATTCACTTAACAACCACATTACTAACTTAATGGCTGCCAGGATTCACTTAGCAGCAACGGTGGCAAGAAAAGTGGTGTAATGGGGGCAAAACTCACTCAACCGCGGTCTTACCTCGCAGTTGTGGTTCCTAGGTCAAGGACTATCTGTTAAGTCAGTCTGCAGCTCGAGCAATGGAAGTGGATTGAAGGCTAATAGGACTTAACTCATGGCTCATCCTCAGAATCTCCTCCCTGTCTATGTTCACTTCACACTCCATTGAATTGTAATTTACGTAGCAGTGAGCCTTAAATATTTAGTAAGGAGGGGTTGCCCTTCAAATATGTGTGCCGCCTACATAAGAGGCCATACACAACAAAGGCCATATTGATGGCATCAAGCCCTCAGTTGCTGGAGGAGGATGACCAAGTCACCAGATCATCCTCCTGATAGCGAGTGATGATGTGTGGAAGAGGAAGTGATTATCAAACCCCTGATGTGGAAGAAGCTAAGTGAGATGGCAGGGAGGGGGTTACAAAGGCTAAATGATCCCTAAATGATCTCTATCATTTCTTGGTTCAATCGGAATGTGCGCTGAGGTTCTTTCAGGAGGCTTCCTTTAATTTGGTGGGACAGGGGGCTGATTTATGGCACAGTTGGGTAAAAGCAATGGAGTAGATGAATTCTTGAAGTACTCAGGGCCAGGACTCTTCAGTATCTTCACCAAGGGTTTAGATAAGGAGATAGCAAGAGCACCAGCAATAGTACTTCGACCAGCGGGTGTCAAACTCGATTTCATTGTGGGCCGCATCAGGGTTGTGTTTGACCTGAGGGGTGTGTGACCAGGGTAGGCGTGGCCAGCTGGACGTCACCCTTGTCGGGGGCGCCTGTGGCGGCCCGAGCGCTCTGTCAGCGAAAACAGGCTCCCGTGCTCCATTTTTGGCTGGGACTGCCTCCTGCAACCCTCTGCCAGTGAAAACGGAGCTCGGGAATGTGGCACGTGGCCCTTGCAAGCTCCATTTTCGGCTGGGACTGCCTCCTG
Source organism: Diadophis punctatus similis (assembly GCA_023053685.1). NCBI lineage: Eukaryota > Metazoa > Chordata > Lepidosauria > Squamata > Dipsadidae > Diadophis > Diadophis punctatus. The sequence goes on along the minus strand of JALIGW010000001.1, from coordinate 14,467,859 downwards.
CAACCCTCTGCCAGCGAAAACGGAGCTTGTTTTTGCTGCCAGAGACTCCGTTTTCGCTGCTAGAGGCACCGTGGTCCAGTCCTTTGCTGTTTCCAGAGCGGCTCCACAGGCCAGATGTAAGCACCCCACAGGCCGAATGCGGCCTGCAGGCCTTGAGTTTGACACCCCTGACTTAGACTTATATACCGCTTCCCTGTGTACATACATTTATTGAATAGCCCGAAGGCCTTTTCAAAAAAACGAAACAGAACAAACAGGTACAAAAACAACACTACAAAAATATATATGGTACATAACATCAAAATTCAACAATATCAAAATTCAATAACTAAATTTCTAAAACTAGATAACCCAAATAAAATATCTTGTCTCTAACTCGGCTCATCTTTCTTACAATCAATGAAATTCTTTTCAATGTAGCTGGCTCGTATTGCTGTCATCCTATTAAGATAGCGAGTGACAGCCCTTACCAGGGGTCGCTTCCCTGTGCTTTCCAGCCCTCTCTCAGCAGTTTACAGAGTCAGCCTGTTGCCCCCAACAATCTGGGTCCTCATTTTAACTGACCTCGGAAGGATGGAAGGCCGAGTCAACCTTGAACCGGTGAGGATCGAACTCCTGGCAGTGGAATGCAGAGTTAGCCTGCAATACTGCATTCTAACCACTGCGCCACCACGGCTCTATTAAAATACCATATAAAAATCAGAACAATGAATAAGAACCACACATTTAAAAACCCAGATAAAATTTGATTAACACGATGGAAAGGAAGAGAGCAAAGTGTGCATGGGGAGGAGGTGAGAATCTGACTGATCCATTAACTACCCCCAAGAATCTATTTCCCCATTAGAGCCCCAAGCCAGCTGGCAGATCCAGGTCTTCAAGTCAGAAGGGTGGGAGCAGAGCTCACCTTGGGGCGGGGGAGGATAATGTTTCAGAGTGCAGGCACCATGGCAGAAAAGGCTCTTCCCTTGCAACCTGCCTGCTGAAATTCCTTTACTAACGGGATCTGCAGCATGCTCCTTTCTGCCAAGACGGGTGGGTCAGGCTAATCCCATTGGGATGAGGTGGTCCTTCAGATAACCTGGACCAGTGGTGGTCGCTGCCGGTTCGGACCAGTTTGCCCATACCGGTGGCAGGAATTTGCCCCCGCTTGCCGAACCGGCAGCGATGGGCAGCTGGCCACGCCCCCGAACCGGTCCTCTGTTCGCCACTTCCTGAAAGAGGCTTGGAAAGAACCCTCTGCGCATGCGCAGGACGGCGCACTTCCGACGCGATGCAAAACGGTAGGGAAGGTAAGTAGAACCCACCCCTGACCTGGCCCCATGTCATGAAAGACTTTATAGGTAACAACCTGCTGTGTCTCCTCAGGATGCCGGATTACCTCAGGATTGTTCCTGATTGGCCAGAGCAGCGCTGTTTGGAATACCTTGAATTGGACCCGGAAGTAAACTGGCAACCAGTATAACTAAGCCAGACTAAATTGACTTTTATCGAAATATATATTTTATTTTTATTTATTGATTTATTTTTGTCAAGTACGTGTTGGTAATATGCATAGATATAACATTGTTTATATACATAAGATGGGTACTGATAAGAGGGAACATTAGGACAGGGACGGTAGGCACGCTGGTGCACTTATGCACGCCCCTTACTGACCTCTTAGGAATCGGGTGAAGTCAACAGTGGACAGTCTAAGGGTAAAGTTTTGGGGGTTTGGTGACGAAACCACAGAGTCAGGTAGTGAGTTCCAGGCATTTACCACTCTGTTGCTAAAGTCATATTTTCTACAGTCAAGTTTGGAGCGGTTCACTTTGAGTTTGTATCTGTTGTGTGCTCGTGTATGTTATTCCCAATAGCTAGTGTTTTGAAGCTGTTGAACATGTTCACTGAAAACCTACTTTTTAAGATGTTTTTTTTTAATTTAACCCGCCTTTATCACGTTTGTAAATAACTCAAGAGGGCAAACATACCTAATATTCTTTCCTCCTCTTATTTTCTACATAACAACCTGGTGAGATGAGTTGAGGTGAGAGTGGATTGAATGGCCCAAAATCTATGGATGAAGAATACAGATAGTTCCTCAAGTTACTACCATAATTGAACCCAACATTTATGTCGCTAAGTGAAACGTGTTAAGTGAGCTTGCCCCGTTTTACGACTTTTCATGCCATGGTGGATAAAGGAATCACTGCACTTGTTAAGGTAGTAACGTGGTGGTTAAATGAATCTGGATTTCCCGTTGATTTTCTGGTTTTGTTAGAAGGTCACAAAAGCTGATCACATAACCCCTGGACACTGCAATCGTCATAAATATGAACCAGTTGACAAAACATCTGAATGTCGATCATGGGACCATGGGGATGCTGCAACGGTCATAAGCAAGGGGGGTTCTGGATCCTTTTGCTGCCGGTTCGCTCAGGGTCGCTCCGCGCACACGCAGCAATCAAAAAATAGCTTCTGCGCATGCACAGAAGCAAAATCCAAGATGGCGGCGCCCCCGGAGACACTGACAGAACCGGCTCTGTGACGTCATCACCGAACTACTAACGGTTCTAAAGAACCGGTTAGAACCAGTAGGAACCCACCTCTGGTCGTAAGTCATTTTTTTCAGTGCTGTTGTAACTTTAAATGGTCACTAAATGAACTGTTGTAAGCCAAACACACTGTAGACTCAGGTGCATATTGGACACTGTCAAGAACATGCACATGATGTTGTCATATATTAACCAAGAACTGTGGCCTACATAACATCGTAAATTCTTTGAGTCCGCTAAGTCTTCCCTTAAAGGCTTGTGCTGCACTTCAACCTCTATTAATCTGAATCTTTTTTTTTTTTGCAGATAATGTTCTTTCCTTTTAATTTGGTCTTCCAAAAAGGAAGGGGTGGGGTATGTGTGAGGAGAACCTTTCCCCTCCCTCAATGGCCCATTGATTATTTATTCCTCTGCATTGACAGTTAACATTTGCAAATACCTCCATTTAAAAGGTTTGACTTCCCACCTGGGACCTGCAGTAAATCTATCTCCTGCAACCATTGACGCAGAGGCCACTTTCAAAAGAATTAAAATGTTCGGATAAATGGGAAAAGACTGTTCCCTTAAGTGCAGCCTGGTTCTTCCTGAAAGGGAATAAAATGTGTAAGTGGCATATTGATAGGTTTAGTTTGCAGCCCTTATGGATCTGGTTACATGGAAGGAGATTATTCCTGCCAACAAGTGAGCCGCAGTCAGGGAGGAATGGAATTCTGGATCGGAGAGGATTACTTTCCACAGAACAGAAAGGTTGAATTGATTTGATTTATCCTGTGCAAAGCTGGGTCTTTTGATCTAAAATTACCTGCCCCCCCCCGGCTCCCATCAGTTTACCCCTTTGGGTATTTCCAGCATCCTCCCACTCAATTGATCCAGTTAAGTTTCAAGTAAGGCTAACCTGATATGAGCTGCAGTGACCACTAGATGGCAACAAAGAAGAACATTTTCTGTTTCTTTGCTGACCTCTAGTGGTCTTTTGGATTTTGGCAACCCAACCAGATCTGGTAGTCCTAGAACAGCTCCTCTGAGAGATTAATTAAAATGTTCAGGAACCGACAAGAGAAACTCATTAGATGGCATGTCAGATGTGAGAATTAATCTCACAGAGGAGATGTTTGATCATTTCCAGGACATCAGACATTAGAAAAGAAACCGCAGTTTAAAAGTCTAAGTAAAAATATTTATTTCGGTACAAAAACAATAAATCTTCATTTGTTTACATCTCTGATATAAATGTGCGTCTTCTCTCAATGGAAGACAGAGCAAGAAGGGTAGAGCGGAGAAAGGAATGCACACATGCGTACAAGAACATATCAATTACGTGCTTAGGAATAAACCATTATATTGAATAGGGATGCATCTCCCTGCATATACATGTAACAGGCAATAATCACACCGTGACATGGCATGAAGATGCTTCTCATTCTTGGCAACTCAGGATTCTTAAGGTAGCATCTCTATGAGTTAGTTTGCAAACTAACTTCAGGATGGTTCAACTGTAACCATTTCTATCCAGTTTTAATCAATGAAGTGTCTTCCTGCTACAGGCTGGAAATTCCTCCCCATGCTTTTCTATAAGAGCCGAAAGGAGATTCTTGAAAAAAATGGGGAAGGGGGCTTCCCAGAATGGGGGGGGGAGAGAAGGAAGAGGAAGATACTTGATTTAGTTTTATTTATTTAAAGTTGTTTCCTCAAGCTTGTCATCACTCCATCCACGCCTGTCCTGTAGGCATATATCAATTTGCTAAGTTTGTTGCCATTATGAAGGGGGTATGCAGGCAGACGGTGGACCTGGTATAAGCGCCATTGGAAAAAGAAGAGAGCAGTATTAGCTTGTCGTATAAAACCAGACACATCAGTAGAAGATTAAAATCATAAGACTACATCTGATTTACTTTGGCCATGTCATGCGTGCAAATACATTGGAGAAGGCAATGATGCTAGGAATTGGTTAGTGGACCAAGAAGAAGGGGCAAGCAATAGCAATAGCAATAGCACTTAGACTTATATACCGCTTCATAGTGCTTTACAGCCCTCTCTAAGCGGTTTACAGAGTTCAGCATATTGCCCCCAACAATCTGGGTCCTCATTTTACCCACCTCGGAAGGATGGAAGGCTGAGTCAACCTTGAGCCTGGTGAGATTTGAACAGCTGAACTGCTGAACTAGCAGTCAGCTGGAGAAGCCTGCAGTAGCTACATTTAACCACTGCGCCACCTCGCAGCAAAGATCAAGCTGGCCTGATACCATCAAAGCTGATACAAGGATGTCCCAAAGGTGCTTTTTTCAGGAGGCAACTGGACTTTCTTGCTTGTTTGTTTTTTCTTTTGAAGACGTTTCGCTTCTCATCCAAGAAGCTTCTTCAGCGGGTGGGAGGGCCCCTTTTTCAAGCCGCGGAAGGGGAAAAATCCACACAAAATTTTAAAAAAAGATGGTGGTGCGCACGGAACGGCACCGACAGTGATGTCACCAGCAGGTCGCTACTGGTTCAGGCGATCCTGTCCGAACCGGGAGGAACCCACCCCTGGCTCAGGGTTGAAATGAGGGGTCCTTGGTGCTCTCTGAGCTTGGTTGTTTTCCTGCAGACGTTTCATTATCCAAACTTGGTAACGTCATCAGTGCAATGGTGATGTTACCTCGTTTGGGTAATGAAACGTCTGCAAGAAAACAACCAAGCTCAGGGAGCACCAAGGATCCCGTAAACCTCCTTGTGGAATGAGGACCCGCAACCACAAGTCATCACACCTTCCCCCAACAACCCTCAGGATTTGACTCTCAATTTTCACGATGCACAAAATAGCCCCCCAACCTACATCGCCCCCATCCCAGTAGCTACCTGAGTTACTGTCTATGCGCCATCAATCCTAGTTTGACTATATTGCCAACGGGTTACTCTTACAGTATTTTTCTCCCACAACCCAGTTCCTTTTTTTCTTTTTTCTTTTTCTTTTTTAATGAAGCCGTAATGTTGAGTCCTCGGTCTCATTGTCAGTGTGATAATGTGAGAAAAATCAGAGCTTGTTATTTCCTCCGTGGGAAAGGCAACCGATTCTCCGCCATGCTCTTTTCTGCCCACCCTCCAGCTACCTGCCAGCTTTCCATAAGGCTCAGCTGCCTTGCACTGGCAAGCTTTGATGTAATTTCTGCAACCAACATCCCAACTGCTGGAGATTTTTTTCACATCATGGTTTCCTGAGCAGGTTGGAGGGGGGAGTGTGTGTGTGTGTGTGTGTGTGTGTGTGTGTGTGTGTGTGTGTGCAAAAAACCTGCAATGAAGGCCCATGCATAATTCATCTTTGCATACGTGTTCTACCCAAACCTCCGTACACACCCCACACATGCGGGCCTACATGCCCTCCACCCACGTGGAACAGACGAATCTTCATTCTAAGAAATCTTCAGTCTTAGAAATCATTGTTCTCCGTTAGCGGAGTCGAGCCACTGCTGAAATGCTTAAAGTCGGTTGTGCCTTTGAGCCGCGCATAACAGCGCCCTTTGGAGATCCATTTCATACAAAATTTGAAGCCTGTGTTTATTGCCCATTAAAGCAACCTTTATTTTATGGGAAATGTTGCAGTAATTGCCTTTTACGAAGAGCACTTTGTAACACGCATGCACTGTTGAAAGAAAACCACTCCGGTATTGTCTATCGGGACTTAATGGCGCAATTAATTTTACTCCATCTGTTCCTGAGACTTTAAAGGAAAATGGATTTTTTTTTTCCTGAGCACACTTTAATGAAGAAGATAAAGCGGCCCGGTTGATGTCCCACTGGCTCAGTGCAGTAAGTTCAGATTATTGCTCAGTCTGTCAGAATAGGCTGCGTCCCTCGGCAGCCGCCACAGCGAGCAGCCCTGGCTGGCCCCTTGCCGCGCCATTCCTGATGACATACTGCCAGCCGGCTTCCACAAAAGCACGATTAAAATGTCAACATAGGATGACGAAGGGGGGCAGGAAAACCCTTGGAGACAAACTGTGTTCTGTATGAGTTAATACTTCATTGCGGCTTTAGAGCTGGGCTCCTTTCCTGCTGTTTCACAGGCGTGCGGAGCAAGGGGACAAATAAGCTGGTTAAAATGGATACAGATAGCGGTGGCGGTGAGCACGGTGGGTGCAAAAGAGCGGAGGGCACACGGAGGCAAGCTGGAGGAAGCAGCTCCTTCCCCATAATAACAGTACAACAGTAACAGAGTGGGAAGGGACCTTGGAGGTCATCTAGTCCAACCCCCTGCTCACGCAGGAGACCTATACTACGGATTCGAACTGCCGAACTGCCGACCTTTCTGATCAACAAGCTCAGTGTCTTAGCCACTGAGACACCTAGTCGGGTGCCCAGACCAAGCGGTGACAAAATCACTTCACTGGAAACCACGATTGGGTTATTATGAAGGTTGGAAGAGTCCCAGCTGGGTTAAACTCGGAGGCCTGTCAAAGTCCAATACTTCCTCGGCGTATGACCACAATGGAGCCCCAAATTTCCGTGGCAACGCTTGACAGTTGTTAAGTGAGTTTTGCCCCATTTTACCACCTTTCTTGCCACCGTTGTTAAGTGCAGTTGTTAAGTTAGTAACACGGTCGTTAAGTGAACTTGGCTTCCCCGTTGACTTTGCTCGTTAGAAGGTCACAAAAGTTGATCACATGAACCCGGGACATTGCAACCGTCATAAATATGAGTCAATTGCCAAGTGTCTGAATTTTGATCGTGTCGGCATGGGCATGCTGCAACAGTTATCGGTGTGAAAAACGATCGTTAATCACTTTTATCAATGCCGTTGTAGCAATAGCAACAGCACTTGGACTTATACACCACTTCACAGTCCTCACCAAGTGGTTTAATTTGTAAGCCTTAAGTCAATTGGTGCATCTGGAAGCAGTTTTCTCTCAGGCCCAATATAATGGTAGCATTAGTCTTGACCCAAAACTACATAACAAAATATGCATAATATTAAAACAATTTTGATGTCCGTTCTTTTTTTAACTCAGAGAAAATTGAAAAAGAGAGAAAATTGGAAAAGGGAAGGGAATGAGAAAAGGGGGAAAGAGAGGGAGGGAGGGAGGAAGGAAGGAGAGAAGAGAGGGAAGGAAGGAGAAAAGGGGAGGCGGAAGGAAGAAAGGAAGGAGAAAAGGGAAGGAAGGAAGGAGGAAAGGAGAAAAGGGAGGAGGGAAGGAGAGAGGGAAGGAGAAAAGGAAGGTGGAGGGAGAGTGGGAAGGAAGAAAGAAAGGAGAAAAGGGAAGGAAGGAAGGAAGGAAGGAAGGAAGGAAGGAAGGAAGGAAGGAAGGAAGGAAGGAAGGAAGGAAGGAAGGAAGGAAGGAAAATCAATGGAGGTTTTCAAACAAACATTAAACAACTATTTGTCTGAGGTGGTCTGAGGATTCCTGCCTTGAATAGCAGATTGGACTAGAAGACCTCCAGATACTTTAACTGTTTAAGTCTACGATTCTTATTTATTTATTTATTATTATTTTTTTATTTATTTTATTTGTCAAACATGTATAGCAGTAATTTGTATAAACATAAGTAAAAAGTAACGATAAAAGAGGACAATTGGACAGTAGGACAGGGACGGTAGGCACGCTGGTGCGCTTATGCACGCCCCTTACAGACCTCTTAGAAACGAGGAGAGGTCAACTGTAGTCAATCTAAGGTTAAAGTTTTTGGGGTTTGGGGAAGAAATCACAGAGTCAGGTAGTGCATTCCAGGCATTGATCACTCTGTTGCTGAAGTCGTATTTTCTGCAGTCAAGTTTGGAGCGCTTTACATTTAGTTTGAATCTATTACGTGCTCGTGTATTGTTACGGTTGAAGCTGAAGTAGTCATTAACAGGAAGGACATTTTGGTATATGATTTTATGAACTACATTTAGATCAGATCGGAGGCGACGTAGTTGTAAATTGTCTAATCCCAGTATTTCAAGTCTGGTGGAATAAGGTATTTTGTTGTGAGCAGAGGAGTGAAGGACTCTTCTTGTGAAATATTTCTGGACTCTCTCAATTGTATTTATGTCTGATATGCAGTGCGGGTTCCAGACAGGTGAGCTGTATTCCAGAATTGGTCTAACAAATGTTTTGTATGCTCTGGTTAGTAATGTAATGTTGCCAGAGAAGAAGCTACGCAAGATTAGATTAACAACTCTTAGTGCCTTTTTGGCAATGTTGTTACAATGGGCTCTAGCACTTAGGTCTTTGGATATGAGTACTCCAAGGTCTTTGACAGAGCGAGGGTCATCTACAAGTTCGTTTCCTCCAAGTTTGTATTTTGTATTCTGATTTTTTTTGCCAATGTGTAAGACAGAGCATTTGTTGGTTGAGATTTGAAGTTGCCAGTTGTTTGACCATTCTGCTACATGGTCAAGGTCTTTTTGAAGGGTAGCAACATTGTCGGTGGTGTTAAATAGTTTAACATCATCAGCAAAGAGAACGCAGTTGCTTATAATATGATCACTTGACCTAGTGTTTCTCTCGGGGCAGTAGAGAGATGATCTGAAGATAAGGGATATAGTCACCACCCCACTGTCATGGTCAGATCATTTCCTTCTGAGGCTGGATTTCACAACCCCACTCCTCCCCCGCAGGGAGGCGGGACCGACTAGGCGGTTCCGCCCCAGGCGCCTAATGGAGCCGGAAGGATTCCAGAGGGAGCTTGGGGAAATACCTGAAACCCTGGTACACAACTCGGCTGACTCCCTGGTGGATGCTTGGAACACCGCAGCATCAGGGGCGTTAGACCGAATTGCGCCTAAGCGACCTCTCCGTGGCAGTGGATCCCGGAAAGCTCCCTGGTTTACCGAGGAGCTCCGGGAGATGAAACGCCAGAAGAGACGTCTGGAGCGCCGCTGGAGGAAAAAGAAGACCGAGTCTGACCGAACACTATTAAGAATTTACATCAGATCTTATTTAGTGGCGATAAGGGCGGCAAGACGATCTTATCTTTCCGCTCTTATTGCGTCCGCAGATTCTCGTCCAGCCGCCTTGTTTAGGGTGACTCGCTCCCTCCTTGCAAAAGGGGGGAGCGAGGAACACTTACAAGGCAGAGCTGAGGAATTCGCTGAGTTTCTGTCGGATAAAGTCGCTCAGATTCGGTCAAATTTGGACTCCGGCATGGCAGAGTCCATAGAGTTGACGGGGGCGAGTCTTAGTCCACCATTATGGGAAGAGTTTGGGCCTGTTTCTCCCGAGGACGTGGACAGGGCTATGGGAGCGATGGGTACCTCCACCTGTTTATTGGACCCGTGCCCCTCCTGGCTGGTTTCGGCCAGCAGGGAGGTGGCACGCGGCTGGATCCAGGCGGTGATCACCGCTTCTTTGCGAGAGGGATCCGTACCGCAGTCATTAAAAGCTGCGGTGGTGCGACCCCTCCTGAAGAAGCCTTCCCTGGATCCAGCCGATTTGAAAAACTACCGTCCAGTCTCCAACTTACCTTTTCTAGGTAAAGTTGTAGAGAAGGTGGTGGTGACCCAGCTTCTGCAGCTCCTGGATGAAACAGATCATCTAGATCCTTATCAGTCGGGTTTCAGGCGCGGCTACAGTACAGAAACTGCCTTGGTCGCTCTGATGGATGATCTCTGGCGGGCCCGGGATGGGGGGAACTCCTCCATCCTGGTGCTACTTGACCTCTCAGCGGCTTTCGATACCATCGACCATGGTATCCTTCTGCATCGGCTCGGCGAGTTGGGAGTGGGAGGCACCGTTTTGCGGTGGTTCTCCTCTTATCTCGCCGATCGGATGCAGTCGGTGTTGGCAGGAGGGCAGAGATCGTCCCCCAGGCCCCTACTATGTGGGGTGCCCCAGGGGTCGGTTCTCTCGCCCATCCTGTTTAACATCTACATGAAACCGTTGGGTGAGATCATCCGCAGGCATGGGGTGTGTTTCCATCAGTACGCTGACGACACCCAGCTGTACATTACCACCCCGTCTGACTTCAGGGAGGCAGTTGATGTAATGTGCCGATGCCTGGACGACGTTAAGATCTGGATGGGGAGGAACAGACTCAGACTTAATCCCGACAAGACCGAGTGGCTGTGGATAATGCCTCCTAAGGACCATGATAACTGTCCCTCCTTGGTCTTTGAGGGTGCGAAACTGACTCCCTCAGACCAGGTCCGCAACTTGGGGGTCCTCCTAGATCCACAGCTAAAATTAGATCATCACCTTTCTGCTGTGGCTAGGGGGGCCTTTGCACAGGTTCGCCTGGTGCACCAGCTGCGGCCATATCTGGAGAAGGAGGCTTTACTCACGGTCACTCATGCCCTTGTCACCTCGCGTTTGGACTACTGCAATGCGCTCTACATGGGGCTACCCTTGAAGAGTATCCGGAGACTTCAGTTGGTGCAAAATGCGGCTGCGCGTGCTGTGGTGGGTGTGCCGAGGTACACCCACGTGACACCGATTTTCCGCCAGCTGCATTGGTTGCCCATCGGTCTCCGGGTCCAATTCAAGGTGTTGATCACCATCTTTAAAGCCCTTCATGGCTTAGGACCAGGATATCTCCGGGACCGCATTCTGCCGCATACTTCCCTCCGACCGGTTAGGGCCCACAGAGTTGGCCTCCTCCGGGTCCCGTCGGCCAAGCAATGCCGGCTGGCGGGCCCCAGGGGGAGGGCCTTCTCTGTGGCTGGCCCCGTGCTCTGGAACCAACTCCCCCCAGAGACCCGAACCATCCCCACTCTGCTGGCCTTCCGAAAGGCCGTTAAGACATGGCTCTTCCTGCAGGTGGGGGGGACAGCTTAACCATTTGAGCTTACCCCCCAAGTATGTATGTGGTTGAATGGATGGATGTTGTTGTTGCTTTTATACTGCCTTTTTAAATTTTGTACCGTTTTTTTAAATTGTTGAAATTTTGTTCATTCTTGTATCTCTTATGTTGTACGCCGCCCTGAGTCCTTCGGGAGTTGGGCGGCATATAAGAATAACAAAATAAATAAATAAAAATAAATCACAAAGATCGTTTATGTAGAGTATGAAGAGTGTTGGTCCTAGAACACTGCCTTGAGGGACACCACTGTTGACAGGAGCAGGATTTGATATGGCACTTCCTATTTTGACCACTTGTTGTCTGTTAGACAGGAACGCAGTTATCCAATTATGTAGGGGTCCAGAAATGCCATAGGATTTTAGTTTCAGAAGTAGTTTGTCATGTACAACTGAATCAAAGGCTTTACAAAAGTCTATGTAAATTGCATCTATTGTTTTACCTTGATCAAGTTGAGTGGTCCATATGTTTTTGCAGTGCAAGAGTTGCAGATTACAGGATAATTTTTTTCTGAAACCAAATTGTTTGTTGGAGAGTAGGTTGTTAGTTTCTAAGTGGAGCGTAATGGATTGGTTTATGATTGATTCCATGACTTTGCAGGTGACGCAGCCCAAAGAGATTGGTCTGTAATTTTCAACGTTACTTGGATCTCCTTTTTTGAAGATAGGGATGACCGTGGCTAGTGACCATAGGTTGGGTAAGGAGCTAGTTCTGAAGGATTTTTTAAAAATTATGCTTAGAGGTTCAGCCAAGGTTGTGGAGAGCTTTTTTAAGAAGTATGCACATAGTCCATCAGGTCCAATAGATAGAGATGGTTTTTGGTTGCGTAATGCCTTTCTAACGTTATCTTCTGTAAAATCGATTTGTGTTAGATCGTTGCAGTTAATTGTGGTACGACTAGGAAATATTGGGCATGAGCCATTGCTGTTTACAAAGACTGAGCCGAAGAATGTGTTAAAGAGGTTGGCTTTAACTGTTTCATCGTTACAGTCTTTACCATTCGGTCCTTTAAGGGGTGGGATGGATCTTGAGTCTTTGAGTTTGTTGTTTACAAAGTTATAGAAGGCACGTGTGGACTTCGTACGTAGGAGGTTTTCTTCTTGATTGATGTGATAATTGGTGCATTCAGTCTTTATTTGGTGACACAGATTTTTGTAGCGGCTTTTAAAGTTTGCAACGTGGCCTGTTTTATTTTTTCGCCAAAGAGATCTTTTTTTGGATTGGAGCTTCCTTATTTTTATGGGTAATTTATTTTTCTTGGTTTTGGTGATTATTAGTGGTACATGTAATTTAATGACTCTTTGGATTTCGAGCAAAAATATATTGTAGTAGTCTTCAGCAGTATTACAGCCAGAGAATAGTGTATGCCAATCAAGAGATGAGAGGTCGGCTTCTATGATATCATAGTTGGCTTTTTTAAAGTTGTAATTGGTTCTCCCATTATTGAGATGGTTTCTGTAAGGACATATATTGAGACAAAAATTCTGTGAAGGTGTGTTGAATATATGCAACATTAACACCATCTGGAAACCAAGTGTTCCATCAATCCTCACATTGTAGCAAATACCCATTAAGAAGCCTGGGATTGTCCCGGATAATATGAAAGAATGCAGAGGACTGCAAAATCACATAGTAGAGCTACTTTCCAATAAAGCAAACAATCTGAAGAAAAACCATGTGTGTTTTTTTCCCCCAGCATTGGAAAAACCATTAAAATTGGTGCTTGGTAGAAATTGCTGGAAAGGGAATTTCACACCTGGAAACTCAATACTAAAAAGTTGAAAGGGAAAACATTTTAAAACAGACACATGCATTCATAAAGTGGCATCGTTACCCCAAAGACCTTATTTTGGCGTGCCAGTCACGTGACCTCAGAAAGCAAGGAGGGGAGAGGAGAAAACAATGCCTTTCCCCAATTTCATTTGGGGTTCTGGTTCATTAAATGAACCTCCTCTGGGATCTGCAGAGCTGTATCACAATGGGCTATTGATACAGTGGGA
>JALIGW010000001.1:14282077-14449577 GCA_023053685.1 Diadophis punctatus similis | reverse complement strand
ATTTTGCAACTGGTACCTCCGAATTAGAATAGAATAGAATAACAAGAGTTGGAAGGAGGTCTTGGAGGTCTTCTAGTCCAACCCCCTGCTTAGGCAGGAGACCCTATACCATTTCAGACAAATGGTTGTCCAATTTTTCAGTGTTGGAGCATACATAACTTCTGGAGGCAAGTTGTTCCACTGATTAATTGTTCTAACTGTCAGGAAATTTCTCCTTAGTTCTAAGTTGCTTCTCTCCTTGATTAGTTTCCACCCATTGCTTCTTGTCCTACCCTCTGGCGCTTTGGAGAATAGCTTGACTCCCTCTTCTTTGTGGCAACCCCTGAGACATTGGAACACTGCTATCATGTCTCCCCTGGTCCTTCTTTTCATCAGACTAGACATACCCAATTCCTGAAACCATTATTTGTATATTTTAGCCTCCAGTCCCCTAATCATCTTGGTTGCTCTTCTCTGCACTCTTCCTAGAGCTTCAACATCTTTTTTATATTGTGGTTAACAGAACTGGATGCAGTATTCCAAGTGTGGTCTTACCAAGGGATTATAAAGTGGTATTAACAATTCACATGATCTTGATTCTATCTCTCTGAATGAGTCTGTCTACAACTCCCAAAATCCACAGCCAGCCTGGCTTCTTTTTGGACCTACCACCATTGGGTTAGAGAAAGCGGGTACAGCTTTTTTCTTGCGAGTGGAAAAATTAGTGGTATGTTACAGGTACAAACCTTCGTGTGCGTTGGAAGGAGTTTGGCCTAATTCATCTTCAGCCCAAAAGGAAATTAGAGAGGAAGGAAGGAAGGAAGGAAGGAAGGAAGGAAGGAAGGAAGGAAGGAAGGAAGGAAGGAAGGAAGGAAGGAAGGAAGGAAGGAAGGAAAAAAAGAAAATTGTCCATATGGGTCTTATGTTATGATCCTCTGACCCATGAAGTTCCACAAGAGGGGTGAAAAGAATCCCTCCAGAATTTGAATATTTTACTCTTAAGTCAGGGGTGGGCTTCAAAATTTTTAGCAAGGGGTTCTCTGCCCGGTTGCTGGGTGGGTGTGGCCATGGTGGGTGTGGCCTAGTTGGCTTCCTGCACCATGGTGGGGGGGTGCTTTTGCCCTCCCCAGGCTCCGGAGGCTTTCTTCGAGCCTCCGGGAGGGCGAAAACTGTCTCCTCAGGCTCCGGAGGCCCTCCCAAACTTCCGGTAGGCCCGTTTTTTGCCCTCCCTGAGGCTCCACACGCACCCTGCACTTACCTGCATCCAAAACGGGATGCATGGGGACTCTTGGGAGGGGAGGGGCAGGCTGGGTGGGTGGGGCCAGCCAGGAGTGGGATTTGGGGGTTCTCCAAACTGCACAGTATCTTAGCTAGAGATTCTCCCAAACCCCTGTGAACCCCCAGCAGCCCACCCCTGCTCTAAGTGCATAATTGGACAAAGCAGGAAGGAAGATTCACTCATTTTTGTCCTCTCTTACAATGGGTAGACACAGAGACACACACTTATACATCAAGTGGCTTATATGTCTGTTTATTTTATATAACTATAAATTCACCATGTTCTAAGAATGGATGAATTTCCTCTGTGATGGGCTTGCTTTGCTCTCCAGCCCACATCTTCTGAATTCCAGTTCAGATAAGAACTTTTTTCAAATTTATTCCAGAATTAAGAGTGCATAATTTGTTCAGTTGTTAGCGGTATCTTTTCCTCTCTGTTCTTTGCTGTTTCATCTGCAGAGCAATGAGCTGCACTAAAATATTCACAAACCTACATACACTAGGCAAATAAATAAACCTTGACAAAATTGTAATTTCATTTCGACTTTGGAGAAAATAATATATACCTGGGCTGCAAAAAAAAATGTGGGCAATCACTAGATGGCAACAAAAGGTTAAATTTGTATGCAGGTCTCTGTGCCATTTAATCATCATTAACTTCTAAAACCCAACCCTTTTAGTGAAGAATAAACTTTCATACTTTGTACATTGGCTCTTACGACACTAACAAAAAAAAACCCATACAAAAGGGATTTGCAGTACAACCAAGCTCAAACATTACACCACTGAATTATGATCCAATCAATGTTGGAATTGTATTTAATTATGTTTCATCTCATCAGGATTGACAACATCAATACTTATAACAGAAACAGTTCTAATCCCATGGCATGTAGGATGAGTTTGTTCCATCCTCATTATCAGAGGTGGTATTCAGCTGGTTCTTACCGGTTCAGGCGAACAGGTAGTAACAACCTGTGGGTGGGCCGCCTCCGGCCACCCACCCCAGCGCTATGCCGTCCTATTTAGGCACATTTTGAAGCCGTGCGCATGCATGCAAGCCCTGCGCACGAGCAAAGCGCATGCGTAGAAGGCTGCACGCATGCGCAGAAGGTGTGCGTGCATTCCCATTTGCGAACCGGTACGGAAAGTAAGTGAATACTACCCCTGCTCATCACTGGGGAGATGTATAAGGCCTTGAGGGAAGGGATAAATTCCTCCAACTTCCATTACCAGAGGAAATATGAGGTCTTCTGTGAAAAAGAGAACTCACCTCAACTCATCGCTGAAGAGGGATGAGAGTATTTAGATTCATGACTGAATTTTAGGACCACTCAGAGAGGCAAAGCATTAAATGTTAGCCTACAGCCTTATTTCAAAACATGACATTACCTATTAGTAATGTCCATTACCTAACAGACTTTTGGAAATGACTTAAGAAACATGGCTGCATGTGTGGTAGGGATATTTCTAACACTTGAAATTGCCTTGATCAACGCTATCGTGCTATTGGTATATTTGAGGATGCAGTACAAAGATGATACTAAGCACTGGTACTCAGTTAGCAAGTGAAGTTATGATCAACCCATAACTGTCTGTGAGTCGTTGTTACATAGAAGGGAAAGGGAGTAAGGGACACATATTCAGCTAACTTCAGCTGACTGGTCCATGGAGGTATGGAAAGGATTTGGTTCATGGAGGCTTCATCAAACGTTGGGAACTCTCATTAGAATCAGATGAAATAGCAATAGCACTTAGAGTTATATATACTGCTTCACAGTGCTTTACAGCCCTCTCTAAGCGGTTTTACACAGTCAACGTATTGCCCCCAACAATCTGGGTCCTCATTTTACCAATCTCAGAAGGATGGAAGACTGAGTCAACTTTGAGCAGCTCAGAATCGAACTCCTGGAGTGAGCAGTGAGTTAGCCTGCAATGCTGCATTCTAACCACTGTGAAATAGCTACAATGCATGCATAGCATAAGGGGTCCAGGTCAGAAGCTGTAGTAAAGCACACTTCAATTGATAGAAAGGCATGTATTCTATTTTACAAAGAGCAGTCCTTTGTTTGAGGTATCTTTTCAAGACTCAAAAAGCATCATCAAACATCATTGTGACTTCTTTACCATCTAGAACAAGGGGTGTCAATCTCAAGGCCCGCGGGCTGGATCTGGCCCACAGAGTGCTTGGATATGGCCAGGGGTGGGATTCAACTGGTGTAACAGCCGGTTCACTGAGTGCACTCTTCTCTATTGCAGCCCCTGTGAGTAAAACAGCTGAGGCGGGCAATCCGCTCTGCCGCGCCTATCAGCTGGGCTTCAAACAAAGGAAATATAGGTCAGAATAACGCAGGGGCAGGCGGGCCCACCTGATCATTGGAGTGAACCGGTTCACTCTCAGCTGATCATTGGAGCTAGGGGTTTGCCAGAACCGGTCCGAACTGGTAGAATCCTACCCCTGGATATGGCCGGCAGGGCCGCCCTGGAAATAGCGAAAGACTGGCCCACGGTGCCTCTGCCAGCGAAAATGGAGCTCGGGGGGAGGACACACAGTCCTCCCGGGCTCTGTTTTCACTGCAGAGGGCTGCAGGAGGCCGTCGTGGCTGAAAATGAGGCTCAGGGGGCCCACATGCGCCCCCCACCTCCATTTTTTGCTGGCAGAGGGATAGCAAAACAAACTAAAAACAAAACAAAAGGAGCAATGTTTGCCCTTTTGCATTTGAGCATGCAAGAAAGGACAGCAAAGGACAAAGGGAAAGAGGAAAGACAAAGAAAAAGAAAAAGAAGGGAAGATGGGAAGAGAGCAAGGAAGGAAAAATAAAGAAAGAGGGGAAGGAAGAAGAAAGAATGAAGAAGGCAGGAAAAGGAAGGAAGGAAGGAAGGAGATTATAATGAGAGTGAGAGAAGTCCTGCTTTAGCACTTGGCCACCACAGCCACCCCCACACGAGTGACGTCAAGCTGGCCATGCCAACCCTGGCCATGCCCACCTCGGCCCCCCAAGGTCAAATACAGCCCTGATGCGGCCCTCAATTAAATTGTGTTTGACACCCCAGATCTAGAATGGGCAGACTTATAAGTCACCTACCAAGTAGAGAATATTTATAGCTCAGGATTGAACTGTGGGGTCCTTGGTGTTCTCTGAGCTTGGTGGTTTTCTTGCAAATGTTTCATTATCCAACTAGGTATCATCATCAGTGTTAGAAGTGAGTTGGCTTTGCTCTCTTTTCATATAGTAAATGTCTATGGAGATTCTCAGTCGTCCAGGTCATGGTTGTCCCAAAGGTGCTTTTTTCAAGAGGCAACTGGACGTTCTGGTTTTTCCTTTGAAGACGTTTCACTTCTCACCCAAGAAGCTTCTTCAGCTCTGACTGGATGGTAGAATCCTTCCATTCCCTGTCATCCAGTCGGAGCTGAAGAAACATCTTGGATGAGAAGCAAAACGTCTTCAAAGAAAAAACCAGAAAGTCCAGTTGCCTCTTGAAAAAGCACTTTTTGGATTTTCATATAGTAGTGGCTTGCCTTCTCAGTGTTGGTGGGAGTCTTCTTCTTTTCCATTAGAGTGAAATAACAATAACAACAACAACAACAACAACAGAGTTGGAAGGGACCTTGGAGGTCTTCTAGTCCAACCCCCTGCTTAGGAAGGAAACCCTACACCACTTCAGACAAATGGTTAGCCAACAGCTTCTTAAAAACTTCCAGTGTTGGAGCATTCACAACTTCTGGGGGCAAGTTGTTCCACTGATTAATTGTTCTAACTGTCAGGAAATTTCTCCTTAGTTCTAAGTTAAATGCCTTGTACTTCTGTTAATACAATAACACATTTTGAAATTTGCACCTATGTATCAAGATTAGGTCTATTTTATACACATCTGCACTTTTTTGATGTTATTATCCTCTTCTGGCAACATCAAAGCAGCTACCCTAAGATTAGAAAAAGAAAGTTTCTCAAATAAACATTCCCTCATTAACACTCTGTAACTATTAGCAGAACCCATTCTTACCTTGAACATCTTCCTAGTAATTACACCTACACATTGCTGTTACAACACATTAGACAAATTCATGGACAGCTATAGGTCTGTCAGTGATTTTAGCAATAAGTGCTAAATGGAACATATGTCTTCAGAATCTGTGTGTTTCTTAATGCCAGTTGCTAGGGAAACAAGATGGAGGTGGGGAAAGGGAGCTGTTGAACTCGTTCATTTCCTCCTTATGGACTTGCCATAAGGATCCTTCTTTGCCCAAAGTTGGAACAGGAGATGGATACGATGATACAATACTCCCAATGCCTTCTGTTTTTGATGAAAAGGAATAACAGAATGAAGGCAAATATACCAGATTGGAAGAACATAAGCAAGCAGTCAGACGAGGAGAGCCAAACTCATTAGTAGCCTCATATTGCAATGAACATGGACATACATTCAATTTTGCAGCTACCAAGATTGTTGGCCGAACAGGTACAAAGATAGCAATAGCAATAACACTTAGACTTATATACTGCTTCATAGTGCTTTACATCCCTCTCTAAGCGGTTTACAGAGTCAGCATGTTGCCCACCAACAATCTGGGTCCTCATTTTACCAATCTCGGAAGGATGGAAGGCTGAGTCAACCTTGAGCCAGTCAGGATCGAACTGCTGGCTGTGAGCAGGGTTAACTTGCAATACTGCATTCTAACTACTGCACCACTACGGCTCGAGGGGAACTGATTGAAGCCTGGGAAATGGGCCCCTTGTCAGTCAACAGGAGTGCTGATTTACCACCAGCTTATTCAGGTACTTATGAGCTGACGACTTCGCATCACAAGGAAACAACAGCCAATAGCCGGCCATCAACACACCAATCACTCAATAGGAAGCCACACCTAACCAGGCGCCACATAAATATGATGCATAGAATAACCCAAAGCACACATTCCGGTAGAGAGACGTTTCCTGAGGATGGGCTCCAGCACAAGTCCAAAAGCTCAGAAGGCTAAGCCTGTAGTCTGGGTGAATGACCCAGATTGAATCCTGAAGGAATAATGGAGTTGGGTACTTTATGACTGTGTGGAATTGCTGTGAAGAGAAGAGTAACTATCTGTGATAGTATAGAATTGAGTAATAGCTGTAATCTTTGTTTGTGAGTTAAAACAAAGATAGGCAAGAAGAAGAAACTTCGCATTGACTGAATAACTGTGTATGACTTGGACTTCCTATTTAACTTTGCTACTATTCAAGTAAAAACTATTCTGTATATACTAAAGATATTCTGTTTATTGACCGAATAGCCTTCATATCAAACTGCAACACCATTACTACAGCACATTTCTCTGTGTATGTGCTTAACAGCACAATAACTCCCTTAACAACGGTAACTTAATAACTGCAGTGATCCCCCCCCCTTTTTTTTGCTTGGGTTTTTTGTTAGTAACAGAATAACAGAATATAACAGAATATAGAGTAGGAAAGGACCTTGGAGGTCTTCTAGTCCAACCCCCTGCTCAGGCAGGAATCCTATATAATTTCAGACAAAGAACCCAACTCACTTTTCCTTCGCTGGAACGATCTTCCCTCTGTTGCCATCTCTCTACGAGAAGCTCCTCTTGCATGCATTGGGTATGCTTAAGGCTTTCCTGCCACCAGGCTGCTAGTAAAAGAATCTGTTGAACTTTGGAAAGAGTTATGTAGCCATTGGCATTAGAATATTGCACGCGTTCCTGTTCCCAATCACTCATGGGGAGTTATTTTGTAGTTAACCCCCATAAAGGACTGCGTAGCTGAACCGAGTCCTGTCAGATGCACGTTATTTAGAAGCCTTTATTATGATTTTATAGCCTGTCCTTGACAGCTGAGGAAAAAGCCGAGCGTTTTAATCTTTCCCTTCTTTTACTTTGCAGCCGCAGAACTGTGCCTCTGTGTGTGTGCGTGTGCGTGTGCGTCCGTGTGTGTGTGCTTTTGATTAATATGTAACAGAGATGCAATTCTCTGCAAAGAGAGGGAACTGTCGCTGTACTGTTGGAAGCCTGGAAAACAAACGGCGCCACAATGGTTTAAATCTCAGTCCATTGTATTATACAGACATCATAAATAATGGAGAGAAAGCAGATATTGCTTCAAGCTTCATCTACATAGCACATCTGAGCTCTTTATAATGTGTTCAACTTGTCACTTTTACTACGGAGGAGAGGCGATAAAGCATTGCAGCTGATGAACTCATACCAGCCGTGGGTTCCTCAGCTCCACAGCCAACCATCATTAGGCAAGCGTAGAGGGTTGTTGTTGTTTTTTTTAATCCATAATTCTTAACAAAAGGTAATAGAAAAGTTGCCACTGCCGGTTAAGGTAGACCCACATCTCCTAAAACATTCACTATCAATGACTTTAGCCTTAAAATAAGGCCTAGGGGTTGAGATGGCCTTTGGGATTGGATTACTGGCAGCAGGGGCCATAACAGAAGTCAAGATAACAATTGCGACTGCACAAGTTAATACCACTTTATAACGCCTTGGTAAGACCACACTTGGAATATTGCATCTAGTTTTGGCCACCACAATATTAAAAAAGATGTTGAGACTCTAGAAAGAGTGTGGAGAAGAGCGACAAGGATGATTAGGGGGCTGGAGTCGAAAACATATGAAGAATGATTACAGGAACTGGGTATGTCTAGTTTAATGAAAAGAAGGACCAGGGGTGACATGATAGCAGTGTTCCAATGCTTGAGGGCCTACCACAAGAAAGAGGGGGTCAACCTATTCTCCAAAGCACCTGAAGGCAGGACAAGAAGCAATGGATGGAAACTAAAAAAGGAGAGAACCAATCTAGAACTAAGGTGAAATTCTGGAGAACAATAAACTAGTGGAACAACTTGCCTCCAGAAGTTGTGGATGGTCCATCACTGGAGGATTTTAAGAAAAGATTGGAAATGGTATAGGGTTTCCTGCCTGAACATGGAGTTGGACTAGCACAGAGGTATCAAATTTGATCCCATTGCAGGCCGTATCAGGATTTTGTTTGACCTTGGGGGGCCGAGGTGGGCATGGCCTAGTCATCACGGCCAACAGGGTGGGCTAGGGTGGCAGGGGCCAGTCCCTCACTGTTTCTGGGACAGCCCCGCGGGACAACGCTGGGCCTATCGCGGGCCGGATCCGGCCCACAGGCCTTGTGTTTGACATGTCTGGACTAGCAAATGTCCAAGGACCTTACAACTCTGTTATTTTGTTTACATGTGCTACACAATGTATGTGTGAGAGGACAGACTGCTTACAAAATGGCCAGCACCTGTGCTGCTGTTGCCCTGTCCCCTTAAGGTCTTTCTCTAGCCAGTACAACAACTGTTGACTATAAAAGCTTAGCAGAGAGGCAGCTGGTTGTTGTGGTGTATGTTCCTGAAGCTGCCAAAAGCAGAATCTGTTCTCCAGCAATAGGACTCATAAGTAAGAATTGGAGTAGCAGATATAGTAGAGATGAGAAAGAGTGGAGTAGTGAGTACCAGCCTTTGAATGCTTGTGTGTGTGTTGTAGGATGTGTGTGATAGTGTTGGCTCTCTTGGATTTTGGAGCCCACTGACTTGAGTGTATGTAAAAGACCCCATGACAGTATAAATAAATCCTTAAAGCATTGTCATTTGAGTCCCAATGTCAGAAAAAGTCCATTAGGGGTTGTGAGAAATAACCTATTTATTTCAACTTGGATCAAATAAACCAACTTTCTATTTCTTCCTTTTTCTTCTAACAATCTTGACTCTATTCAAGTAATAGTTGTAGAACTTCATTTAATGTTGTAGATTTCATTTTATTCTTTTCTGCCCCTTCTTCACAAGCTTCATCCAAGCTTTGACAAACTTCTTTTGTAAATCCAATATAAAAGTACTATCCACGTCATTCTCTTGGTTTATTATTTGTAATTCCCTTTTGATTTGTAAAGCATCAAACAATTCCTTTTGTATGTCCAATGAGACATCTTTTTTTGTGTTGTTCATGTAGCCAGTTTCAGTGTCAACTCTTATCAGATAAAACTTGCTCTTCTCCTGCCATTTCTTCCACTCTATCTTCTGGACACTGTAGAAGCAACTATCACTATTGACATTGCTGATATTAAGTTCTGATTCCCATCTCAAGTGTATTGAGAAACTTGATAATATATTTTGAGGAAATGAATCACTAAAGCTGGATTGAGCCAAGACATTCCGCTGCCTGAAGCAAATAATGCAATGCCCATTCCATTCTATGTATAACAGGTAAATGGAAGAACATTTCTTATCTGTCTGTCCATCCATGCATCCATCCATCCATCTCTCTACAACACCAGCCACCAGAAACAACCCCCCCTTGTACCTAAATACAATATATTAAACAACTGCATGACCCCAATTGGACACCTCTGGTACTTTATAGTAGCTTTGTCACAACTGTGACACCTTGCCTAATAAACCTTCAGATTCATCAATAATTGAAGAAAAATATCAATGCCACACTTCTGGCAGTATTTGGGTAGGCAAACTTCATCTATACTGACACACTTTCACAGTCATCTCCCATCCCAAGCAAGCTGCCCCCCCATAGGCACTTTGCCCCCAAAGTGTGTTCATTTGAGCAAAGACTTCTCTATATTTTACCTAGTACTTCCTTGTTGAATATCTCTGGCTATTCAAGTTCTCCTGCTTCCATTCAGCCCCTTGAAGAATAGGGAACACATTTACTTTATCAGTTCCGCTATTGATCATCCAATATTGAAAGACCTGAAGGGTGAAGGTTCATTCTCCAAGCTTGTGGGTTGGTTTCCAAATATTTCGTTACCAGGCCAGGTAACATCTTCAGCAGAGTTTAGGGCAGGGCTGTCAAACTCACAGCCCACCGGCCGGATGTATCACGTGCTGGCCTCACCCCTGCCCGGTTTAGCGAAGGGGGAAAAAGCCCCGATACATCACATGATGTCGCTATGACGATGTGAGTTTGACACTCCTGGTTTAGGGGATGTCACTGTCAGTGTTCTTCTGTTTACAAGGGCTTCAGGTGTGGGTGTGTCGAGTGAGGGTCTTGTGATGGGTCTTGTGATAGGGAGGTTACATCAGGTCAGGGTCATTGGGAGGCACTCGGCAAGCAATTCCATCAACAGACGCATTGACTTACACACAGCCTATGAGCCACTCAGAATCCAAATCAACCACACAGCCAAGCAGAGACCGCACTGACCCTCAACCAACCCATGCAACCTCCTCACCACCATCAGTTCACCTTCCAACGATCCTGAACCTGATGTAACCTCCCTATCACAAGACCCATCACAAGACTCTTATTTAGGACTTGGATGGCTGACTACCTGGGAAGAGAGTGGGGGCGGGGGGAAAATATCATGGAAGAAAGCAGTGGTAAACTTCTCAGGTCATGCCTCAAAAATGTCATGCATGCCTGGTTGCATCCATGTAAGTCACCAGAAGTTGAGCTTCATTCAAAATTAACTATCCTGGTCACCTGGAGGATATCAGACTGTCTTGCACTGTTAGGTGCAAACAACCAGACCTACCCGTGAAGAGTTCAAATTAGCTACTTTATTGCTCAATGCCTATTTCGCAGCAATCTTCCCAGATTGGCAGTTTGTACCTGGACTGGACTAGATAAGGTTCAACGGCATTCAAAGCAGAGGTTGGATCTTGCCTTCTTGTGCCTACATAACAATTCCAGACTAATTCCCCACTTGACTCCTCCTCTCTGGCTCGGCCAGTCTCTCTCCGACATGCGCCATCTTAATGCAAGTCATCTCCTTCCCCTGTTGCTTTTAAGATGTGATCTCCATGCTTCTAGATTTAGATTTAGATTAACAGAATTGGAAGGGACCTTGTAGCTCATCTAGTCCAACCCCCCCCCCGCCCAAGCAGGAGACCCTACCTACACCATTTCTGACAAATGGCGATCCAATCTCTTCTTGAAAGCCTCCAGTGATGAAGCTCCAACAACTTCCGAAGGCAAGCTGTTCCATTGGTTCTCTTCTCTGCTAGTGTTGCCCCTTTCCTTCATTATGGGCCCCGCCACTTTCACATTTCTATGTATTCATCTCCCCGCAGCGACTCAAAATATTTCCCCTCCCCAAAGTAGAAAATTAGCAGAAAGGAGAACATTTGCCCATGAATGATGGCGTTGGGGCAAGCGGGATCTAGGAAAAAAGCTTTCATAGCGCTTTCTCCTGGATTCTTAGCAGCCTGCCAGATGGCGTGGTGCAGGAACGGTCTTTCAGAATTAATAACTGCCCCTCTAGAGGAAAAGGTTCATTCAGGAACCGCTTCGCGTTTTTTTGGCAGAAGTCCGTTTGGATGCCTGGTGTTTTCTAGCTGCTCGGCTCTGTAATGGGGTTTCGCAAATCCGCTCCGAAGAAAGGTTACATTAAAAAAAAAGAGAGGATAATGGCTCTCTCACACCCCCTTCGCCCTTCCTCCATCCCATCAAGCGCTCCTCTTTTTTTGGCTCCTCGCGGTGCAGCTTTTAATCGAGAAATTATGGTAACTCATATGTGCATTTTGAGAGTATATGACTGCCACAGTTAATTAACAGTTATTAGCGTCGGCGTCGTGTGCTGTATTATGTGTCACAAATCATTGCGTCTCCCTGTGCAGCTACAGCAATTAAAAACTCCATCGCACCTTCTGCCTAGTCATTTGGTTCGCATCCAGGTCTTTTCAAAACTGGAAATTGCTAATCAAATCATTTCTGCTCTGTGCCTCGGTATCGTTTATTCTGTTCCTAATGATGTGCGACTTTTCTCCCTCCTCCCCCCTCCTCCTCTTCTGGCCGTTAACCGAGGCATCGGTGCAGCTCACCCATTTCACACCTCGTCGTGCTTTCGAGAGGCGATAATGAAGTTGCGAGAGGAAGAGGAGGCCTGGGCGTGTGTGTGTGTGGGGGGGTCTTCTCGTTTCTTCTTTCGGATCCCCCACCCACCCCGCTTTTTTCTCCCCCCTACCCCCCACCAGCAGTACCATGCCATTCCTGCTGGTGAGTGATTAAATTCAGAAACTGTAAAATGCATTGACAGGCTTACAAATGTAGCTTTCCAGGGGCCCACTGCCAGCCCTGTTTAGCTTCCCTCCTAAGCTCAGCAAGAGCCCTGCCCATCAATTTGTCATCCCTCTAAATGGAAACTAATTACCTCCCGGGGAAGATCGGAGGCTGAGGACACCCAAGACCTCAGAAGCCTAATTCGGCAGAGAGGTTAAAGCACCAATGGGCCACGGAGTCCACACGTTAACTGGCCAATCCAAAGCCACAGTCAGATTCCAAGAGGATCGTCCACCGCAGGGATAGGTAGAACATAGATCTGGACCTACACTGCATCAGTATTTTTGGCTCTCCTAATTATCCAGAGAGAACATTCTCATCCTTTCCAACATTCGGTAATCAAAAAAAGGATGCTGGAAACCAGGCGTTTATTTTTGGGTGGGAAGAACTGTGCCCCAACACAGCTCTGTAGCAGGGGTGGTATTCACTTACCTTCCCTACTGGTTCGCAAATGTGAGCGTGCGCGCGCGGTCGCTACGTTCGCATGCGCCAGGGGGGGTTGCTCACTTACCCATGCGGGTGCGCTGCACGCGCATCTCCACATTTTGGGCACGTGCGCGCTCGCTATGCACGTGCGCCCCTCACACGATTTTGCTTCTGCGCATGCGCGGAAGCAAAATCTCACCGAAATCTCGCGAGGGGACATGCACATGTGTGTGAGATTTCACTTCCGCGCATCCGCAGAAGCAAAATCACGCCAAAATCTCATGCACACACGCGTCCCCTCGTGAGATTTCAGCGAGATTTTGCTTCCGCGCATCCGCAGAAGCAAAATCGCCCAAAAATTCTCAGAAAAAGATGGCGACGCGCGTGACGGACCGGCAAAGACTGCTTCGGTGGGGTCGCGCACAAATTGCGCAATCGGCCGCTCCCTACCGGAGCTATGCACTGGACAGCTCCGGCAGGAACCCACCACTGGCATGCACCCTCTCTGTGCATGTGCAAAGCCTTCTGCACATGCGCACAGCCTCGAAAACGTGGATAAATGGGACGTGATTACATCCGGGCGGGTGGGCAGGGCCACCTGCAGTCAGCGCTACTGGTTCACCTGAACCGGATAGAGCCGGCTGAATACTACCTCTGCTCTGTAGCCAATTGTGGAATCCCATTCTTCATGGTTTTCTGGAATCCTAGCAAGCTTGGAAGCTGCTCTGATCTCCGTGGGTGTGTTGTTCCAGAGAAGGGGAACAGCAATCAAGAAGGCCTGGTGGTAATAATAACTAGGGGTCAGAACTCAAAAGGAACCTTCCATTCCAGTTTTTATTGGGCAGAAGCCATTCAGAGGAGATGGGTTCACCGATTCCCATAAGACATGGAATACAATAAAGGCAGAAATAAGAGCTGTCTCTACAGCTTCTCTACTCCCTTTTGGTCATGCCTGTATTGGTTGAGATGGGTGAAAGAATAAAACATCTGGAAGGGATCTATCTATTAAAGACAAGATTGAGCTACATAGCTATGAGGATCAACCGATATAGAACCAATCAAATGCCCTTGCTAGCTATGATAGGAAGCATCACGGTCAAAGAGTTGGTCTATTGCACATTAATATTTAATTAAGTACTATTTTAACTATCGGGAAATCCCAGAGGCGAAGCAAAGACAGATACTTTGGGGTGGGGGGAAGATATTGGGAAGAAGCCAGTGACGAAACCTCTTCTCTTGGGAAGAAAATTACATGAACGTATCCTTGAGGTCACCAGGAGTTGAGTTCAACTTGAACATCTCCCTTTTGTCTTTGATGGGATGTTGGGGGTTGGGAACGGTGTCATCATTTATGGAATCGGTCTTCTCTAATGGCAATAAAAGAAAGTAATCCATTTCACTGTTCTGACATAAAGACACCGATGGTGGGAATACATGTGGAGATACAGAAAGCTAACAGAAAGCGCTGAAGTATGATTTGGTCTAATTAGCCCTGCGAGATTAAAAAGCTATCCCTAGATCCTGGTTAGGAGAATGGGAAGTCAGTTTTCATCACTGTCTTTTGACGTGGGGGGAGTGGGGGAGAAAAGAAACATAATGTTGCCTATCTCTTTGACAGCCCTCTTGTGTTATCATAACAAGGTCTTTTCTGGCTCAGATCAAACACACATCGATTCTGCAGTCCGCTCCAACGGTGACCAATCAGATGCCTCCTGGAAGCCCACTAGCAGGAAATGAATAGTCTCTCTCTCTCTTTCCCTTTGTTGTGTCTTTTGTACCTTTACAACTAGCATGTTGAAATGTCCTATTTGCTGAAAGGCATGGAGCATTCATAGTCAACGACCATCTACCGATGCTGGATGATCCCTATCATTCCATCAATTTGGTTAATCCCCCTGTCACACATTAATAATAACGGCACTGTATAGGTCAGGAGTTTTAAAGTTTGTTTCAAAAATCAAAACCAGAAGCACACACAGATGACTGATTCAGCTGGATTCATAAACTTCTTTATAAACATAATAATATATATGTTTACAATACCACAAGTAGAATTCTTCTTCAACCAGTTACAGGTAAACACAAGCAGGAGAGTTAGTTTCATTTCAGCAGAGTTCAGAGTGGAAGAGCGCAGAGTGGAGACTGGAGCCACACCCAGCCTTAAGCTTAAGCTTTCCAGTTTCGATTCACTGCACAGACTCAGAAGTGATTAGCTCCCATTGGCTGATTCAGTTGCTATGCCTATTCATTGGCTAACCTTGTTATCATGGCTCTCCCAGTCATGAATATTCTAACAAGGAGCAGGGCCAAAAAAGGGGTGGAGCAAAGAAATGGTGGGACCTGAGCCAAATGGAGACAGAAATACGGCTTGTTCATAGGACTGGAAGGGACCTTGGAGGTCTTCTAGCTTCCTTGAGGCAGGGGTCTTATACCATTCCAGTCAAATGGTTGTCCAGTCTATTTTTGAAAATTTCCAGTGATGGAGTATCCACAACTCCAAGAGGCAAGCTATTTCATTAATTAACTCTTCTTACAGTCAGTAAATTTCTCCTTCTAGGTTGTATCTCTCTTTGACAAGCTTCTACCCATTACTTCTTGTCCTGCCCTCAGATGCTTTGGAGAATAAGTCAATCTCCTCTTCTCTGTGACAGACCCTCAAGTACTGGAAGACATTTACCATGTCCCCAATGATCCTTCTCTTTGATAGGCTAGACATACCTACAGATAGGCCTTCAATCGTTCATCCTACAATTTAGCCTCCATTTCCCTAATCATCTTTGTTGCTCTTCTCTGCACACTTTCTAGAGTCTCAACATCTTTTTTTATGTCGTGACCATAACTGGATGCAGTATTTGCTCTGTTTGGAATTTCCTTTTTCTAGTTATGCCTTTTATTTTTCTTTGACATTACTTTCCTCATGTAAGTAGGACTGCAATTGAGCCCCAAATTTTAATGCTAAGCGAGACCGTTGCTAAGTGAATTTTGCCCCATTTTACAACCTTTCTTGCAACAGTTGTTAAGTGAATCATTGCAGTCATTAAGTTAGTGACACAGCTGTTAAGTGAATCTGGTTTCCCCATTGTCTTTATTTGTCAGAAGGTCGCAAAAGGTGTTCCCTTAACCCCGGGATACTGCAAGTATGAATCCGTTCTCTATTATCTCACATTTTTATCACACGACCTCTGCAGAGGTCAAGAGGGAGTCAAACGATTCTCCAAAGCACCTGAGGGTAGAACAAGAAGCAATGGGTGAAAACTAATCAAGGAGAGAAGCTACTTAGAACTAAGGAAAAATTTCCTGATAGAACAATTAATCCGTGGAACAGCTTGCCTCCAAAAGTTGTGAATGCTCCAACACTGGAAGTTTTTAAGAAGATGTTGGATAACCATTTGTCTGAAGTGGTGTAGGGTTTCCTGCCTAAGCAGGGGGTTGGACTAGAAGACCTCCAAGGTCCCTTCCAACTCTGTTATTATTATTATTACATTATTATTAGAGGTGGGATTCACTTACCTTTCCTCCCGGTTCGCAAATGTGAGGGCGCATGCGCAGGGCCTTCTGCGCATGCGCAGTGCTCGTGCATTACGTCGGAGCGGGTGGATGGAGCCGCCCGCAATTTCCGTTACCGGTTCGTGCGATCCGGAGAGAACTGGCTGAATGTCGCCACTGGACCACGGATTATGCTGCAGTGGTTGTAACTGTGAAAAATAGTCATAAGTCACTTCTTTTCAGTGCCGTTGTAACTTCAGTCACTAAACAAAAGGTTGTAAATTGAGGATTCCTTGTCATTTTCCTCTGGTTGGGCTAGGTTCAGGAAGGAACCGATCTACATCAGATCCTGCTCATATCTCCTTTCCATGTATTCAGCTTTTGGGTGGATTTTGATTCTTCCCCAAACCATTAATTTATCCAACCTTATCATTTCATCTGAGAAAGATTCAATTTCAGTGACCTGATGTTAGCAACTTATTAAAAAAAAATCCCTGCTGGAAGCAATTGGGTGAGTCTACTCATGGGTGGCAAAAGACTCCGTCAAATTCTTGCCGCAGCCATAGAATTATTGAAGCTTGATAAGATCTGATCTTGCTGTCCTAAAATGTGCTGATGTTGTTTTGTAACCTCCCCAAACCACAAAGCCAGTCAGATCCTGCTCGCTGCTGTACTGTTTGTCACCACAAGAAAATCAACCGCTATAATTTTGCAAAACCTCTGCCTGTGTAACTTTTGCATGTGAGGTTTCTTTCTTTCTTTTTTTTCCCCATCCCTTCCCTGGGAGCATTTGCAGCCTATAATTTCACTCTCTTGTACTCCCTTTCCCTTCTTAAAATGAGAAATTGTAATAACTCTAGGTTCCTTAAGAGGAAAAAAAGAGAGATTCAAATCTATAATGTGATTGGCGATAGCAGTCAGTTTTCTGAGTTTTAGTTTAGCAATAGCAATAGCATTTAGACTTATATACCGCTTCATAGTGCTTTACAGCCCTCTCTAAGCAGTTTACAGAATCAGCATATTGCCCCCAACAATTTGGGTCCTCATTTGGAAGGATGGAAGGCTGAGTCAACCTTGAGCCGGTGAGATTTGAACTGCCAAATTGCAGGCAGCTGGCAGGCAGCAGAATTAGCCAGCAGTACTGTACTCTAACCAACAATATTAGGATCAACTGGTTCTCTTCCTTCCACGCCCATCTTTGTACCATGAAACTTTCTCTGATAGGTTTGATGAAAACTGATGGTTTCACCCTAAAACTATTAAGTATGTTGATCATTTTCTCAATAGGTGAATTTGCCCAGGGACAAGCTTGGCAGCTATAAAGAAGGTTAGGAAAAGGGTGCAAATCTGGCTTGATTTCCAAGAGATTGATCGATCGATCAGTTCTATTTCATTATGACAGTCCAGAACTGTAGATAGACATACGTGATTGATTGATTGATTGATTGATTATGTGCCATCAAGTCCTTTTTGACTCCTAACCACCACATAATTTTTCAACCATGGCAATCTGTCCCTAACTTATCTTTTATGTTTTCCAATGGTGCATCCATCATCACTATAATTGAGTTCATCTTCCTCGCTGCTGGTCATCCTCTTCAGAAATTCAGATTTCAGAAAAAGGCAGGCACAGCCACACACACCTCTGTGTATGAATGATTCACCTGTGGAGGTGGTTAGCAGCGTCAACTTTCTGGGTTTGAAGCTAACAAGTAGGCTGGCTTGGTCGCTCAACAGTGAGACACTGGTGAAGCGGGCACAGCAGCGCCTGCATTTTCTGCGTCGCAGGGGAAAAGGTCATCTTCCTTCTCCTGTCCTTACCACTTTCTATAGAGGGACAATCGAGAGCATCCTGTCCTATTGCATTATTGTCTGGTTTGGAAGCATTACTGCCTCAGACTGGAAGCCACTGCAGAGAGTGGTGAGGATGGCAGAAAAAATTATGGGTAGTTCATTCCTGTCTATCCAGGACATAGCACATAAGCGATGCTTGAGCAGGGTCCATAGGATTCTCTGGAATGCTACACATTTATTTATTATTTATTTATTTTGTGAGATTTATATACCGCCTCACAGTGCAAGCACTCTCTAAGCGGTTTACACCAGTAAGCAATGTATATTTATATTGCCCCCAACAATCTGGGTCCTCAATTTACCTACCTCGGAAGGAGTCAACCTTGAGCCGGTGAGATTTGAACCGCTGACCCGCGGATCACAGTCAGCTAAAGTGGCCTGCAGTACTGCCTCTAACCGCTGCTTTCCTTGTTACCTTCTGGGAGGAGGCTCCGTGGTATCCAAGGCAGAACATTTAGAATTTAGAATAACAGAGTTGGAAGGGACTTTGGAGGTCTTCTAGTCCAATCCACTGCTCATACTCATCACTGAGTGCTCATCACTGCTATACCATTTCAGACAAATGATTGTCCATTCTCTTCTTAAAAACTTCCAGTGTTGGAACATTCACAACTTCTGGAGGCAAACTGTTCCACTGGTTAATTGATCTAACTGGCAGGAAATTTCTTTTTAGTTCTAGGTTGCTTCTCTTCTTGATTAGTTTCCACCCATTGCTTCTTGTCCTGCCCTCAGGTGCTTTGGAGAATAGCTTGACTCCCTCTTCTTTGTGGCAACATCTAGATTCAGACACCATTTTCATGTGTATATTTGTGTTGTGTATGTGTATGAGAGCAGGCAATAGAATTTCATTTTTAATGTGGGCCAGTGTGCTCACAGTAAAAAAATGACAATAAAGTTATCTTCTCTTGCTTCTCTTCTCTTCTCTTCTCTTTCCTTTAACCTTTTTCACTACTGTTAAGCCTTCTCAAGAGAGCTGGGTCTTCCCATAATGTGTTCAAACTAGGATAATTTGATCACCTGGTCATTTGTGCCTTCAGTGAGAACACTGGGTTGATTTGTTCAATGATCCATCGGTCCTTTTCTTTGTTTTTCCTTATATGCTTGACAAAAATAAATCAATAAAAATAAATAAATAAAATGCTGCATAAGATTGGCAATGGAGAGCCAGTTTGGTGCAATGGTTAAGGCACCAGCTTAAAAAGCAGGGGATGTGAGTTCTAGTTTCACTTTAGGAATGAAAGCCAGTTGGGTGACTTTGAGCCAACCACTAGGAGACTGTGAGTTCTAATCCCGCCTTAGGCATAAAGATGGGTGACTATGGATCAATCACCAGGAGACTGTGAGTTTTAGCTTCTCCTTAGGCATAAAAGCCAGTTGGGT
Organism: Diadophis punctatus similis; assembly: GCA_023053685.1. NCBI lineage: Eukaryota > Metazoa > Chordata > Lepidosauria > Squamata > Dipsadidae > Diadophis > Diadophis punctatus. The sequence goes on along the minus strand of JALIGW010000001.1, from coordinate 14,430,142 downwards.
GACTTTGGGCTGATCACTAGGAGACTGAGTTCTAATCCCGCCTTAGGCATAAAGATGTGCGACTTTGGATCAATCACCAGGAGACTGTGAGTTCTAGTTTTCCTTAGGCATGAAAGCCAGTTGGGTGACTTTGGGCTGATCACTAGGAGACTGTAAGTTCTAATCCCGCCTTAGGCCTAAAGATGTGTGACTTTGGATCAATCACCAGGAGACTGTGAGTTCTAGTTTCGCCTTAGGCATGACAGCCAGTTGGGTGACTTTGGGCTGATCACTAGGAGACTGTGAGTTCTAATCCCGCCTTAGGCATAAAGATGGGTGACTATGGATCAATCACCAGGAGATTGTGAGTTCTAGTTTCGCCTTAGGCATGGCAGCCAGCTGGGTGACTTTGGGCTGATCACTAGGAGACTGAGAGTTCTAGTCCCGCCTTAGGCATAAAGATGGGTAACTTTGGATCAATCACCAGGAGACTGAGAGTTCTAGTTTCACCTTAGCCATGAAAGCCAGTTAGGTGACTTTGAGCCACTCTCCTTCATCCAAACCCACCTCACAGGGTTCTTCTTGTGGGGAAAATAGGAGGAAGAAGCATTAGTATGTCCACCACCTTGAATTACTTATAATTTTGTTCATTGTCACTAAGTCATGGCTGACCCTTTGTGACTCCATGGACTATAGCACACCAGGCCCTCCTGTCTCCACTTTCGGAGGAAGTTGGCCAAACCCATGTCCACTACATCAGACTATGTAACCATCTCATCCTCTGCCATACCTTTCTCTTTTTGCCTTAAATCTTTCCCAACATCAGGGCTTTTTCCAATGAATCCTCTCTTCTCGTTTGATGGCCAAAAGTATTTGTGCTTCGGCTTCAGTATCTGTCCTTCCAAAGAACAGTCAGGGTTGATTTCCTTTAGGATATAAAATAATAATGTTGGAATAAATAAATGATTTTTTTTTAAAAAATCTAACAGATAAATAAAAATAAAATTGACATCATATGATAAGACCACTTTGGGTCCCAGAGTCTTCCAATAGTAATGACGCCAAAAGGGCAATACTATACAGTTAGTGCTTGACTTACAACCGTTCATTTAGTGACCGAAGTTACAACGGCATTAGGACCATTTTTCACACTTACAGCTGTTGCAGCATCCCAACGGTCACGTGGTTTACATTTGGGCGCTTGGCAACTGGTTCATATTTATGATGGTTGCAGTGTCCCCGGGGTCATGTGATCCCCTTTTGCGACCTTCTGACAAACAAAGTCAATAGGGAAACCAGATTCACTGAACAAATGTAATTTCTCCACTTAACGAATTTAATGACTGAAATGATTCACTTAACAACACTGGCAAGAAAAGTCATCAAATGGGGCAAAAGTCATCAAATGGGGCAAAAGTCACTTAACCAATTTCTCACACTTAGCAACATAAATTTTGGACTCAGTTGTGGTTGTAAGTTGAGTACCTGTTGTAACTCTTATTGTTGCAATATTACACAAACAGCATCAGACATCCTTTAGACCCGATGTCAACCAATGGAACAGAAGTTGCCTTCGGAAGTTGTGGGAGCTTCATCACTTGAGACTTTCAAGAAGAGATTGGACTGCCATCTGTCAGAAATGGTGTAGGGTCTCCTGCTTGAGGTTGGGGGGTTAGACTAGATGACCTACAAGGCCCCTTCCAACTCTGTTAAATCTGTGATGTATTTCAAAGTCCAGATGCCTTTTGAAAAAAAGCACCTTTGGGACAACTGTCACCTGGATGTCTGAGAATCTCCATAGACATTTATGCAAGTCACAGTACTGATGTGACACATGTTTTGTCATCTGCCCCACTTCGTCCGTTTGTGTATGCCACATTGGGGGGGTGCCCCTCCTCTTTCCTTAAAAAAAACTGACTTGAAGTTACGGTTTTAGATGTGCTAAGATCCCTAAAAATGCAGCGTGTTTTATTTCTTCAGTTTTGTAGCAGGAAACAAGCTGACACCCTGTGATGTATTTTGAGGACACAAAGCTGAGTAGCCTTTGGGGGGAATCACAGACATGGTTTTCAGTGATCCAAAAATCTCTTGCATATATTCATTTATGGAAAGCCAGATACGTTGCAATAAAAAGCAAGGTTCTCTTGAATACTTCTAAAGCAGCGGTTCCCAACCTGGGGGTCGGGACCCCTTTGGGGGTCGAACGACCATTTCCCAGGGGTCCCCCCCCAGCATCCTCAGCTCCCCCGCCCCACTGCCACAAGCCTGGCCATATCGCACCCCACAACCCGCGCCCCCATCGCGACCCACCCCACCGCCGCCATTTGGCTTCTTTTACCCTCTGCGCATGCGCAAAGCGTTCTGCATGTGCAGAGGGCAAAAGAACTCAAATGGCGGCATCCAGGCGGGCGGGGGAAGCGGGCGGAGGAAGCCCTGCACCACGTTTTCCACCGGCTCCATCAGCTCTGCGACGACTGACAGGCAAGAACGAACAGGGAGCTTTTCACCCCTGTGAAAGGCGTGCGTGACTTTGGCGGGGCCGGGACAGGCGGCTACCCGGAGAGAGCCATACCCTTCGCCCTGAACACTACAGGTAGACGGGAGAGACTCTGCGAAGGGGGTGGCTCTCTCTGGGCAGCCGCCTGTGCCGGCCCTGCCGAAGTCACGCACGCCTTTCGCGACGGGGCTCAAAAAGCTCCCAGAGGCAACATGCGACGCCCAGACAACACCATTTGGGTTCTTTTACCCTCTGCGCATGCGTAGCACACTTTGCACATGCGCAGAAGGTAAAAGAACCTAAATGGCGGTGGCGGGGTGGGTCATGGGGGGGGCACGGGGGCGGGGCACGGGTCGCAGCATTAGGAAGGTTGGGAACCGCTGCTCTAAAGCATCTCGTAATTAAGCCACAGCGAGAACTGGATACAGAATCTTGAAATGCTGCTTTCAATACTTTGAGGGGGAAACGTGAACATGCTTGGACGTTAAAATCTTCAAGTGATGATAACATCATCATCATTACTTGTAGATTTAATGATGATATTGTCCATTCAGTCTAAAAGCTTAGTAAGACTACACCTGGAATACTGCATCTAGTTCAGGGGTGGGTTCTAACTTACCTCGCTGCCGGTTCGCTTCTTCCCACGCTGCGTGGCTGCGCCTCATGGGCGGGTGCGCGCTTTGTGTGTGTGTGTGCATGTGCAGTGCAAACCCCCCCCAAAAAAAATCTCCCACCAAAAGCCAAAAACAAGATGGCGACGCATGCGCAGTGCCGGAAACTCAGCTTCTGCACATGCACAGAAGGAAAAAAACCTGGAATTTTTTTTGAAAAATTAAAAAAAAAAAGATGGTGGTGTCCACGGACTGGCACCGACTGATCTGGTTCCGTGACATCATCGTGACGTCACCAGCAGTTTGCTACCAGTTCAGGCGAACCAGTCCGAACCGGGAGGAACCCACCTCTGATCTTGATGTGGAAACTTTGGAAAAAATGCAGAGAAGAGCAATTAGGATGATTAAAGGCCTGGAGACTTAAACGTATGAAGAACGGTTGCAGGATTTGGGTTTAGCTAGTCCAGAGAAAAAAAGGACTAGGGGTGACATGATAACAGTAGTCCAGTATTTGAGGTGCTGCTACAAAGAAGAGGGGGTCAATTTATTTTCCAAAGCACTGGAGGGCAGGACAAGAAACAATGAATGGAAACTAATCAAGGAGAGGAGCAACCTGGGATTAAGGAGAAACTTCCTAACAGTGAGAACAATTAACTAATGGAACAGCTTACCTTCAGAAGTTGTGGGTGCTTTGTCACTGGAGGTTTTTAACAAGAGACTGGACAAGCACTTGCCTCAAATTGTATAAGGTCTCCTGCTTGAGCAGGGGGAGTTGGACAAGAGGACTGGATACCTTCCAGCTCTATTCTGATTAATTGATGTTCGATTCTTGGTGATTCTAAGGGCCCAGGTCTCTCCAAATATTCTGATCCTGCACTGCTTCTTTGAGTTTTTCTATGCTCTGGCTGGTGTCAGCTTTGTTGGTGTCCAGCCACCCAGGGGTAGGTTCCTAATTTTTTTACTACCACTCTGTGGGCGTGGCTTATTTTGTGGGTGTGGCTTGCCAGCCATGTGACCGGGTGGGCGTGGGCCTCGGGAGTTTGGCAGCGGCCAGAGAAGCGGGGGGGGGCATTGCCCACCCGCAATGCAGCCCCCCGCAACGGGAGCAGCAAGACCATGGCAGCGGTTCTTCTAGGAGGCTCCGTCCGGGCTGAATGCTTCTCCCCATTCGATGATCCTAGGCTCCTGCCGCCCGTTCCCCCTCCCCTCAGCACCTCGAGAAGCCTCGAACATGCGAAAATGCCTAGGATCATCACCACGCGTTCGTGGCTTCTCGGACTGCTGAAGGGAGGGGAATGGAGATAGCTCCTGCCGCCTGTTCTTTCAGCGTCTCACACGCTCACTCAGCCATCCTGCCCTGCTTGGACTCACTGTGGGGTAGGAAGGCAGCGCATGTCCAGTGCCGGAAGCTCGGCTTCTGGGCATGCGCAGAAGAAAATTTTGTATGTGTGTACAATTCACAGTTACAACGGCACAGAAATGGTGACTTATGACCGTTTTTCGCACATAAGACCATTGCACAATCCCCAGGGTCACATGGACAAAATTCAGATGCTTGGCAACTGCTTCATATTTATGATGATCGCAGTGTCCTGAGGTCCTAAGACCGTCTTTTGCAATCTTCTGACAAGCCAAGTCAAAGGGGAAGCCAGATTCACTTACCAACCATGTTCCCAGGGGTGAAATCCAGCAGATTCTGACAGGTTCTGGAGAACCGGTAGTGGAAATTTTGAGTAGTTCAGAGAACTGGCAAATACCACCTCTGGCTGGCCCCAGAGTGGGGTGGGAATGGAGACTTTGCAATATCCTTCCCCCAGGAGTGGGGATTTTACAATATCCCTGGAGTGGGGAGGGAATGGAGATTTTGCAATATCCTTCCCCTATCACGCCCAGCAAGCCACGCCCACCAAGCCACACCACGCCCACCAAGCCACGCCCACAGAACCAGTAGTAAAAAAAATTGATTTCCCCACTGCATGTTCCTAACTTAACAACTGCCGTGATTCACTTAACAAACATGACAAAAAGGGTTGTTGCAATGGGGCAAAATTCACTTAACAAATGTCTCACTTAGCAACAGAAATTTGGGGCTCAATTTGGGTCGTTCAGTCAAGGACTACCTCTAACTGTAAACTCTGTCCTGCCTTTAGATGTTAATTCAGATCAGCCAGCATATTCATATTTATCTCTTTAATTAAAAGATATCCGTCATTTCCTGGCATTATCCTGAAGGAAAAAGACTAAGGAAAAGGCATAGAAGATAGCCATGGTTTGGGTTGCTAGCTTATCTGTAGATGCTTACAGCTGATGTCATGGAGTTCAGAACATGCCCTTCTTAAGACAATTCAGCTAACGAAAGCTGAGTCAATCCCCATCTTCAACAGAAGCTCCAGAGACAAGTTGTCCCGTTTTTGTGCTTCCTTATACACACCCACACACCCACACAGGGTGCCTCCCTCCGACATACACACGCAGGCTGACTTTGCGCTAAATACATTTTTCAAGCCTGACTTTGTGCAAACACAATGTTGTGCTGGAAGCATTAAAAGGCAATTTAGTACTCAAAGGATTAAAAGCTCATGTTAAATTGAAGACTGCACTTGGCATAAACATTAAAAATTGACAGAACACCCTGCACATTAACTGCGCCGTGCTTCGTAATTAGCATTTAAAAGTAAAACATCATTTCCTTACTGTTTCCTACTTGCTCATTTATAATGCATTTATTAAAATGTGAATGCGGAGAGGAGGCATTCGGTAAGTGGGGTGGGAGAGAGACTCGTGTTGGGAAGCCGGGATTCTGCTTTGTGTGCAACACAAAGAAATGGAGATGAAGCTCCTGAAAAGGAGGAACATTTGAGAAGAAAGAAATCACAGAATGAATCAGCACCCACCAAGGACTAAATTTTAAAAAATAATACCGTAAAGGCAATGTTAAATTCTGGTCTTAAGAATGCAGGAGAACCACGTTCTTGTAGGAGAGTAAACTACAGGTAGTTCTTGACTTACGACCACAGTTGAGCCCAAAATTCCTGTGGCTAAGTGAGACGTCTGTTAAGTGAGTCTTGTCCTGTTTTACAACCTTTCCTTGACACTGTCGTTGAGTGAATTGCTGCAGTTGTTAAATTAGTAATTCGGTTGTTCAGTGAATCTGGCTTCCCCACAGACTTTGTTTATCCGAAGGTCATAAAAGGGGATCACGTGAACCCAGGACACTGGAAATGTCATAAGTACGAATCAGTTTTCCAAGCGTCTGAATTTTGATCACGTGACCACGGGGATGCTGCAATGGTCGTTAAGTGTGAAAAATGGTCATCGGTCACTTATAAAACCACCACCCCTCAACCTACACAGACAAGCAAGTCACCAGAATGTAAACTGACAGCAAACAGCACTCCTTACTAGTTCCTGTAGTCTGCAATTTTTAGCTAGACTTTTAGCCGTATGATTTGGGATGAATACACCCTTTGAATGATGTGGGAGCAGGAATGGATTTCCAGAGGGGAAAAAATTGCAGACTACAGAAACCAGGAGCACTTTTCAGGTGACCCTGAGGACACAGACCAACCTCCAAGTGGCCTCAACGACTCTCTAAAAGGATGCAAATGACCAGCTGTCTGCAAGGAATATAAATCCTTCCATTTCCCCCTGTCCTCTCAGAGCTGAAGAAGCTTCTTGGATGAGAAGTGAAACGTCTTCAAAAAAAACAAGGAAGTCCAGTTGCCTCCTGAAAAAGCACCTTTGGGACAACCATGATCTGGATGACTGAGAATCTCTACAGACTTTTTAGCCATACAATTTGGGATGAACACCCTTTTTTTCTCAATTTTTTTTATTTTTTCCTCCACCACTTTTACAATTCAATAGACATATACCTTAAAATGTTGCATTAAAATACACAATTTTACATTTATACTCCATCATTCAAAAGTCAATATCTTATACATACGCTTATATCATCAAACATCAGTCTGTTCTCCTTTTTTTCTCCCCGTTGCACTCCCCTCTCTCTATCTCCATCATCTCCTCCTACTTTCTTACTCCACTCCTCCTCTACTCTCTCTACTCCTCCTCTCCCTCCCCTTCTACTGGGATGAACACCCTTTGAATGATGTGGGAGTAGGAATGGATTTCCAGAGGAGAGGGGGGGAAATTGCAGACTACAGGAACCAGGAGCACAACTCAGGTGACCTTGAGGACACAGATAAACCACCAAGTGGCCTCAACGACTCTAAAAGGATGCAAATGACCAGCTGTCTGCAAGGAATATAAATCCTTCCATTCCCCACTGTTCTGTCAGAGCTGAAGAAGCTTCTTGGATGAGAAGCGAAACGTCTTCAAAAGGAAAAACAAGAAAGCCCAGTTGCCTCCTGAAAAAGCACCTTTGGGACAACCATGATCTGGATGACTGAGAATCTCTACAGACTTTTACCCTAGTTAGGGTTAATGAAACTTCTGCAAGAAAACAAGCAAATTCAGAGAACACCAAGGATCCCTCATAAGTCACTTCCCCCCCCCAGTGCTATTCTAACGTCCAACGGTCCACTAAATGAACTGTTGTAAGTCGAGGACTACCTGGAAAGGGATTGTTTAGTGTCAAAAGGAGAAAGGGAAGAATGAAAGCTGCAGCAGAATGTTGCAGTGCTTTCCCAGAATTCAGAGCAGGCATGTTTCGGTTCAAAAGTTTTGGAAATCAACCAGGATCCCCTCCAGCGGTGAATATAAATTAGGACCCAATAATGAAGCCCAAACAGAGTCACACACACATACAGTCAGTCAATATACATATACAGATTAACAGAGTTGGAAGGGACCTTAGAGGTCATCTAGTCCAACCCTCCGCCCAAGCAGACCCTGCATCAGGGGTGGCCAAACTATGGTTCTTTGAGGACCTGTGGACTTCAACTCCCAGAATTCCTGAGCTAGTCATGCATGCATGGCTGGCTCAGGAATTCTGGGAGTTGAAGTCCACAGGTCCTCAAAGAACCATAGTTTGACCACCCCTGCCCTACACCATTTTTGACAGATGGCAGTCCAGTCTCCTCTTGAAAGCCTCCAGTGATGAAGCTCCCACAACTTCCGAAGGCAACTTCTGTTCCATTGGTTGATTGCTCTCATTGTCAGAAAAATTCTCCTTATTTCCAGGTTGAATCTCTCCTTGGTCAGTTTCCATCCATTATTCCTTGTCTGGCCTTCAGGGACTTTGGAAAACAGGTTGACCCCCTCCTCTCTGTGGCAACCCCCCAGAGAGTCTTCGATTTAGAATAATCCATTTAGCGCCCACTGAACGGCATTGAAAATAGTGACTTGCAACCAATACTCACACTTGCAAGCGTTACAACACCCCTCCCCAACTGTTATGTGATCAAAATTCAGCCGCTTGGCAATTGACGTGTATTTTCGACGGTTTGCAGTATCCCGGGGTCACATGATCATCATTTGCAACTTCTCGGTCAGTTTCCGGCAAGTAAAGGCACTGGAAAAAGCTGGATTTGCTTAACGGCCATGTGATTGACCTAACTTGCGGTGGTTGGCTTGACAGTTGTGGCAAAAAAAGTTCGTAAAATCGGGCATGACTCGCTGAAAAACCACTATGCTTAACCACAGAAATTCTGGTCCCCATCTCTGTGATCTGTTTTATACTTATTTTACCTGCTCGGTGTTGAAAATTCTATGTCTATAATTTGAAGGTGCTTCTGTCATGAATAAAGAAGAAAGAACTTGATGCTTTTCCATCTCAGAAAAACCTTGCAGTGTTTGACCTATTTTGTGCTTGTTAAGGGGAAGTGACTGAAGGAAAGCTTGTCTGTGAGTCAAATGTGCTTTGTCTACAAAAAATACGCTGCTCCTTGATCAAGGATCAAGGATCCTTCAGCAAGTTTGATCTAGTGGTTAAGGCACTAGGTTAGAAAGCAGGAGACCGTGAGTTCAAGTCCCACCTTAGACAGGAAAGCCAGTCAGTGTCTCTTAGCCCAACCCACCACACAGGATTGTTGTGGAGAAAATAGGAGGAGGAAGGTCTGCTGGATATGTTCGCTGACTTATTTGTAAAAACAATAAAGGTGGGATATAAATAAATAAAGGAACAAACAAACAAACAAAAGAATGAATGCTTGGCCTCACAAATTTATCAACGTTCACTTCATCAATTGAATTCCCCCCCCCACAATCTGTCCCCTAATATTAGAGAAAGGGGCTACGATATATTTTATGCGAGGTGCTGCAAAATCTCCCTTGTTCTTTCTAGCTTGGCAAAACAGGGAATCTTTCACAGTATTCACGCCAATCCAGTTTGCTCATGTTCTCCTCTCTCTCTCTCTCTCTCTCTCTCTCTCTCTCTCTCTCTCTCTCTCTCTCTCTCTCTCTCTCTCTCTCTCTCTCTCTCTCTCTCTCATTACTTTGATTATTTTCTTTTTCTGCAGCCTTTGCAAAAACTGGGGAACAAAAAAAAACAAAACAAGAAAAAAACACAACAACCATGAAACCTTTTGTAATCCTTCTCTTTTATCCAGAACAGATTGCAACAGATTTTAAGCTCAGGCCTATAAACGGCAGGTTCAAAGAAGCTAAAGCGAATTAGCATAAAACACTGGCATTCTCATTTAGGCAAATGGCAGAGTATTACACAAGCAATTTTAAGGGAGTTTTTGCGCATGGGGGTGTAAGGCGGTGAGAAATAGAAAGAGAGATTAAAAGACATGAGCAATTGTGGTTTCTCCATTCCCAGTTAGGGATTTAGATTTATTATTAGATTTGGAAGGGACCTTGTAGGTCATCTAGTCCAACCCCCTGCTCAAGCAGGAGTTCCTACACCCTTTGAGACAGATGGCAGTCCAGTCTCTCCTTGAAGGTCGCAAATGTTGGGGCTCTCACAACCTCCGCTGGCAAGCTTATCCCATTTTTTTAGCCTTTCAGTAGAACAATCATGGTTGTTGCTGATGGGTGAATCCAGGTTTGGGATGGTTAGCCAGGGTGGACTGCAACCTAATTTCTAGCCTGGACCAAAAAATTATTACTGACAATTTAAGAAACAGCCTCAGGGCCTATGACTAGTTTTCACAGATTTTAATAAGACTGAAATGAAATTGCTTGGTTGTTGTTTGGCATGGTGGATCTTTGCCATGGTAGATCATAACTATGGGTAGCTTGAGATCTTCAAGCTCTTGAATCTTCTTCTCACATTTATCTATCTATCTATCTATCTATCTATCTATCTATCTATCTATCTATCTATCTATCTATCTATCTATCTATCTATCTATCTATCTATCTTGTCTGTCTGTCTGTCTGTCTGTCTGTCTGTCTGTCTGTCTGTCTGTCTGTCTCTCTCTCTCTCTCTCTCTCCACCTACCTACAGAATAGAATAGAATAGAATAGAATAATAACTTTATTGTCACTTTGAATGTACACTAATCAACATACATTAAAATGAAATTTTGTTGCATCTGTCTATCTATCTATCTATCTATCTATCTATCTATCTATCTATCTATCTATCTATCTATCTATCTATCAATCATTAAATTTATTAATCTCCCATCTTAGCACAAGGTAACTCTGGGCAGTTTACAATATTACAAAGATTTTTTTTTTCAAAACCTAAACACAATAGAAACTACATTGCTGAATTCCACCTTCCTTTAAATTGTTTTCAAATCAGGAAATCCTGGCTAAACGTATTGTGAAGCAATAGTTTGACAGTTGCCCTAATTAGGAAATTATTCTTTTCCAAGCAAACTCTCAAGAGTTCTCTTCAGCAAGATTTATTGAGATGAAAGCGGCAAAATCCAATGAATTCCATGCCATCCAATGAATTATTTCCTCTTCCGGTAGAATATCTGTAACTCAGAGTTGAACTGTGGAATTCCTGGTGCTCTCTGAGCTTGGTTGGTTGGTTGCAGACATTTCATGACCCAACTAAGTAACATCATCAGTGTAAGCAAACAACCAAACTCAGAAAGCGCCAAGAACTCCAAAGTTCAACCTTGAGTTATAGATATTCTGTTCTACTGGAATGAATTCCTCTTTAAGACTATACTGTATATTCCTACCAGGTCAAAGACTTTCTGATTTTCTTTCTAAGAGTCTTCCTCAAGAGATCCATCTCATGGATAGGACTAGGGATGACATGATAGCAGTGTTCCAATATCTCAGGGGTTGCCACAAAGAAGAGGGAGTCAGGCTATTCTCCAAAGCACCTGGGGGTAGAACAAGAAGCAATGGGTGGAAACTGATCAAGGAGAGAAGCAACTTAGAACTAAGGAGAAATTTCCTGACAGTTAGAACAATAAATCAGTGGAACAACTTGCCTCCAGAACCTGTGAATGCTCCAACACTGGAAGTTTTTAAGAAGATGTTGGATAACCATTTCTCTGAAGTAGTGTAGGGTTTCCTGCCTAAGCAGGGGGTTGGACTAGAAGACCTCCAAGGTCCCTTCCAACTCTGTTATTATTATTATTATTATTATGGTTCAAAGATGGACCTCTCGAGTGATAACGGGGAAGCTTGAAGCTGGCACCTTATAGAGGGTTCCTATTATCAGTTTGAGAACTAGTTCTTTAATCTGCATAGATGCCATGACTACTAGTATCAGCTTTGCATTTGTTATTTTTATTTTATTTATTTGTTTATTTGTCAAGCATATATGATTATAAGCAAAGTATAAACAGTAAAACATGATTGAATATATATGTAATAGTACAAGCATGAATAAGAGTAAAAGAGGTAAGAATATATGTGTACATTAGGACGGGAACGGTAGGCACGATTGTGCGCTTATGCACGCCCCTTACCGACCTCTTAGGAATGGGGTGAGGTCAATGGTAGATAATCTGAGGTTGAAGTGTTTGGGGTTTGGGGAAGAAACTACTGAGTCAGGTAAAGTGTTCCAGGCGTTGACGACTCTGTTGCTGAAGTCGAATTTTTTGCAATCAAGTCTAGAGCGGTTTACATTAAGTTTGTATCTATTGTGAGCTCGTGTATTATTGCAGTTGAAGCTGAAGTAGTTGTTAACAAGTACGACATTGAGGCAGATAATTTTATGAGCTACACTTAGGTCAGATCGAAGGCGGCGGAGTTCTAAATTTTGAAGTCCCAAAATTTCAAGTCTGGTTTCATAAGGAATTCTGTTGTGAATAGAGGAATGTAATACCCTTCTTGTGAAGTATCTCTGGACATTCTCAATTGTGTTAATTTATTTATTTATTTATTTATTTGGTAGCTTTTCTATGCCGCCCTACTCCCGCAGGATGTAATGTCTGATATGTAGTGTGGGTTCCAGACAGATGAGCTGTATTCAAGAATCGGTCTAGCAAATATTTTGTATGCTCTGGTTAAGAGTACAATGTTACCAGAGAAGAAGCTGCATAGATTTATGCATTTGCATAGATGCCATGACTTCATTGTTTTTACATATGCATTTTTACATAGTTAACTGCATCATTATTTTGCATGATGCATGAACTGTATTCAAACATCCATTTGGTTTAGCATCTTTCTTCCCATTGTCAGCAACTGGATGTCCCAAAGGTGCTTTTTTCCCCAAAGGCAACTGGACTTTCTGATTTTTCCTTGAAGACGTTTCACTTTTCATCCAAGAAGCTTCAGAACTGAACTTCAGTCAGAACCGAAGAAGCTTCTTGGATGAGAAGTGGAATGTCTTCAAGGAAAAATCAGAAAGTCCAGTTGCCTTTTTTAAAAAAAGCATCTTTGGGACAACCATGACCTGGATGACTGAAAACCTCCATAGACAATCAGCAGCTGGATATTTCCGGGAAGAGCAAGAAACAATAAGCAGAGCAAGAAACAATTAAGTGCTCCTATTGTTCCATTGGTAAAGTTTCTTCCTGATCAGTACTTCCAAAGCCCCATCCGTTTCTTACATGGGTTGTGCACTTAATAGGTCTCAAAAGGTGATCATATGACCTGTCATGTGACTTATGCACGTCATCAGTATGAGTCAAGTTTTCCAAGCGTCTGAATTTTAATCACGTGACCATGGAGATGCTGCAATGGTCATAAGTATGAAAAATGGTCATAAGTCACATTTTTCAGTTGTAAGTTTGAACGGTCACTAAATGAACTGTTGTAAGTCGAGGACTACGTGTACTATGTACAATCAGATCAGGGATGATTTTTCGTAGCTCCCCCCCCCCCCCGGTGTTCAGGAATACATTTGCACATCAGTCAAGCACTCTGTCAAATGAAATGTGAGTCAGCCTTGTAGTTTTGGTGAGCAAACTGCTCACAGAAGCAAAAGACAAATGGCATAATCCTAAATGGTTTTTAAAAAACACACCCAATAAGAATTAGGAAACCGCAAACCTCCAGAATATGAACAGGAAGCAAAATTGGGGAGAATTTTTCATTTATCTTCATCCTCATCCTCCTCACCTAAAGGACAGAGATAAAGCTATTTAACTAAGTACAAGGAGGAATGTAGAGTGCCAAAGTGAATTTCTATTACAGCTGTTAGATAACCAGCAAACTGCCAGGGAAGGTTTGAAGGCATATGAGAATGTGATAAATATTTTCCACAACAAAACACAATTGGTTTCAATGGGATATCATTGTGTTTCTCATTAGTTATCCTTCATTTGTTAGACAAGTTCTGAATTTCACAGAAAGCCTACTGTGGATTTATTTTTGAGAGGGAGGGAGGGAGGGAGAGGAATTTTGTGACGAGTCCAACTATCCATTGAATTGTGCTTCCTTATATACATGTGTGTGTTCTCACAACATCACAACCTCTCATGTCTCACTTTCCCTGTCTTCTTAGAGCTACATCAGAAAAGTTTCAAAGTGGATAACAAGGCATTATGTTCATTATTGAAGGAAAGTATTGAGAGCCAATTTGGTCTAGTGATTAAGGCACCAGGCTACAGCAGCAACAGCACTTAGACTTATATACCGCTTTACAGTGCTTTACAGTCCTCTCTAAGCAGTTTACAGAGTCAGCATATTGCCCCCAACAATCTGGGTCCTCATTTTACCCACCTCGGAAGGATGGAAGGCTGAGTCAACCTTGAGCCTGGTGAGATTCGAACTGCCAAATTGCAGGCAGCCAGCAGTCAGCAGAAGTAGCCTGCAGTACTGCACTCTAACCACTGCGCCACCACTGCCATACTACAGCATAGAAAGTGGGAGATTGTGAGTTCTAGTTCTGCCTCAGGCGTGAAGGCTGGCCGGATGACATTGGGCCAATCACCAGGACACTGTGAGTTCTAGTTCCCACATTAGACATGAAAGCTAGCTGGGTGACTTTGGGTCAGTCATTCTCTCTCAGCCCAAGTCACCTCACAGCAGAGGTGGCGTTCAGCCGGTTCGGACTGGTGAACTGGTAGTATTGACCTGTGGGTGGGTGCCGTCCTATTTAGGCACATTTTAAAGCTGTGCGCATGCGTGCAAGCATGCACAGAAGGCGCGCACTCACATTTGCGAACCAGTAGGGAAGGTAGGTGAATACTAACACCTCTGCCTCACAGGGTTGTGGCTGTGGGGATAATAGGAGGAGGAAGAATATGTTCACTGCCTTGAGTTATTTGTAAAAATAAAAAAATAAAAAATAAAAAAAATTAAAAAGTGGGAAATAAAAAAAGTAATAAATTAAGAAGGCTATAAGGTGGCTCTGACAAGATGCCATACAATTAAGTTTTGCCTGACAAAGCTACCACCATCATTAGCAGAAGCAGCAAACGCTTCATAATCCCCCTTTTCCTTCTTCTCTTTCTTCTCCTCCTCTCTCTTCCTTCCTCTCCTTTTCTCCCCTCTCCTCTACCCCACCTTTTCTCTTTTATCCCCCCCTTCAGAAGGCGGCTCTTTACGTTCATTAAATGCAACCTTATCTCTGAAATGATAAGTGCACCTAATCTCATTTCCTGACAAGCAATTCTGACAGCACCTTCCTTTTGATTCCAAAGACATGGAGTAGATGTATATTAATCTGTCAGTCATTGCCCCAAGAAAGGATGGCTGGGGAGGGGGCGCGCGGGAGGGGGGGATGTAGGTGCGGAGGAGTGTGTGCTGGCTATGGAGAGAAAGGAGCTGAACGTTTTGTCAAAGTAGAAA
Organism: Diadophis punctatus similis; assembly: GCA_023053685.1. NCBI lineage: Eukaryota > Metazoa > Chordata > Lepidosauria > Squamata > Dipsadidae > Diadophis > Diadophis punctatus. The sequence goes on along the minus strand of JALIGW010000001.1, from coordinate 14,414,989 downwards.
GAATGAGGGAAGGAAAGCTGGCTGGTGGATATAGATTGGTGTGGTATTCCACCCAGAAGACGCTAAATATCAAATCCTGAAGTAAAAATGACTCTTATTCTAGAAGATGATCACAAGGGAGTTATTAGGCTACAGGCTCCATTTCCATTAGCGCTGACAGCTGCACTGACATTTCTCTCTCTCTCTCTCTCTCTCTCTCTCTCTCTCTCTCTCTCTCTCTCCACTGAGATGAAAACAAAAGTCGATCTTGCAGGATTTTTTTTTTTACAAATAGTCTTTGTCATTAATGGTGTTTACCTCAAGGATTTTTGTCCAGCAATCTATTATTCCTACTCTCTCCAGAAATAGTTTTGCATTATTTTAATTTTGCTTTTGGTTAGGATTGTGTGTGTCTGTGTTTGGTGATATTAAGCCTGGGGTGGGTGGGATATTTACTACATGTAGCAAGGATTTTTTTGAGGGGGGGGAAGGATGGAATACAGTATGTTTGACTTGGGATATTTATTTGATGCATCAAGGACTGGGTTTTTTTAATGGGGGGAAATATACAGTATGTTTGAAACAGATATTTTAACCGCATAAATGGAAAGGTGTGGAATATATTATTAAAATAAATCCTTCATGAAAACTGAACTCTCTGAATCTGTGTACAGGTTGTTCTCAGCTTACAACACTTCGTTTAGTGATCTTGTGATGTTTCAACGGCACTGAAAAAAGTGACTGACAACTGGTCCTTGTACATTTGATTCTCACAACATCCCCTTCATCATGTCATCAAAATTTGGGTGCTTGGCACAACCAGCATGTATTTAGTTGCACTGTCTCAGGATCAATTGATCACCGTTTAGGATCTTCCCAGCTGGTTTCTGACAATAGCAATAGCGCTTAGACTTATATACCGCTTCATAGTGCTTTACAGCCCTCTCTAAATGGTTTACAGAGTCAGCCTATTGCCCCCAACAATCTGGGTCCTCATTTTACCCACCTCGGAAGGATGGAAGGCTGAGTCAACCTTGAGCCTGTTGAGATTCGAACTGCCAAATTTCAGGTAGCCGGCAGTCAGCAGAAGTAGCCTGCAGTACTGCACTCTAACCACTGCGCACCACGGCTCAAGCAAAATCAATGAGGAAAGCCAGATTTGCTTAACGACAGCAGGAGTCAATTAACAGCTGCAGTGATTCCCTTTAACAATGGTGCTAAAATAGATTGTAAAATCAGGTGTGAGTCACTTAGCGACTGGCTTGCTTAGCAATGGAAATTCTGATCCTAATTGTGGTCATAAGTCAAGGACTATCTGTACACTATACAATATACCACAGTACAGGTCGTCCTCGACTTACGACCACAATTGAGCCCAAAATCTCTGTTGTTAATTGAGACACCTCTTAAGTGAATTTTGCCCCATTTTATGACCTTTCTTGCCATACTTGTTAAGTGAATCACTACAGTTGTTAAGTTAGTAACGTGGTTGTTAAATGAAACTGGCTTGTCAGAAGGTTGCAAAAGGTGATTGAATGATCCCGGGACATTGCCACCGTCATAAATACGAGTCAATTGCCAAGCATTTGAATTTTGATCACATGACTATGGGGATGCTGCAACGGTCATAAGTGTGAAAACCAAGCATAACTCACTTTTTTCTGTGCTATTGTAACTTTGAACAGTCACTAAATGAACTGTTCTAAGTCGAGGACTACGTACAATAGGAAATATGTGGGATATGCCTAGGGATGGTTTTCACTTACCTTCCCTACCGGTTCGCAAATGTGAGCACGCACGCTCGCTTCGCTTGCACGCACCACCTCCATACATGCCCATGACCTTCCGTGCATGCGCTTTAGTCACACGCGAACCTTCTGCACATGCGCCCGGCCTCAAAAACATGCAAAAATAGGATAGAATAGAGCCGGGGGGGGGGGTTGAAGGCCCACCCACGATTTCTGCTACCTGTTCAGGCGAACCAGAACGAACCGGCTGAAGAATAGCTCTGGATATGCCCGTTCAACCAAATCCAAGAGAAATGTCATGTTATACTGTAGATCCGGTCAACTGGGGAGTTACATTTGGAGGGTCCTAGATAGAGACCCTTTTTTGCCGTGGTACCCATTATGGGGCATCCTGCTCCCCATGAGTGAGGCTGGCATCTTTACTGACTTTCCAGAAGTGCCTCAAAATCTGGTTATGCCATTCCGCCTGGTGAAATTTTAAAGTGGTTCCATTGTCATTAACATCTACTCTTAGCCCAATGTTTCTGCTCTTTTGAGCCTCGTATTTTTATAGTTTTTATAGGTTTTTTTTCTTTTAAGATTAGAAATTAAGAAGATCCTTATAACAGAAGGTCAAGTATTATTCGATCTCTTGCTTGGCTAATCTTAGCCCACACGCTTCCAAAATGCAGTAATTAATAGAAGTTAACGTGGATTTGTCAAGAACATACCTTATTAGGCTAATTAGGCATTTTAAAGACTTTTTGGCTGGGGAATTCTGGGAGTTGAATTCCACACATCTTGAAGTTGCTGAACTTGAGTGAGTAACTCCTTCCAATTCTGTCAACCTATGGTTCTGTTACCAGCCTTCACAACTTAGGCCAGTGCAACTATTCCTTCTTGCAAGTCACTACAAGTAGGAAGCACCAGTTTTCGGCTGCAAAAATGCGGGTGATCGCTAGATGACCTACTACAGAGATCCAGAAAAAACCTGACACCCTGTTGCCACCTAGCGGTCGTTTGCATTTTTGCAAGCGACACCTGATCCACTAATCCTAACCTGGCGGACCAGGTGGGAATCCGGACGCTTTGAGGTTCCAAAGTGACTAAACTAGGTATGAATGGAACTTGCATGTTTAGAGGAAGTCTACTCCAGGGTTGGGGGCAAAGAGCGCCGATAGCATCTGGCTGATGCCCTTAAGCCAGTGTTTTCCAACCTTGGCAACTTGAAGATGTCTGGACTTCAACTCCCAGAATTGGGAGTTGAAGTCCAGACATCTTCAAGTTGCCAAGTTGGGAAACACTGCCTTAAGCAATCTAACGATGGAGTAAAGGAGTTGAAGCTGGTCTTTTATTTATTTTTTAACGATCCGCCGGCGGGAGCTTCTCCAGAGCGGGTCTCCTCTTGCGATCTGCTCCCCCCCCCCAAAAAAAATTAACAATGAGAGCACTTCGGTTCCACCCCCCCACGAGCTTTGAAGATGAATGGGGGAGGTACCGGGCGGTGGAGCCAAGCGGCGACGGGGGCGGGGCGAGAGGCGGGGCAGGGCAGGGCAGGGCAGGGGAAGAAACGCCACTGGCTCACACGGTGGGAAGGCTGCCGAAGGAGACTGCGGAGCTGTCGGAGGGCTCGGGCTAAAGGGAGCTGGCGCTGGTGGCACGGGACGGGACGGGACGGGGGCTTCGGGTTGTCGCCGGAGCGCTTTGGGTTTGGGCCACGGTCGACGCTGGCCCCGGATTATGGGATCGCCTGGCCGCCGGCGCGCTTCGGTGCCAATGGAATTCACTTGAATCGGGGCCGGTGGAAGGACGGCGAGACGGACGGGCGGCCGGCCGCTTTGTGTGAGAACCTGCGGAGCTGGAAGGGCTGATTCTCCCCCTCCTCTTTCTTCGTCCCCTCTTTCCACGCCTGGCCTTCTTCCGGAGGCGGCGGCGAGACAACCTCCCGGGAACAGAACCTTCTTGGGCGCCGGGAGCCTCTCCAGAGCGCACGGTGCCAAACGATTCTTTTGCGCCCTGGGCGCACATGGTTCCCTTTGTCCTACTGGCTGGGATCTCCCGGCGCGGTCCTTGATTTCGATCCTCGCCCCTCCCCTTCATTAGCCGCCTCTCTCGTGCGCTCCCCTTCCCCAACCGTCGCAGGACCCGCGGTGAAAGTCTCTCTCTCTCTCTCCCGCCGCCGTTTCTTCCCGGAATGGCTGAGCGCTCTGGGATCCCACCTGGGAAAGACTCGCCTTTGGACGGAATAGTTTGCTTTTGCTTTTGGGAATAATCGCTTCTTACTGGACGGATCGGAGTTGGACAAAGATTCCCGGACTCTTTTTCGGCCTCCCTTCCCAAGACATGAACTTGCCGGCTGTCACTTGGGTTGTTTAACCCGCTGGACGATCAGGTAAAATTCGCTTCTTGCGCTCTTGCCCGGGGCAAAATGGAGCGGCTCTCAATAACCTGGCTTTGTGCGTGGGCTATCTTTGTTGTCTGCAGGTTTCTCGGCTGTTATTTCTTCCGCTCTCCGTCTGATCGTGGCAAGATTGGAGGATCGGCCGTCTGTTTTATACAGTTCCAGGGTGGAGTGGTGATGGTGGTGGGGAACATCCCAAACTACTGTATTGCTTTCCTTTCTTGCCTCCTGCGTTTGTCTTTGCAGATGGGTCTGAGAGCTTCAAAAAGACAGGAGTTGGGAAGAATCGGGATGGAGAGTTCCTTAAATAGCCTTAGGAGTTTATCCTCCCTTCCCAGGACTGAAGCCTTTCCATTAAGATTGATCCTCGTCCTTTTTAGTCAAAGCAAGCAAGCAAACCACATTCTGGATATATCCTTGGAAATAGGGAAGTCCGTTTGGGTTTACAGTAGTCATTCTAGGTTCCAGAAGGGTTCTGGTGAACAGATTAATGGAGAAGGTCTTTGGTTTATGTTCATCAGTAATTAAGAGACCCATGGACACACAGTTAATGAGGTCTTTGGCTTTGCTGGTTATGAAACCGAGGTTGGTAAAAATCTGGAGTTATCATTTTTGCTTCAGGTTAGCTGGTTTTACCGGAGTAAAGCACTGTGTTCTTGTATTGCATAAGGTCTAATGTTGTTGTCCAGCCGATCTCCAGATGCCCAAACTGGGCATCAGAGTGGAGGGCTGCATAGAGCTAAACCTTCTTTCTTCTGCCAAAATTTACTAAAGGGCAGGATAATTAAGGGGGAAAAAAATCACCTTCTTGTATTTCCTTCTTAAACATCACCTTTTTTTGTTGCCTTTTTTGTTTGCCGCCAATGGTTTTTTGTGTGTGAGCAGGACCGTTTTCATTGTGGAGGGAAGCTCTGAGGCAAGTTTTCATTTGTGAAAATTGTACGTTTTATTTCATTTGGGAACCTTTAATGGCGGAGAGGCTTTGAGACTGGTTTTTAGTTTTTTAAAAAATATTTCATTCAAAAACCTTGAAATGGAACTTTGAATGGTACCCCTAGAATCCCTGGGCAGTCTCCATATACAAGAATTATTTTAGTTCCTGCAAAGTTGCTCCGTGGTGTATGCTTAGATTAAGCCCAGATAGTTCTTTTGTGCTGAACATTGTATTTAAGATAGGCAAACCGTAGTGCAGTTAATGCTTCAGAAGTATTTATCTAATTTTATCTTTATCTTTGTTTGAAAGTGAAAGACATGAAGCTGTAATTTTTGCATTTGACTGTTAGAACTGTTTCTGGTGATGGGAATATTGTGTATTACTGCTGGCTTTAGAGTAAGAGGTTAATGCATTTTATATTTTATACCAAAGAAAGTTGGAAGGGTTTTTTTTCTATCTCCCCCTTTATTTCTTTTCTGCACTCCTAATTTTGTTCTTTTTCTGAACTTTTCTTTTTCTAACTCCTGTTTTTCTGTTTCTTTATATTTTGCCTTTTTGTTGAAATTAATAACTTTTTTTAAAAGTGCTTTATCCTTACAACAACCCTGTGAAGTAGATCCTTTTAGGAATAGGAACTGCCCCAAATGCATCCATTGAGTAACAATTCAAAGCTAGTTTTCGGTCCAGAGCTATATTCCACTGGCAGCCTCTTTGTTTATTTCTTAGATTTCAGTCCCAACTTTTTTTTAAAGACTTTAAAGCAGTATATATACCCTTCTATTTCTCCCCACAGCAACTCTGTGAGGTAGATTAGGTTGAGAGACATAACTGTCCCAAATCCTGTGAGTTGCCAGGGCTGAGGTTAGGACTTGAACCCAAGATCCTGATGCAACAGCTGTATTCCCTGACTTTCTTCTTGGCTGGGAATCCCTTGCCCGATTCTTCACGCGCATACATACATACGCGCGCACACACACACACACACACACACACACACACACACACACACACACACACACACACACACAAACACACACACACATGTGTGTGTGTGTGTGTGTGTAACATTTTTTGCTGATAAATGAAAATAAAGGGAGACTATTATAGATCTATTTCGAGCTATTTTGCTCTCGTCAGATAGCCATACCCTTAGTGGTATTTGAACCTGGGCAGTCTGCTTGTAAGGCAGCAGTTTTAACCTCCAGGCCAAGTTCTCTTCCCTATCATCTATATATATATATATGCATGTGGGTCATTTTTATTACCTGCCCTGTTGTGTTCCCAAGTCCGATGACCTCAGGCAGGTGGAGAAGTGGCACCAACAGGCAGCATTGGTATCTGTGAAGAAAGGGGGGCACTGCCTTTTTGCTCCCCCTCTGTGAAATAAATCATTTCAGGGTTGTCTAGATTGGAGGGGTGAACTGTCTTCCCCAGTTCCGTGTTGATGGGGTGAGAGGCTCCCTGCACCAGGCTAAAAAGCCACCGAGAGCTTACAGCAGTGCCTTGGAGCAAAGCAATCTCCCAGCTCATAATTACGGCTTGGGTGATCTTTCTCCCCCCCCACCTTCACTTAGGCGGCTTAGTGGGTTGGATCCCGCTTGCTTTTCTTTTTCTTTTTTTTTTAAAAAGCCTTTCATGTCAGGACAGAGTTGATGTTTTTGCAAGTGCTTGGCCTCGGCATATGCCAAGAAAGCAAAAGCGCCAACCTTTTTCAGTCCTGTCTGTCTGGACAGGAAATAGATATACTCTACTCACAAATACACCCCCCCCCACCTCCCAAACAGATATTTTGCCTTTATGCCTTTACATTCCTTGATGGAAGAGAAGAAGGGCTCCCCCCCCCCCAGAGGTTTGCTGACGTTTAACATTTGAAGCCAAAGCAGTCCATAGCCCGCGAGGCTGAAAGGGAGGCAGGGAGAGGTGTGTGTGTGTGTGTGTGTGTGTGTGTGTGTGTGTGTGTGTAGAGAATAGATACAGTGCTTCCTTCTCCCCTTCCTTTGCTTATTTGCATCCTTTCTCTCTCTGGTCCCTGGAGGTCCTGAGAGTTTAGATTTGGTCGAAAATGATTGAGGCTCAATGAGGACACTGTCCCCATTTTTCCCCCCTTCCTTCCTGCCTTCCTTTTCATGTCACAAGAATCTTGCTCATATTTTACCTATTTAATCATACATATTTTACCACCCCACTCAGATTTTAGCAGCCAGGTTTGCCTGTGAAGATTTGCACGTGGGAACCTCCCCCTCCCTCTTCGCCCCGCAGTGTGAAAAGTGGCAAGAGGTCAAGAGGGGATTCACAAAATGGATGCACCCATTGCCTTCCCCCCCACCTTTCAGAAAAAGAACCTCCCCCCTTTCAGCCATTCCGGGATTAGTCTTAAATCCTGCTGGAAATTACCCCATTCCTTCAAAATGGGACAGTACCTGGAACTCTGCCTCTCTCTTAATCCAAGAGATGATAAAAGTTTATTCATCCCTGCTAATAAACCTCCCATTTCTGGCTGTGTTTTGTTTTGCAGTTCGGTCACATCTTTTCATGTGGTACTTTTTTTTTTAAAACAGTGGAAAACACTCTTGAGCAATTCTTGACTTCAAATCCTGGATGGAAGTCAAGACAAATTCAATCCAGGAAAAAAGACTGATCTTCACATCTCTTGTTTGAGTGACATCGGAAAGTTTATTTCTAAAGGGGTTGGTCAAAGACCTTCCTCTTTGGTTTTGATGGACAGTTAGGTCAGATTTAGTTTCTCATTTACCTCAGTTTGTTTCTTATCCTTTTTCTGTGCCCTACACGGAATGTCTTCCTTGATAGCCAACAGATGCTACGGTTCTGCATTTAATCCTGGACTAAATACACCTCAGTTTTTGCTTAGCCAACCTCCCAAGCATGATATTATACGGCGTGATATTTTCCAAGCGCAGTCACCAGATTCTTTTAATTTTGGCTTGCTTCTTCTCCGTTTCAATAACCGCCCTTCCTATCCAATTGTGAGGAAACCTGGCTTTTCTCTTTGTTTCATGTATGACAGTTGAAGGAGGTTTGAGCTACATGGCATATACAATATCTCAATATGAAATTAATTCAGTCTTTCTTTTACAAACAATGGGATTATGTGTGATCTTCCATGGCATGTGTAAAATTATGTTGTGAGAGAATGAACATATTTGAAGAGAGAGTGACAAAGAGAGGAGGGGAGTGTTTCAGGTCTTATTTTTCAAGCTCTTATTTTGTGTTACGTTTTGGATTGTATCTTGAGGTTGCAAAAGCCATGAGAAATCTGTTGAAGCCGATGAAAGAAGATGACTCGGGTAATTCTGTGGGGCACCCTTGCCTTCAATCTTTCCATTCCAGTTTAGTTTATATCCTGCATTTGCTTGGCTGTTTGACTACCATGATGAATCTGTTGGCAGATGATGCTCACAGTATTTACAAAGTTGGTAATCAGGATTCAAAACGGACGATTCCTAAATGCCAAGCATAAATCTGAATTTCTGTCTTGCTTCCTTTTAGAATGATACCTCTTCAACGTCTAATAAATAAACCCCTCATTCTTTTCATTCGGCTTCTGAAATAATCAAGCTGGAATTACTTCCGTCCGAATCCACTGGAATTTACTTTTGAGTAAAGATACAATGGATCAGGCACAAATTGCTTTATGTTTGCGAGTGTGTTTGTAGACACGTGGGCGTGTGTACTTTCATCGGCTTGCCTGCGATGTGTTAATCTATTTTTAATTCAGTTGTTTGAAGAAAGGTTTGGGTATAGCGTATTTGCTTCTCTGAAGTTCTGATTCGTTTTCTATGCGTAGAATTGTCTCAAAACTAGATATATATTTCCTTAAGAGCAAGCTTGGATGCTAGGCCAAACTGGACATTCCCCCCACCCCCTCATGAATGTAGGTGATTGACAAATCCCAGCCTCAGTTCTTGTTATGTTTTTTGAAATTCCATAAGAAAATACAGTGGAGACGGTTGAATTTCTTAAATCTACACCCGCACAGTGTGCTACCTGGTATATTTCATTGCTTGTACTAGTACGTAAGTGTCATGGGTGAGGTAAGGGATGTTTGACTGAAATTACTGGAATGGTTCATCACATAGAACCACATCCTACCTGGATCCATTTTGTAGGAGGTCAAGGTATGCAATTCTCTACGCTTTTACTTATGGCTTGCAGTGGGATTTAGAGTAAAGGAAATCCGTTTAAAGAAAAGGGAAGGGAAGAAATGCAATCGATAACTGGAAGGAAAAACATTTTGGAACACAATGGCCAAATGTTTGTTGTGATCATGTTTGGTTTGTGCCTCCGAAGCAAACTCAAACCTCTGGCATCTCCATCCATGCAAGATGTGATGCTGGGTGAATGGTGGTATCTATTCAAGGTCTCTACGTTTTAACAGTTAAGGTTTAGCCTTTTAAAAAAACCAGATGTGCTACGTTGGCTGGCATACATTTTCTCACTTAAAAATGGGGTTTTCTCGGATTAGGTTGTAGGTTTGAAATATTGCCCCAAGAGCTTTAGGGGAGAGAAGATTAGAATCAGATTTCTGAAGGTAGGAGAAGGTTCATAATTAAACTAATTAAGGAACATCTTGTAATAGCTGCAGAAGCCCTGTCTGATCTGTTTTATTTTCAATTTGGCCCAAGGAAGAAAGAGGTATCTTAGGTTGGGTTCTTTGAAATAAATGTAAATAATAATAAAATTTGAGACAGCAGGTGACAGCGGGGCCATGTGCTGTGGTTCATGGGGTCACAAAGAGTCAGACACAACTTAGGAAACGAACAACAACAACAAACACATCGAAGGGAAAGGACTTGTGTTTTGCTGAGATGGGTGTGGAATTAAAATAGGGGCTCCGTTCTATGACTTGGTATGTTCCAACCTTATATAGTGGAAAAAAATGTTCATACAGAGGTAACTTGTGGAGGCTGTGAAAAGTCTACTATTTTTATTGTGATGTTTTAAGACATTGTGAAGCCTGCAGCTCTAGTTGCTTGTGAAATTGGGATACCGTCAAGTCAAAAATGGTTGAGTTGAATATGAGCTGTGAAGAAATTTCCTGCAGTCCACTAAGCGAGGCCATTGTGCGTCCAGATAATTCAATATATATGCGCTTACATGAGGTCTGATTGGAATATAACTTACTATTCCTGTCCGGAAGCTCCTTTGGAGTTTGATGCATGATCAATGACCAACATCTATAAGGTGCTAACCATGTAAATATAGAAGAATGATAAGGAAAGCCACACAAAAGCATTTCTACACAATTTCTTCCCCTCTTTGAGTGGGAAGTGAAAAACATAACATTGCTTTATGTAGAGATAACAGGATATTCCTGCACAGCTAAATAGCACCATCTTCTGGGCAACAAAAATTGAAACATCATATTTGTTCGTCTTTTGTTTCCTATCACACATTTCTGCTTTCCGTGCTTCCCAAATCTTTTTCTGACTATGACTTTAAAAAAACACACCAATATTTTCTGGTCTGTATATTCCATGAAGCAATCAGCACCTATTGCTTGTTCTGCTCCATAATTGGATTAAGATTTTCACTTGTTTTTATTTTATTATTATTTTAGGCCTCTGATGCCAGCTCAGAAAAGTTGTTCAACACAGTCACAAACAAAGGTAAGTTTACACGCTTCCTTCTTCAGTTCTGTTTATTGTTCTACCTCTGTTACATCTTATAATTTTCATAAATCCTGTCTTTGCCATTGGAGATTTGCTTCATTTTTTTTTAGGCTGCTGTTTGTATTCTAAAACTCGGAGGAGAGAAACCGTGCTTAAAAAGGAAAAAAAAAAACCATTAAGTATTATTCAGGGATATCTGATTTGCTAGGTGTAAATGAATTGAAGTCCCCATTTTCGGAAATGTTTCAATGTGGCTGTTTTCCATCTGGTTGCGCGATGGGTACAGATTTAAAAAGAACTAATTTGTATGTTAGGCAGTTACTGTAAAATGCCGTTTAGGGTTCATGTTGTGAGGATTACGCATGGAATCCTGTCTGGGAGCAGCTTTTAAAAAGTCAATTAAAAAAAAACTCTGTATGCGACAATCTTCTGTAACATATGATTGGTTTCATTAATTCATCCCTGGTTGCCATCAGTGTGGGTGTGTGGTTAATGGCCATAACAAGAGGGTGTAGCTGGGTTTGCAGCAGTGAATTAATAAAAGTTATTTTGAGTGTACTATTGTATAATGGGATTTTCTGGATGTGTGTCTGGATACAATTAGTACCGTATTTTTCGGAGTATAAGACGCACCTTTTTCCTCCCTAAAAGTGGCTGAAAATTTGGGTGCGTCTTATACTTCGAATGTAGCTTTTTTTTTTCCAGCCCTAACTAGGTGCTAACAGATCTTCCCAGCTCTTACCTTGCAGGCTTTTTCATTGTTACTCTCTCCAAAGAATGTTTTTCCAGCCCTAAGTCTTTGCAGAATTTTTTTTCATTGCTCTACTTGCTCCGAATAAGTTTTTTTCTAGCCCTAACCAGGTGCTAACGATCTTCCCAGCTCTTACTGGCTTGCAGGCTCTTTCATTGTTACTCTCTCAGAAGAAGGTTTTTTTAAGTCCTAACCAGGAGATAAAATAATGTGCTGAAGCTGCTCTGAATAAGTTTTTTTCTAGCCCTAACCAGGTGCTAACGATCTTCCCAGTTCTTACTGGCTTGCAGGTTCTTTCATTGTTACTCTCTCAGAAGAAGGTTTTTTTAAGTCCTAACCAGGGGATAAAATAATGTGCTGAAGCTGACCAGACTAAGGACGCTAGCCAGATGAATACCTGGTAGGCAGATTGTTTTCCCCTATTTTCCTCCCCAAAAACTAAGGTGCGTCTTATACTCCGGTACGTCTTATACTCCGAAAAATACAGTAAGTACAGATAGTCCTTGACTTAGAACCGTTCATTCTGTTGATCGTTCGAAGTTACAACGGCACTCCAAAAAAAGTGACTTACGACCATCAACAGAATCTCCACGATCATGTGATTAAAATTTGGGCAGCTCGTATTTAAGGTGGCTGCAGCATCCTGAAGTCACGTGTTTGTCATTTGTGATCTTCCCAGCTGGCTTCTGACCAGCAAAAGTCTTTTTTTTGGGGGGGGGGAGCCAAATTTACTTAACCAAGATTCATTTAACTGCAGTGATTTGCTTAACAATCGTGGAAGAAGAAGAAAAAGATTGAAAAATTGGGCATGACTCACTTAACAACCGCTTTGCTTAGCAACTGAAATTCTGGTATTATTGGTGGTCATAACTCGAGGACTATCTGTATTGAGATGGAAAGCGGAGAAGGTCTTTATCGAAGACGAGCAATTTTAAAGATTTAGAATCGGGTTGCTGTATCTTCATTTAATCTTTCTTTTCTATCTCTTCTGCTTCACTGAGCCTCTCATATTAAGTTGCTGTTTGGTTAGGCAGAGTATTTATAGAAGAACTTGGCATCTTATGAAGTCCAAAGACAGTTTCTAGGCAGGATTGATTAGTGACTGAAAGCCTGAGAAGAATTCAGATTTAGTGTTTAGCCTCTCTAATTGAAAAAAAAAGGGGGTGAGGCATGAACTTATTTTAAAGGCCTTCTCTGGCACTGTCTTTAAAGTCTAAATGGGACTTAAGTTCTTGGCAGTATTTCACCAAAAATGAATCAACTGAAGAAAGAAAAATGTCATTCTGACTTTCAATGTTTAAAAAAGGTCCAAGTACTTTTGAATTAAAGTGAATGTCTAGTTGGAGCTCAATATCCATGAAATTTGCTAGGATCTAGCACAGAGGTCTTCAAACTTGGCAACTTTAAGACTTGTGGACTTCAACTCCCAGAATTCTGGAAGTTGAAGTCCACAAGTCTTAAAGTTGCCAAGTTTGGGGACCCCTGATTTCTAGCAGAAGTGGTTGGTCACTGTCTTTTTTTGTGGGTGAGTTTTCAACTTCCTAGTCCAGCCCACAATTCTGAAATTTTCTGGTAAACTCCCTGCCAAGAACTATATAGTAATTCTTAATTCACTCCTTCCTAAAACCTGAAAAGATAAGGAAAAACCTGGGGAATTAAAGCCCAGAATGATGTCAAATGCAGCTGCTAGAAGTTAGAAATAATCTTGGTTGGCTGTTCCATAGTGTGGATGGTTTTTGTTGTTCAAAATAAACAAGACCTCCTGAAGACCAAGAATAACAAGTTCTTGCACTGTTTTTCCTTATGAGGAATAAGCAATTTTTCTGGGTGAGATTCGGCTTGGCTTTTTGGTAAAATGTAGATAATTAATGACTATAGGTAGGACCTGTTTTATTCTATTTTGCATTGATCAGATCTGGGGCCTCAAAACACCCAACATAACAGAGTTACAGGGTAATGGAATAATAATAGAATAACAGAGTTGGAAGGAACTTTGGAAGTTTTCTTGTCAATTCCTCTGCTCAAACAGGAGGCTCTACACCAGTGGTGGGTTGCTCCCGGTTCGGCCTGGTTCTGCGAACCGGTAGCGGCGGTGGCGGGAGGCTCCGCCCACCTGCCTGGGACGCTTCTGCGCATGCGCATGTAGCAACGGCATTTAGAACCCACTACTGCTCTACACCATTCCGGACATATGGCTGTTCAGTCTCTTCTTAAAAACCTCCAGTGTTGGAGCACCCACAATTTCTAGAGGCAAGCTGTTCCACTGCTTAATTGTTTTCACTGTGGAGAAATTTCTTCTTAGTTCTAAGTTGCATCTCCCTTTGACCAGTTTCCATCTGTGATCTCTTGTCCTACCCTCAGATACTTTGGAGAATAGATTGTTTTATTTAGTGTTCTTGTTGTCTCCTCTTTGTGGCAGACTCTCAAATATTGGAAGACTGCTATTATGTCACCCCTAGTTATGATAGACACACTACCCCCCCTCTTTTTACAGGTCATGCATGTGATACATATAGAAAAGGGGCAACGTTTCAATTATAAAGTTGTGGCTGCTATCTCGACTTTTTTTTTTAAACTTCATTTTGCAGATGACTCTGTTCTACGCTGAAGAGGAAGTTAAACTCACTAGTTTAATTGGCCCTTTTTAATTTTAAGGTTCTGTGTTCAGATAACAAGGTGAACAAGACCAGATTAAGATCTAGCAAATGCTAAGCTTCATTAGCATTAACATTGGTTTGATGTTTTGGGTGTGGGTGGGTGTTTTATGGTTTGTTCTGTTGCATGAACCCAACCTGTCTGGCTGTTCATGTTTTGCAACCTGGACAACTTCCAGTATGGGCTTCAGTTTCCAAAATTCTCAGCAATGGTCCCGATCGGAGAATTCTAAGTGTTGAAGTCCAAATTTCAGGAATTATCCAGGAAGCATCCTGAAGCTAATATGTGATTTGTGTATTATACAAACCAAGAACATGAATTAATTCAGTAACTGGATAAGGTACGGTATGTTGTATAAATGCAACATGTTAGGTAATTTGGTACTAACATTCAATTTGAATTCTAGTTGAATTTAATTAAGGTTTAATTCAATACAGTTGCTTTAATTACTCTTCCAGTATTTGATAATTTCCCTCTTCTGTCTTCTTAACAATTTTGGGAACAACGACTTAAAAAAATTTGGATCACTTTGTGGCCACAAGTAATGAACCTTGGGCATAGGTATCTCTTATTTATTTATTGCATTTAGAATAGAATAGAATAGAATAGAATAGAATAGAATAGAATAGAATAGAATAGAATAGAATAGAATAGAATAATAGAATAGAATAGAATAGAATAGATAGAATAGAATAGAATAGAATAGAATAGAATAGAATAGAATAGAATAGAATAGAATAGAATAGAATAATAGAATAGAATAGAATAGAATAATAGAATAGAATAATAGAATGGAATAATAGAATGGAATAGAATTCTTTATACCCCACTTTTCTTTCCAATATGTATGATACCGTAGTATACAGAACATTTGTTTGCTTTCCCAAACAACCAGTGCCATAAATGTTCCTGAAAGAAAGTTGTTGTTATTTTTTTCCCCTTAGTGGGTTTGAGTCATCTTGACCTCTAGCAACTACATAGACAAGTCTTGGCAAGATTTTCAGAAGGGGTTTTCCCTGGCCTTCTTCCTAGGGCTGAGAGAGAAGGATTGACTCAAAGTCACCCAGCTAGTTTCTGTGCCTAAGGCAGGATTAGATTAGATTAGTCTCTTGATTTCTAGCCTGGTGCCTTCAGCCACTATACCAACCTCTCTTAAGACTAACTGACCTCAAGTCACTCAGATAACTTTTGTGATTGAGGAGGGATTTGAACCCGGATCTCCCTGGTGCCAGTTCAGCACTTAATCACTACGCCCCTACTAGTTCCTTTGAACTTTTATGGGAAACTGAGCATCTTATGTAGTGCTTTGAAGTAAATAAATCTTACACTAAGTATATAAGTCTTTAAAGAAGTGCATACCTCTTTACATACTTACCTTTGACAACTGGGTTAAATGAACTAGTGGTTTAATGCGGTGCAGGACAGAGTCATAGATTATGATTTTTAATTGTCTTTACGATTCATTAGTTACTTAGATATTTTCCATTAGCATGTGCTGGAATTTGCTTCCCAGTTTCTAAAACTTTTTGTCCCCTGGCAAAAGAGACTCCTCAATCTCAGGTTATTTCAGTATCTATTTCAAATTTCTTTTGGAGGTGTTTTGGAGCTTATTTTATTGCCAAAGATGACCAGCGATTTTCCAATAATTAACATCAGTGATGTAATCGTTGTAGGAGTTTCTGGTTATGAGGATTTGTGAGCTGGCTGTCATATTCAATCCTCAGAACATGAGTTTGTACTTGTGGTTTAGCAGCGGGGATATCTGGTTCGGTTTCTTGCCTCTTGTTCTCCAAATTATGGAATAAGGAAGATATACCACGTCGGCACTCATCTGCCATAAGAATTAAGATTTGAAAAACAGAGCTTTTCTTTGGTCATTAGCAATTATGTGTGGTTATCCGAGATCTGAGTAAGCTTGCAGGCCTGAAGTTCACGTAGAGGTAGTCCTTGATTTAATGACTATTCGAAGTTACGACAACATTGGAAAAAGCGACTCACAGCGGGCCTCTCTCTTATGACTGTCACAGCATCCCACAATCATCTGGTCAAACTTTGAGCTCTTGACATGTTTTTACAAAAGTTGCAATGTACCAGGGTCATGAAACCATCATTCGTGACTTTCCCAGCCAGCTTCTAACAAGCAAAGTTAATGAGGCAAGCCGGATTTGCTTAATGACAATGTGATTCACAACTGCAGTGATTCACTTAACAACCATGGCAAAAAAGGTCATAAAAGCAAGTGTGACTCACTGAACCACCATCTTGTTTAGCAACGGAAATTCTAGTCCCAATTGTGTGCCTACGTTGAAGAGTATACGCATTGTAATTGTTGTCTTCACACGCAGTGCTCAAACACAGAAACTACAGTATGTTACAGTATATATTATGACCATGTTAAGTGAGTTCCTGAACAATGACAAAAAAATAGCTCATTTTGGTCTTACCTACAACAATACTTCCAAAACCTGTTCCTTTATTACCCAAAATTGCTTCTCAAAAAGTCTTATCAAACTTTGAGGACTGTCCATAACCCTTCAGCAGTATCATAACTCTGAATAAAATGCCAAACAAATTGTCTTAATCTGAGGACTAGCTCTGTTACAAAAAAAACCTGTATCATTGATTGAATTTTAGTTATTTCAGCAAACTACTGATGGGTTTTTGTCTTAATGGGAATACTTTGGGAGATTTTTGAATATATTTTTAGTACACCTGGCAATCTCTGTAGTCAATTTGAAGGTCCCTGTTTTGGTGGGTCATTTTACTCAATTTTGGATAATTTATCTAGGTTTGGAAAGTAGTTGTTGTGGTCTGCCAGTGGCCAGCAGAGCTGGCAGTAGATTCGGACAGTGAGGAGGTTGGGGAGGAACATGGGCCAGTCCTGGAGTCTGGGGAAGGCTCTGATGAGTGCTCTGCGTCAGAGGCAGAGATGGGACCAGGGCAGTCTGACAATTATTTATTTTATTTATTTATTTGGTTTTCTTATATGCCGCCCAACTCCCGAGGGACTCAGGGCGGCGTACAGCACAGAAAAAAAAATACAAGAACAACCAATAAACAATTGGATTAAAATCAGAATATAAAAATTAAAAATTACAATATTAAAAACCATCCAACAACCAGACATACCCGGGGCAATTATCAGTTGCCTTTGGAGTCAGACATCAGTGAGGCAGATGAACAGCTGGAGCCTGTTCCCAGTGTGCGCATGCGCAGAGCTGCCAGATGAAGGGAACAGCTAAGGGACAAGGGTCGACTTGGGAGTAAGGCCACAGATGGACGATGAATGGCCCCTCCCATAGGGAATAAAAGAGGAGTGAAAGGGGAGGGGAGTTTGCAGGAGACAATTAGTTCGATTAATTGGTTCGTCACTCTCAGAGACTTCTTGCCAAGTTTTGAAGATATCGGCCTGGCAGCTCTCCAAGCCAGATAAGGTCTGCGACTGTGAATTTACCCTTGAGAGACTTTGCTGGATGTGAATGAGAAGAATTCACAGTAACTTAATAAAAAGGAATTTTTGTCGGGACAAGGAGTCTGCTTCGTGGTTTGTGGAATCCTAGGTCAGAACAGTAGTGTCCTAGAACAACCGTTTGGGCATCAGGGACCAGTTCCGTGGAGAGAGGTTTTTCCATGGACCGGAGAAGACGTGGTTTCGCATGCTGACTGCATCCCGCAGATGGGGCTTCCCTTGTTTGCACGACCCTGTTTCTGGCATGCTGCGGCCCGGTATCGGTTCACAGGCAGGGTGTTGGGGACTCCTGTCCTAGAGTGTATTTATTTGTTTGAATAATATGGCCGTTCACTTCACAACTGTGATTCAGGGCAGTGTTCAAGGATTAAAACAGTAACTATGAACAATGAGTCATGATGTACAAGATAAACAACTCATCCAAAACCTAGAAACCACAGCAGAAGAAACAGCTCTTCAAAGCTTTGTGAAAAGCTAACAGGCTTATGAACCATCCACATCTTCATGGGACCAAACGCAGCTGATGAGCTGATTTTTTTTAAACAAAAAAAATCTAAATAAGGCAAAGAGTAGAGGAAAGATTGGCACTTTGTAAAGAAATAAGTCTATATGACAAAAAAACTTTTTTAAAAAAAATATAGCCCTAAAGTTGTGTTTCTCAACCTAGGAACCATCCAGATTTAACAGATTAACAGAGTTGGAAGGGACCTTGCAGGTCATCTAGTCCAACCCCCTGTCCAAGCAGGAGACCCTACATCTGCCTCTGCCTAGGATCGAACTCACAACCTGCTGATTGTGAGGCAAGAGCTCGATGTATGGATTTCAGTTCACAGTATTCTTAGCAATGGCCATTCATAAGAATTCTGGGAGTTGAAGTCTACACATCTGGAATTGTCCAGTAGGGAAGCATTTTTTCTGAAGTTTTAAGCCACTCCAAAGTTGTCAGTCAAATTGTAATGTGATGGGAAGGGGGAAAATGTTAGATAGACAAGGAATCTGATATTATCTCTATTATCTCTTTTCATTAATTAAATTTGAACCATAATTCAAACCAACAGGAGAGCATGCTTTTCTGTTATGGCTTGTTATTTCATGTTATGTTATAAGATCATCGAGTTGGAAGGGACCTTAGAGGTCATCCAGTCCAATCCCACCTTTAGTTCAGAATCCACTCTCACAGATAAGCATCCAACCTCTGTTTGAAGCTTTCAAGGGAAGAAATATTTCCTGCTTTGTGGGTCAGCTGTTCCTGTGGCTAAAAGCACATTGATTTATTTGTATTTATTTATGTGTTTCTTTAATTTATGTATAAGCTGTCCAGCTCTATCTCGACTCTGGATGGCATACCGCATGAAACAATTAAAATAATACAGAGGCCGTGCAAAACAAACATTTTACTGTTTTTATTGGTTGCATTGTAAATTGCCAGGAGTCTTTTTCAGTACTAAATGCAATCCCATCAAATAAACATTTTTTTAAATTACCTCACAGTTACTCATGCCTTGGTCATGTCCTGTTTGGATTACTGCAATGTGCTCTACATGGGATTGCTCTTGAAGACTACGCAGAAACTTCACCCGGTCTAGAATGCAACAGCAAACATAGTAATGGGGGCCCTTAGATTTTCCCTTTTTGCTGGGCAAGCGGCACTGGATTCCTCTTCCTTTCCAGCTGCTATTCAATATGTTATCGTCACCTTTAAAGCTCTAAATGGCACAAGGCCAGGCTATTCAAGAAAAGATTTGGACCGCTGTTTGTCTGGGATGGTATAAGGCAGGGGTCGGCAACCTTAAACACTCAAAGAGCCATTTGGACCCGTTTCCCACAGAAAAGAAAACACTGGGAGCCACATAACCCTTCCCGTGCCTGACTATCTATCTATCTATCTATCTATCTATCTATCTATCTATCTATCTATCTATCTATCTATCTATCTATCTATCTATCTATCTATCTATCATCTATCTATCTATCTATCTATCTATCTATCTATCTATCTATCATCTATCTATCTATCTATCTATCTATCTATCTATCTATCTATCTATCTATCATCTATCTATCAATCTATCTATCTATCTATCTATCTATCTATCTATCTATCTATCTATCATCTATCTATCTATCTATCTATCTATCTATCATCTATCTATCTATCTATCTATCTATCTATCTATCTATCTATCATCTATCTATCTATCTATCATCTATCTATCTATCTATCTATCTATCTATCTATCTATCTATCATCTATCTATCTATCTATCTATCTATCATCTATCTATCTATCTATCTATCTATCTATCTATCTATCTATCTATCTATCTATCTATCATCTATCTATCTATCTATCTATCTATCTATCTATCTATCTATCATCTATCTATCTATCTATCTATCTATCATCTATCTATCTATCTATCTATCTATCTATCATCTATCTATCTATCTATCTATCTATCTATCTATCATCTATCTATCTATCTATCTATCTATCTATCTATCTATCTATCATCTATCTATCTATCTATCTATCTATCATCTATCTATCTATCTATCTATCTATCTATCTATCATCTATCTATCTATCTATCTATCTATCTATCTATCATCTATCTATCTATCTATCTATCTATCTATCTATCATCTATCTATCTATCTATCTATCTATCTATCTATCTATCTATCTATCTATCTATCATCTATCTAGCTATCTATCTATCTATCTATCATCTATCTATCTATCTATCTATCTATCTATCTATCTATCTATCTATCTATCTATCTATCTATTTATTTATCGCATTTGTATGCTGCCCACTCCACAGATACTCTGGGCGGCTTACAACAATAAAAATTTACATGCAACAATAAATATAAAAAGCATTAAAACAATGATTATGAAAACTTTAAAAAACATTAAAAGCAACAATTTAAAAACCCATACAATAATTCATTCATGGGGCCAAGAGTGCTTGATGTTATATTAAAATCATTGGCCCCAGGCCTGTCGACAAAGCCATGTTTTTACTGCTTTTCTGAAGGCTGGCAGGGTGGGAATAATGCGGATCTCGGGGGGGGGGGTAGTATATTCCAGAGAGCCGGTGCTGCCACAGAGAAGGCTCTCGTTCGTGGGCCCGCCAGCCGACATTGTTTGGCTGACAGGACCACCAGCAGACCAACTCTGTGGGCTCTAATCGGTCTTAGGGAGGTATGTTGGAGAAGGCGGTCTCGGGACTATATCTCAGGACTATTTCCTGAGTGGCCACAAAAGTAGCATATGTAGTTGAATTAAACGTTCTGTTTTTCTTCTGAAATTTTTCTTTTCTTGGATTTATCCATGGTTGGCCTACCAGGGGTCAAAAAGCTTCAATAAATCGCATGCCAACGGGTGTCACACATTGGCAGTTGTGACACATATTTTGAGCAACAGGGAGCCGCAGCAGAGGAATGAAAGAGCCACATGTGGCTCCGGAGCCACGGGTTGCTGACCCCTGGTATAAGGTCTGCCTTGGGCAGGGGCTTGGATTAGAAGATCTCCATGGTCCCTTCCAATCCTATGAGTTTATGATTCTCTTTGTGGGACCACCTTTCCCTAAGGACATCTACCCATCCTACCAGGTCAGATAAATGGGAAGGTGCAGTTAAAGTCCCTTCCCCTAAATATTGCCATCTGATGGAAGCTGGAAAGTGTGCCTTTCCCATGGCAGTCCCTGTCCTACAGAACATCTTGCCCCTTGAAATTTGCCAGGCTTCCATCCTTTTAGCCTTGTGTTAAACTTTGAAGATCTCCTCCTCCAAGCTCTGGGATAAGAGACTATATGACTGCACCAGGGTTTTTGTTGTTTTCAATGGATTTAGCTTTACGGTTTTATTGTGATTTTTATGTTGCTTTGGTTGGGGAGCTGCCCAGAGTTGGTAATAAGTTGGGCAGCTCTATAAACGTTTTAAATAAAGTAACTCGTCTACTTCTCTGTGGCCCTTAACACTCTGTGTGTGCATGGAAGAGGTTATGGACCCTTGTAATAAGCATGAAAACTGTAGCGACATAATAGTTTCACTAGGAATAGCCACACAATCACATTACAGGTAATCCTCGACTTACAACAGTTCGTTTAGTGACCGTTCAAAGTCACAAAGGCGAAAGATTTATATGATCTGAAGAGAAACCAGAGTAAGAGAAATTAGAAATTTAGAGCATTCAGAAATGATGGAACTAAAAAGAGAAAAAGAAAATGATGAGTAAATATACTAATTGAGGAGAGGGAGGAAAACGGCCTAAAATCAAGAGGTATAGAGATAACGAACGTTCTTGGAAGCTAAGCTATAGCGATTAATTTGGAAGAAAACAGAAAATTAGAAGTGGTAGACCCAGGCGACAAAAATAGGAGGAAGGAGGCAGCATTAGAACAATAGTAGATATACCTGGTAGAATGTATTAAATACATAAGTATAGATAAAGGGAAAGATGCAAGTTTAAGAAATAGCTCCAATGTTGGAATGAAGTTAGGGTTTTTGAATTACTAGTCTGCTAACCATAGAATGGATTATGATTAGATGTACTCAGGGAAGGATAAAAGGGTGAAAGAGGAAGTAGAAAGGAGGGGGAGAGGGAGAGGAGGGAAGTAGGAAAGAGGTAGAGAGGGAGGAAGAAGGTAGAGGGGAGAGAGGGAGATGGAGGGGAGTAGTATGAAATATAGAAGGAAAGCAGACTGGAGATAAAAATATAAAAGGAGCAAATTAAGGATACGTGTTTAGGATATTTTGGATAGAAATATATCACTATGGATGTTTTGATAATATGGTATACAGTATGTATGGATATTTGTGTAAATTTGGTGAAAAAATAAAAAAAATTATATAAAAAAACAAAGTTACAAAGGCACTGAAAAAAGTGACTTAGGACCATTTTTCACAGTTATGACCTTTGCAGCGTCCCCATGTTCACGTGATCAAAATTCAGAGGCTTGGCATCTGGTTCAGTTTATGACGGTTGCAGTGTCCCAAGGGGCCATGGGATCCCCTTTTGCGACCTTCCGACAAGCCGAGTCAGTGGGGAAGCCAGATTCACTTAACAACCGGGTTACTAACTTAACAACTGCACTGATTCACTTAACAACGGTGGCAAGAAATGTTGTGAAATGGGGCAAACGTCTCACTTAACAACAGGAAATTTTGGGCTTGGATCCTTAACATGGGTTTTTTCTGAGTTTATAAAATCATTTGTCTTTGGAAATACAGTTCATCCTAGGCGGATAACAATGTAGAAGGTGGTCAAAAACGTTTGTAGTGGTGAAGAGAAGGACCAGGGGAGACATGATAGCAGTGTTCCTATATTTGAGGGGCTGCCACAGAGAGGAAGGGGTCAAGCTATTTGCTAAAGCACCCAAAGGCCAGACAAGGAATAATGGATGGAAACTGAACAAGGAGAGATTCAACCTGGAAATAAGAAGAAATTTTCTGACAGTGAGAACAAGCAACCAATGGAACAGAAGTTGCCTTCGGAAGTTGTGGGAGCTTCATCACTTGAGACTTTCAAGAAGAGACTGGACTGCCATCTGTCAGAAATGGTATAGGGTCTCCTGCTTGGGCGGGGTGGTTGGACTAGATGACCTACAAGGTCCCTTCCAATTCTGTTAATCTGTTAAATCTGTTAAAGATCATGGACCTGCTATAAAATCTCCAGGAGCATTCAAGGATTGATGGATTCAATCAAGGAGACAAGCAACCTAGAATTAAGGAGAAATTTCCTAACAGTGAGAACAATTAACCAGTGGAACATTTTGCCTTCAGAAGTTGTGGGTGCTTCAACACTGGAGCCTTTTAAGAAGAGACTGGACAGCCACTTGTCTGAAATGATATACTGGAGCAGGGGTTTGGAGTAGAGGACCTCCAGGATCCCTTCCAACTCCGTTCTTCTATGTTCTGTGTTCTAGTTTTGGATCGGTTCCTCTTTCTCAGCCCCAAATCCACTGGGGTGAGTGGTTAAGCCATTGGACTGGGATCAGGGAAATGCTGCTTTTGGACAGATCGTCTTCCCGTTTCTTTCCTCCCATTTTTTTCCCCTCCCTTATTTCAGAAATAGATTCAAGATCTACAGTATGTGAAGCTTGCTCATTAGTCCTGTAAGCCCCTGGGAATTACACCGCTTCTTCCCAAAAGCCTTTGATGTATATTGGATTAGATCTATTTTTAATTGTGACAGTAGACCACAAGCCCCGCTTTACGCATTAGCATCTCTTTGAAGTTCCCAACTGTGGGATTTCCCTACTCCCTGCTTTATTGCTGGGTTGTTTTTTTTAATTAATTTATTCTTTTTTAAAGTGGGTGTGGAAACAGAAATGCTAAAGCGTCATTCTTCTCTTGATGGACACTAATACATTTCTCCTTATGTTGAGGTCAAAATTGGGTAAGGCACGGTGGGGAGCGAACAGCTACATGGGGGTGAAGTCACATAGCCACCCCCTATCTATGGGGGCAAATGTTTCTTTTGGAAGCTGAGTTGACAGGCCTTTCATCTTTTCAAGGAGATCAAATTGACATGGGAGCCAATCTGGAGACCCAAGATCCCTGACAGGGGTTGGTGGACAAAAGAGAAGAAGGTCTTTAGATACAGGCTGATGGATAGACGCTGATGGATTGAAAGTAGACACCTCTGTTTTTCTGGCCCCTCTTCCTTTTTTTTTTTTTTTTTAACCAAAACACGGCTTCCAACCTTCTTAGTTTGTTTACTTACTTGGTTTGATTGGTGGCATCCATTTGACTGTGAATAGCCTTTCCCTGACAGGGACCTCTTTCTTCCCTTTGGCTGCAGGGTTTCGTTCCCATGAAAAGGTTAAGGGCTCCTTTTGTGTTGCCTAAAGTCAACAGAGGTTTTTTTCCCCCCCTTTGCTTGGGAAGCTGTCGGGCACATAAGCAGTTGTTTTGTTTTGTTGTTTAAGTCCATGGCGGATCTGCCTCCTTCTGCCCCCTGATTTCCATCCCAATGGGCTGAGGTTTTCTTTTTTTTTTTCCCTGCCCTCCTGAGAATCTTGGGGCCATATGGTAATTTCAGGGGTGACTGTGAATAGCTAGCTAAGGATCAGTGTGGAATTCAGGTGCTTCAAAAGCTAAGTAGACTGTTGTTAGTAGACTGCTGTTTTCTAGTGGGGGGGGGAAGGGGGGAGTAGAATAGAATAAAATAACTTAGAAGGGAAGAGTTCTGTCGAAAGAGTTTAAATCCCTGCTGCTTAATATCAGAAAACAAATCTATGTTGATATTGGCAATTGTCTCCAGGAAGTCCAGAACAATAGAAGATAGAAGATTCTATGAGTCTGTGCCATAAATGCATAGAACCATGGGGCTTGAAGGGACCTTGGAGGTCTTCTAGTCCAACCCCCTACTCACGGTGCAAGAGTCTTATATCATCACAGTCAAATGGTTGTTTGGTCTGTTTTTGAAAACCTCCAGTGATGGAGCACCCTCAATGTCAGGAGGCAAGCTATTCCATTGATTGATTGCTCTCGCTGTCAGAAAATTTCTCCCTACTTCTAGGTTGTATCTCTTTTTGACAAGCTTCCACCCATTTCTTGTCCTGCCCTCAGGTGCCCTATCTTCTCTTCTTTGTGATAGCCCCTCAAATACTGGAAGACAGCTATCATGCCCCCCCCTCCTTCTCTTTGTTAGGCTAGACATACCAAAGTCCTTTCAACTGTTTGTCATATGATTTAGCCTCCAGACTAAATCTTTAGCTCAGAGTTGAACTGTGGAGTTCTTGCTTTCCTAATGTAATTGCTTCCTTGCAGACGTTTCATTACCAGACTAGGTAACCTCATCAGTGCTAGGGAGCGCAGGGTTTGCTCCCGCTAGCACACTCACTAGCACTGATGATGCTACCTAGTTGGGTAATGAAACGTCTGCAAGCAAATAACCCAGCTCAGAATACACCTAGGACAACACAGGTGAGAACGCTTCTTGGATTTTGTTTTCTTTTCTGCCATACCATCCTTCCATTTGTATCACATATTTGACATTTGTTGTGCTTTCTATACTTCTCTTTGTTTAACGCAAGTCAGTTCAACTTCTGAGAAACTGGGTATGTCCAGTTTAATGAAAAGAAGAACTAGGGGAGACATGATAGCAGTCTTCCAATATCTCAGGAGCTGCCACAAAGATGAGGGAGTCAAACTATTTTCCAAAGCACCTGAGGGCAGGAGAAGAAGCAATGGGTGGAAACTAATCAAGGAGAGAAACAACTTAGAACTAAAGAGAAATTTCCTGACAGTTAGAACAATTAACAATTGTTCATTGTTAATTCTGTTAACAATTGCCTCCAGAAGTTGTGAATGCTCCAACACTGGAAGTGTTTAAAGAAGAGATTGGATAACCATTTGTCTGAAGTGGTGTACGGTTTCCTGCCTAAGCAGGGGGTTGGACTAGACGACCTCCAAGGTCCCTTCCAACTCTGTTATTCTATTCTATTCTAATCAGTATTCGGAGAGACTACACTCCAGGCTCCTTCTCTCTTTAGGTCCCTGCCTGATCACTTAAACATATGTCTGCTTTGGAGGATGAAGGCTGTGTCCCTCCAGGTGTTGCTAAACCTCTCCGTATGGCAGCTTTAAACAGCGTGAGCAGCAGAGGGATACTGGGAATTGCTGTTCGGCGACAGTTGGAAAGTCATTGGTTTCCCACCTCCAGTGAAAACATAGCAGTAAAGGACTGGGCTTTGCACTAGTTTAATTTGTATTGCCCGCAGTCAGTGGTCTCCAACCAGGAGCTTTGAACATTCCTCTCTGGTGATTGACTATGCCAGTTGACTAGAGTAAGCAAGTCTTAAACTTTTAGAAGAAATGGGTGGGGAACTTTTCCTCCTCCTCCCTCCTCCTTATCCTTCCTCCTCCTCCTCCTCCCTCCTCCTTCCCCTTCCCCTCCCTCCTTCTCCTCCTCCTCCTCCTTATCCTAAAGTCCCCTAAGAGTCTTTGTTGCTCTACTCTGCACTCTTTCTAGAGTCTCAACATCTTTTTTATATCGTGGCAACTATGACGATGATTCCAGTATTACTCCTGTATCAAATATCATATATACAAAGTAATTTGCAATTCCTGAGATACCAGTGTCAAATCAACTATTAGTTTTAATCCAAGTTATGTCTGTTGCACGAACTCTTGTCACAAATTCCACAATTACTCCGCAGGTTTTCATGAATCCACATTTTCCCATGGAAAGCTGGCACTTGTCAAATTCATGGCATCCTTCCCTCCTCCCTGGGGTATAATTGAGTTCAAGTGTAGTGTATTGGGCCTAACTGAAATAAACACTTTTCAACTTTGCCGACAGTTAAGTGCAAGAAAGGCTCCTGCATTTTAAACGAGTAACTGGATAGTAGGCTCTTCAACTGACAGCTCCATTCTCTGTTGGCTGAAATGTTCAATCTGTTGTGTTAATGCTGAAATTTCCCCTTGGCTAAGGGGATTTCTGTTGGGGCTTTTTAATGTTTAGATGTGTTTACAGAAAGTTCATCTAAACTTTATGAATCCATTTGCCGCTGTATAAGACCGTGCTATTGGTAAGATGCCTAATCGGTTTGCAAACTAGGGAATTTTGCATTGCACGGAAATAATAGTTTTGCTCTTGTAGGCTTGCTAAAAGTTGGTCCTATCTTTAGATAAAGATGGTTCCCACTAGGAGGAAATTCTAGTTGTTTGAAGTGCTGCTTTTCTTCTTGGTACGTTTTCTTCCCACTGACTATTAAAATAGAAATTGCTTTGAGGAAAGAAGAAAATGGCAGTCACAGTTACATGGATGGGAAGACGGCTTCTTTTGGCTTATCTTGACTAACGGCTAACCAGAAGATACGTTTGTGACCAGGGGCGGGTTGCTCACTTACCCATGCCGGTGCACTGCGCGCGCATCTCCATGGTTCAGGCGCGCGCTCACTATGCATGCGCGCCCCCTCGTGCGATTTTGCTTCTGCGCATGCGCGGAAGCAAAATCGTGCCGAAATCTCGCGAGGGGACACATGCGTGCGTGAGATTTCAGTGCGATTTTGCTTCCGTGCATGCAGAGAGGGGACGCATGGGTGCGAGAGAGATTTCGGCACGATTTTGCTTCTGTGCATGTGCGGAAGCAAAATTGCACCAATCTCATGCGCGCATGCGTCCCCTCGTGAGATTTCAGCGCAATTTTGTTTCCGCGCATGCGCAGAAGCAAAATCGCCCAAAAATTCTCAGAAAAAGATGGCGACGCGCGTGACGGACCGGCGGAGAGGGCTCCGGAGTGGTCGCGCGCAAATTGCGCAATCGGCCGCTCCCTACCAGAGCTACGCACCGGACAGCTCCAGCACAAGAACCCACCACTGTTTGTGACCCAATTACACTAAGGCAGGGGTGAAATCCAGCAGGTTCTGACAGGTTCTGGAGAACCGGTAGCAGAAATGTTGAGTACTTCGGAGAACCTGCCAATACCACCTCTGGCTGGCCCCAGAGTAGGGTAGGAATGGAGATTTTGCAATATCCTTCCCCTGCCACGGCCACTAAGCCACACCACGCCCACCAAGCCATGCCAACAGAACCGGTAGTAAAAAAAATTGGATTTCACCACTGCACTAAGGTTATGTGTACTGAAAGGCTATGTATACCATAACTGTGGCCTGAGCTACAAAGAATAATATACACTGCCATTGTACGTAGAGATGGAATTAGCTTTAATATTGACTTTCTTACTATTAGGATTAACAGGGATTTTATGTAGCTACCTAGTACAGGTAGTCCTCGGCTTATGACCACAATTGAGCCCAAAACCTCTCTTGCTAAGTGAGATATTTGTTAAGTGAATTTTGTTCCGTTTTATTACTTTTCTTGCCATCATCATTCAGTGAATCATTGCAGTTGTTAAGTTAGTAACACAGTTGTTAAGCGAATGTGGCTTCCCCATTGACTTTGCTTGTCAGAAGGTCGCATAAGGGGATCACGTGATCCCGGAACATTGCAACCGTCATAAATATTGAGTCGGTTGCCAAGCATCCAAATTTTGATCATAGGATTACGGGATGCTGCAAGTGTCAAAAATCGTCATAAGTCACTTTTTTCAGTGCCGTCGTAACTTTGAATGGTCACTAAACAAACTGTTGTAAGTCGAGGACTACCTGTACATTTCTACAGCGTAAGCTCATCATTAAGTACAGCTTTCAAGATGACAAACCTCTTATCATCTTTGTTTCCGGTTGTGATTAGTCCAAGGAAGATGTTGTGTGGGCTTCTGCCTTTGAGCCCTAACAATATCTTTCTTCTTTATTGGTCAGGTGTGGTTGGACACACACAAGGAATTTGTCTCAGGTGGCGTAAGCTCTCCGTGTACATACAAGCAACAAGTGATAATCATAATCATAAGATACAATCATCATAAATACAACACTCAGTGATAGTCATAGGATACTAAAGCAACCAACATAAATCATAATAGGATACTAAATAAAAGCAATCAACATAAATCATGAGTTACAACAGGAAGTTATAGTCATAAGAATCTAAGGAAATAGGACAGATGATAATATAATAAGTAATATTTTATATTATAACGTAATATAATTATTACATTACATTACATTACATTGTAAACAAGTTGCAATCACTGCCTTGGAACATAGAGGAGCTGTGAAGATTTCATAGCCAAATGTTGTTATGGATAGCTATAAAGTAATGCAACACCTTTATGTATACAGATAGTCCTTGACTTATGACCGGTTGCCTAGAGACCCAATTTCGAAGTTTCAATGGCCAACTACACACACACACACACACACACACACACACACACACACACACACACACACACACCAACTCTATTGTGGTCATGTAACTGTATTTTGTATGCTTGGCAACTGGCCTGGGTTTATGGCTTTTTGCAGCATCCTGTGGTCAGACGACCTCAATTTATGACATTGTTACTGGAAATTGGCACTTGCTTCTGGTTTCTGGCAAAAACTGGCCTAGAGCAAGCAATGGGTACGCTTAGTAACCATGGTGTTCGCTTGACGATTCTGGCACATGCTTTACAACTGCAAAAAAAAAAAAAGGTTATAAAATCGGGTCAGTCACAGGATGACCTGTTTTACAACCCTTAGGACTTATGACTGTAATTGCCAGGCTCAATTGCGGTCATAAATCCAGGACCACCTGTGTTATCCTACAGATGCTGACATTTAAGGAATCAAGTGATCCGGTTCCTTCTAATCTATTTTGTTATCAAATCATAGCACTTCCTTATCAGTATTCCGGGGAAGGTCTTATGGGAACAGTTATTGCAGGTCTATAGCTGAACTTAAACACCAATCTGGCCTTGGTAGGTGGCTGGAATGGGAGACTAGCATCTGATGTTTTCTTTTCCAAAGCGTGGGAAGGAAAATCGGGCCATGTTTGATATATGATTGACTGACAGCCTTGAGGGGAATACCATGGCTGAGTGGTACAGCACCTGGGTTGCTTGCAGAAGTCCTCCTTCTGTCTCCAGATTGGGGCTAAAGGAGATCTGGAGCTTGACTTGAGTCAGTGTTAGCAGCGTGGAGTTAAACGGCCCATTGATTTGACTCAGTGTGAGGCATGTTCATAAATACTTCAGATGGACCTCGCCACACAGCAAATGGTGGATGCCTCCATCTGTCTCACAAAAGCTTTCTTTCAGCCAGAGTTTCACAGCCAGGCATCCATTATGAACTTCCTCCCTTTTTTGCTTTAACCCACCATCTCCTTTCTCCATTGAGTTTCCATTGTTTTTGGAAAAGGGCCAGTTCAGCCCTCCCACCCACCCCTCCCTCCCTCAAAAACCCCTCGGGAATTGCCAGATGGACTCACAACAAGAGTTTTGTTGGCAACGTCTTTGTGCCATCAAAGAGAGAGAGAGAGAGAGACCTAGATTTGTTGGCCTTTGGAGAACTCTGAAGGCTGCTGGGATGGGACGGGAGAAACTTGAGAGCTCTGGTATAGAGCTTTTACGATGCCAAAATACCCTTGGAGCTGCAGCTAAGCCACGACACCTTAGCAACGGGCACTGTTGTAAAAAAAAGTTCAGTGGAAAGCCTGGAATCCTTAGCCAAATATACTGCCAGTCGGGGCTTGTAAGAATTACTGCTGGTTGCAAAAGTTCAGGTGGTATGAGACAGGGAGTTGTTTTCTTTCCTATGTAACTTGAGATGCACTGCCTTGAGGCAGTTGGTGGGAAGCTGACGCTTTGTGAAGGCCAAAAAAACCTTAATTATCACAAAGGCCTCATACCGAGGACTTCTAAGTTCCGGCTTAGACAGGTGGTTGGTATACAACAGGGGTGTCAAACTCGATTTCATTGAGGGTCACATCAGGGTTGTGTTTGACCTCAGGGAGCCGGGGTGAACGTGGCCAGGATGGGCGTGGCCAGCTCGATGTCACTCGTGTCGGGGGTGCCTGTGGCGGCCTGAGCTCTCTGCCAGCGAAAACGGGCTCCAATGCTCTGTTTTCGGCTGCAACGGCCTCCTGCAACCCTCTGCCAGAGAAAACAGAGCTCGGTTTTCACTGGCAGAGGCACCGTGGGCCGGTCCTTCACTGTTTCCAGGGTGACCCCACAGGCCAGATCTAAGCACCCTGCGGGCCAGATCTGGCCTGCTGGCCTTGAGTTTGACACCCCGGTATACAAAATAGCCTAGCTCCATTTCTGATTCTAGGGCAGTGATGGCGAACCTATGGCACGCGTGCCACTGGTGGCACGTGGAGCCATATCTGCCGGCACGCAAGCTGTTGCCCTAGCTCAGCTCCAGTGTGCATATGCACTCCGGCCATCTGATTTTCGGCTCACACAGAGGCTCTGGGAGGGTGTTTTTGGCATCCGGCGGGCCTCCAGCGGGCGGGGAAGGGTGTTTTCACCCTCCCCAAATTCCAGGAAAGCCTCTGGAGCCTGGGGAGGATGAAAAACGGCCCTACTAGGCCCACCAGAAGTTGGGAAATGGGCCGTTTCTGGCCTCCAGAGGGCCTCCAGGGTGGTGGGGGAGGCCATTTTCGCCCTCCCCAGGGATTGAATTATGGGTGTGGGCACTCGTGCATGCACGATAGCACACGCGCATGCACTTTCGGCACCCGAGGAAAAAAAGGTTCGCCATCACTGTTCTAGGGTGACCAGATGAGAAGAAGGAACTTTGGATGAAGCTCACAATTGGTGTTTGGCAGACGCCGGTGGAAAAGATTTTGAGCACAAGCTGGCAGGCTTTGCTT
Organism: Diadophis punctatus similis; assembly: GCA_023053685.1. Lineage (NCBI taxonomy): Eukaryota > Metazoa > Chordata > Lepidosauria > Squamata > Dipsadidae > Diadophis > Diadophis punctatus. Next base: position 14,383,226 of record JALIGW010000001.1, on the reverse strand, counting down.
TTCTGTCTAAAACCCTGCAGAGCTCCTCCTTCACATCTCAGTCAACAGTACAGTTAGTCCTATGACCACAATTGAGCCCAGTGTTTCTGTGGTTTTAAGCGAGAGAGTTGTTAAGTGAGTTTGGCCCCATTTTATGACCTTTCTTGCCACAATTCTACCCCACTCATATTTCGCACAGTTTTGTAATTGTGTTGGCAAGAGGCATGTTTCCTTTATAGCAAATGAGTCTTAAATGCCACATTCTTTGGGCAGCTTGTACTTGCTTGGATCCTCACCATGCACCTTCCCTGTCTCCCCTGAACCCCCACATACTCTTCCTGTGTCTGCCCCCTCCCTGCATCTCCCTCATGCACCCTCCCTGTGGCTCCCCCATACCCTCATACACTTTTCCTGTGTCTCCTCGTACCCTCATACACCCTCCCCATGTCTCCCCCATACCCCCATGCACCTTCCCTGTATCAACCCATACACCTTTGCACCCTCCCTGCATCTCCCCATATCCCCATGCACCCTCCCCATGTCTCCCCCGTGCCCCCATGCACCTTCCCTGTATCTCCCCCATGCACCTTCCCTGTGTCTCCCCGTACCCCCATGCACATTTCCTGAGCCTCACCATGTCTCCTTTGCACCTTCTCACTTAACCTTGCCTTCTTCCCACAAGAGTTACCACGTGGTAAGATGGGTGGCTAATAAATTTTACAAACAAATAAGTAAATGCTCTGTCCAATTCTGGCCGCCACAGTTTGAAAAGGATAGCTTGGAGTGAATTCAGAGGGGTACCACGGAGTTGATACCGAGATGGTGAGAGGATTGGAAACCAGGTTCTATGAAGGACAGTAAATGGAACTGTTGCCCTGGAGAGTTGGATCAGAACTGGGATTGAAACTACAAGGAAATAGATTCTGATTCGATATGGAATGGAATTTTTTGAGTGTCGAGAGCTGCCAATTAATTTGCGTTGCGAAGTAAGATGTTTCCCTTCTCTGGAACTCTTGAAAAAGAGTATATTTCTTCTGGGACCTTGTTAAGGAGTTATTGTGCTGTTAAGCACATACACAGCGAAATGTGTTGTAGTAATGGTGTTGCAGTTTGATATGAATGCTATTCAGTCAATAAACAGAATATCTTTAGTATGTACAAAATAGTTTTACTTGAATAGTAGCAAAGTTAAATAGGAAGTCCAAGTCATACACAGTTATTCAGTCAATGTGAAGTTTCTTCTTCTTGCCTATCTTTGTTTTAACTCACAAACAAAGATTACAGCTATCACTCACTTCTATACTATCACAGACAGTTACTTCTTCTTCTTCACAGCAATTCCACACAGTCATAAAGTAATCTACTCATCAGTAAAGCAGCAGAGAGTCTTCAATCCGGAACACACTGTCAAACACCACTCACCACACCAAACCACACTGAGCATGCTCTCTTGCTTACTTATATAGTAATCATCCACAATGCATTTAAAGCAATATACACATAACATTGATTTGTGGCTTAATCATATATTAACACACCCAATCGTTTGAACAGGGTTCTAACAGACCTGATATATTCTTGCAGGATAGGAAGAATGGAAGTACTGTAGTAGTTGTGGTACCTGCAAAAAATGCCTGACATGATGACTTTGAAGTTCTCATTCTTTTTGAGATGTTTTGACACGGCACATGTACAAAAAAAAATGGAACTGAATTTACAATTCTGTGCTCACCATTTTGCTGGTTCAGATACCTACCCTGTCCACCCCTGGTTAATGGGATAGAGTTGTTGAGAAGCAGCCAAAATACAAAGGGAAACGACCACAATTGAGCCCAGAATTTCTGTTGCTAAGTAAGACAGTTGTTAAGTGAGTTTTGCTCCATTTTACGACCTTTTCTGCCACAGTTGTTAAGTGAATCACCACAGTTGTTAAGTTAATAACCCGATTGTTAAGCTTCCCTACCCAAAAAGTGATCACACGGCCACAGGACGCTGCAGTAATCATAAATGTGAACCAGTTGCCAAACGTCCAAATTTTGATCACATGACCATGGGGATGCTGCAGCGGCCATAAGTGTGAAAAATGATCATAAGTCACTCTTTCAGTCCTCTTGCAACTTTAAACCGTTACTAAATGAATGGTTGTAAGTCGAGGACTACCTGTAACTCATAACCAGGGTCAGGGGTGGGTTCTAACTTACCTCGCTGCCAGTTCGTTTCCTCCTGCGCCGCATGGGCACGTGCACATGCACAGTGCCGAAAAATCCGGGGGGGGGGAGCCGAAAACAAGATAGCGACCGCATACACAGTGCCGGAAACTCGGCTTCTGTGCATGCTCAGAAGAACAATAAATAAATAAAATTCAAAAAAAAGATGGCGGCGCCCACGGACCGGCACGGACCGAACCGGGTCCGTGACATCGTGACGTCACTAGCGGGTCACTACCGGTTCGACCGAACCGGTCTGAACCGGGAGGAACCCACCCCTGACCAGGGTGGATGTCAGAGAAATATTAAGTAGTGAAAGAGGTGCTTCCTGGGGTCTGGCTTGCTCCATTGCTGAAAGATTTCAAAGAAAGGTTGGACATAATATGTGTCTAAGGTGATTTGGGATTCCAGACCCACCATAAGGTTGAGTAACATTCTGTTGCTCTAAACTTACATTAAGAGTACAGGTAGTCCTCGACTTACAATGGTTTGTTTAATGATCATTCAAAGTTACAACAGCCCTGGAAAAAAGTGACATATGACCATTTTTCACGCTTACGACCATTTCAGCATCCCCATGATCACGTGATCAGAATTTGGATGCTTGGCAATTGGATCATATTTATAAGTGTTGCAGCGTCACGGGATCACGGGATCACCTTTGCGGCCTTCCGACAAGCAAAGTCAATGGGGAAGCCAGATTCACTTAACAACCATGTTATTAACTTAACAACTGTAGTGATTCACTTAACAACTGTGGCTAGAAAGGTCATAAATGGGGCAAAAACTCACTTAACAAATGTCTGTACTATGTTTAAACACATGTTACAAATTGATTATCCATGTCCTATTTCTTTCCAGTGATTTTCTTGAGCCAGGTTGTCATAGAATACATTTACAAAAGAGATCTGGTTCCCTTAGCCCTCCTATCCCTTGACAATAGTCCTGAATTCTTCTATTATTATTATTATTATTATTATTATTATTATTATTATTATTATTATTATTATTATTATTATTATTATTATTATTATTAGTAGTAGTAGTAGTAGTAGTAGTAGTAGTAGTAGTAGTAGTAGTAGTGTTAGGACTCTGTCCAAACGGTTGGGTTTGCTAATATGTAAACAAGCCACAAATCAATGTTTATGTGAATATAGGTAATATTGCTTTAAATGCATTGTAAGCTTACTATAAAAGGGAGCTAGAGAACAGGCTCGCTCTCCCTGCTGACTCTCTCTGCTGATTGTCTCTGCTGATTCACTGCTGATTCATTGAGTAATTGACTTCGTGTCTGTGAAAGTACTGTGAAGAGCTGCTGTGTATAGCGTAACTATCTGATAGTATAGATTTGTTTGTTAGCTGTAATCTTTGTTTGCTAATTGCGACAAAGACAGGCTGGTGAGAAGATTCTTCGTATTGACTGACTTAATGTGTATGACTTGGACTTCTTATTTGGACTTTGCTAATTCTTTGAGTAAACTATTTGCATATACTTTAAACGTATCTGTTTATTGACTGAATCATATCAACTGCAACATCACGTTGCGCTGTTCACGTGCTTAAGAGCACAAATTCCTTAACTATTATTATTATTATTATTATTATTATTATTATTATTATTATTATTATTATTATTATTATTATTATTATTATTATTATTATTATTATTATTATTCAGAAAGATCACCCTTTGTTGTATTAAAATGATCTCAATACAAAGGACAGCAACTAACTTAGAAATTTTAATTAGTAAGACCCTATTTGCATTAATCCTTAAAATCTTGCTCTGATTACCGTGTTTCCCCGAAAATAAGACCCTGTCTTATATTTTTTTTGAACCCTGAAATAAGCGCTTGCACTCAAATTGCCATGCACTCAAAAGCCTGATTGGGCTTATTATCAGGGGATGTCTTATTTTGGGGGAAACAGGGTATTTGAAGGGTATATATATATATATATATATATATATATATATATATATATATATATATATATATATATATATATATATATATATATATATATATATATATATATATATATATATATATATATATATATATATATATATATATATATATATATATATATATATATATATATATATATATATATATATAGGTTAGCCCACTCCTTCCTAAAACGTCACCTTTATCGACTTAAAATGCAGTTACATCATTGGTCAGGATCCAAATACTGCCCAGGCAAGAAGGACTTTGGACTTCTGTTTTCTAAGTAGCAATTTTCTCACTCAACTCCATGCCACAACTCAGACTGCTCTGGGAATGAAAAGTGCGGCCAGATGTTGAGCTAGTAAACTGTGAACAAGGGGAGGGAAAAAGCCTGCTGTCAGTGAAGCTGTCAAAAAGCCCACCTGGAGGACTTGAGCTGCGTGGCAGAGAACCTGCTTTGACTACTGAAGATCCCAAAGTTCAAATCAAGGCACCTCCAGGTAAGTATGGAACATCACGGAGAGCTACCACACGGCTAATCAACCCGGACAGTTCTGTGCTGGAAGGTCCAGTAGCCTGACTAGGATCTTGTTTTAAGATCCATGTTTTGATGCTGCCTAAAACAATCAAAGGGGAGGATTAAGGGGAGGACATGATAACTATCTTCCAGTACTTGTCAGGGAGAAGAAGGGATTGACTTGTTTCTCCAAAGCAGAGGTCTCCAACCTTAGTAAACTTTAAGACTTGTGGACTTCAACTCCCAGAGCAAAGCTGGCTGAGGAATTCTGGGAGTTGAAGTCCACAAGTCTTAAAGTTGCCAAGGTTGGAGACCCCTGCTCCAAAGCACCAAAAGGCAGGACAAGAAGTAATGGGTGGACGTTTGTTGGAGAGAGATTCAACGGAGAAGCCAGGATAAATTTTTTGACAGAGCAACAATGGAACCGCTTGCCACCCAGGATTGGGGACACTCCATCACTGAAGGTTTTCAGAAATAGATTGGACATCCGTTTGATCAGGATGGTGTAAAGTCTTCTGTCTTGAGCAGGGATTGGAGGAGGAGTAGAGGACTCCAAGGTGCCTTCCGGACCTACAATTCTGTGTTTTAATTGGATAGATCCAGAGTCATATTCTAAATTAGCAATAGCACTTAGACTTATATACCGCTTCATAGTGCTTTACAGCCCTCTCTAAGCAGTTTACAGAGTTCAGCATATTGCCCCCAACAATCTGGGTCCTCATTTTACTGACCTCAGAAGGAGGGAAGGCTGAGTCAACCTTGAGCCGGTGAGATTCGAACAGCTGAACTGCTGAACTAGCAGTCAGCTGAAGTAGCCTGCAGTGCTGCACTTTAACCACTGCGCCACCTCGGCTCCAATTAACAAAATGGTTAATCGCTAGTCTGCTTTTCTTTTGTCGGTTCCTTCCTTTTGAATATAGTCCTTTAAATTGATGAATTTTTCCAGGGAAAGACAAGAAGGTTCAAACAGTTACTTCACCATCGCTGTATGGAAATTGGCCGTACTTTATTTACCTGAAGCTCTGCCTCCAAAATTCATCCTGGGGGAAAAAGGATTTTGATTGCTTATGTATTTTATTCTAGAATAGGTACACTCCCCCCAAAACACACACACACACACACACACACACACACACACACACACACACGTTGCTGAATTACTATTCTCAGCAGCTAATGTCAGCTTGGCCATCCATGAGGAAGGCTGGGACTTGAAATTACCGTATTTTTCAGAGTATTAGACACACCTTTTTCCTCCCTAAAAGAGACTGAAAATTTGGGTGCGTCTTATACTCCGAATGTAGCTTTTCCAAAGCTTTTCCCCCCGGCTTCCTACTCCGTCTTTGCAGGCTTGTTTTCATTCCTACTCCCTCTGAAAAAGGTCTTTTCAGCCCTAACCAGGGGATAAAGTAATGTGCTGAAGCTGAACAGACTAAGGACGCTAGCCAGATGAATACCTGGTAGGTAGATTTCCCGCCCTATTTTCCTCCCCCAAAACTAAGGTGCGTCTTATACTCCGGTGCGTCTTATACTCCGAAAAATACGGTAGATTTGGATTATTACAGATGTCCCACATTTGGTTGAATTTATGCTGAAGACCTCTCACTTTCATGCAAAGCAAGACAAGGACAGAGAATAAATGCTTTTTTAAAGGTTGATTAAAAGGTATCTTAATTATGAAACTAGCAAAAAAACATTTATTGAGTTAAATGTTCTGACGCCACCTGTTATAGTAGCACCCAAATCAGCCCTTAGAAACAGGGTTCTAGAGATTGTTTGTTCTGATAAAGTTGCTGCTTTTTATATTTCTGTGAAGTTTTTGTAGAGTTACTGGTCAGGGCTTGGTTTGGTTGTGAACCAGCTCCAGTCCAGCCTACAAATCCTCATTGACTAAATTCAAGTGTATATAGGGTTGCAGCTTTGATAGACAAGCTATGTGGATGTACCATGAAAAAAATTACGTTGCCGAGAAATTCAGCTCTCAGGTATCTTGAGATTTTCTGCACGCAGAGTTTTCGTTTAAGCTGCAGTTGCAGTACCGGAGTGCCAAGCTATTGATTGAGCTAAATGAAATAATGAAGGCTTTGTGAGAAGAGGATGATGGCATTTCTATGCTGGTTCCTTAAGTATTTGAGCCTGTTGTTTTTAGCCAAGCCAGACTAATCTACTGCCAGTTAGCAAAATGGTAATATTTACTAATGCATAATTTTTATCTGTTCTGACTGCTGTGTTTGTTTAAGAGATTAAGCTTTATTTGAGTTTCTCAGAAAAGGCTTATCAGCACCAGATTGTCTCCTTGTCTGCACAATGTATAAACACTCTGAAAGCCCAGTTCATTTATATATTTATTTTTATTTAGGAAAAAATAATAATCAGGGTGCATCCAGATGGCAATTTCTCATGAGCCTCATTTAGAGTCCTAGCGTGCAACTGGGAGCATGGGAATTCTTCAAAAGAAAAAGACTCAACTCCACATCCAAGAAGCTCATGTGAAGGTTTTCCCACTCAATCTTTGCGGCTTCTTGCATTAGTCAACGAGTATATAACCTAAAATAAACAAAGAGAGAAATTCTTCAGCATTTTTTTTTATTAAAAAAAAAGGCTCATTCGGTTTGGAAGAAAAATGCTTTGAAATTTCTTTTCTAGAAGAAGAATGGATGAGAGATGCCTTCACAAGGGGTCTATGGCAACTCCCCACGACCAACTCACCATGGCCAACCCAACTTGCTACGGCCAAGTCGCCTTGGGACAACTGTCCAACAGCCAAGTCGCTGTGGGACAACTTGCTGCAGGACAAGAGTGGTGATGGAATAGAATCACTAAAGAAAGGATGGAAGAGAAGGGACAAAATGAAATGTGAATGACAAAAATAATTAATTAATTAATTAATTAATTAATTAATTAATTAATTTTAAATATTAAATTGAATTGTTCAATTGTCCTGCAGTGAGTTGTCCTGTGGTGAGTTGGCCGCAAATTGGTGGTGGTGAATTGGCTGCAACAAGTTGGCTGTGCCAAGTTGGCCATGGTGTGTTGGCCACAGTGAGTTGGCTGTGACGAGTTGTTCCATTCCAGTCCCACACAAGATCCCAAAGACAAAATCAATGTTGTGCCACGGACACAAGCTCAACCACTTTCATAAATATATGCAACCTCACAACCCAAATCCCTGAGTCCTACGGGATTGGGCGGCCTATAAGAACTTTTAATTTAATTAAATTAAATTAAATTAAATTAAATACAAAAGGCATGGTGCTTGTGTCATATTGGTCTGCTTTTCTCATTTGTTCCCCTCTTTTGTTTGTGATGTTCTTGTGTTTATTGAATTAGAAATTGGCAAAGGGCAGTTTTGAATGTCTTCCACTGTACCTCCCTCCCTCTTCTCATTCCATTGTCTCTGGTTTCCCACACTTGCACTCAACTCCTAACAAAGAGATGAAGAAGGTCTTCTTCCTTTGGGGCTGCTTCAGTAGCAACTATCATTGGAGGAAGTCCTACTTGGAGGAATCCTCCTCCTCATGGAGAAATTGGGAGAAGTTGTCCATCCAAAGTCTCTGCGGACAACTGTGTGAAGGATTTTGAAAGGTTATTTAGGCCCAACACTAGTAACAATAAAGTATGTTTCTGCTCAGAATTGCAGAAATGCTTGTAAGGTTGGGTGAAGAAGAATTTGATGCAGCCACCATTTGTAACCAGTAGCCACAATACCAAATAGCCGATATGACGCAATTAGAAAATAAATCTTAGAGGTGATGAATCTTTTCCTTTGGAAACCAATCCTTGACAAATAAAGCTCGAGTATAAATTCTAAATAACAAAATATTTATTTCAGTATAAAAGAATATAAAGCCTAAGATCTACATCTTGACAATCTAAGAGACCCTCCTTCCAGGGAGGATAGCAGCAGAATAATAATGGAGGATGAGAAAAGAATTTAACAGTTGCGCAGTTCACACTTCACGTGACTGCTTTAGTTTGCTAACAACCTCTGGGTCATAAAGTCTGACATATGAGTACAGCTGACAATCAGAAAATCACCTCGTGACACGATATTTATTTTTATTCTATCCTTCAGCTGGAAATTGCCTACAAATATTCAGAAATGAATAAGCCCTGATCTTAAGCTACAATCTGCAAGGAAGGAAGGAAGGAAGGAAGGAAGGAAGGAAGGAAGGAAGGAAGGAAGGAAGGAAGGAAGGAAGGAAGGAAGGAAGGAGAAATCCCTAATTTTCTACAATCTAAAATAGTGGAAAAGAAGAGAAAGAAACTCCAGCAAAGAAAGAAAAATAGGCTAAATCTTTAATATATTCCACTTTCCTGCTTTTGATGGCAGTAAATATGCATCTTGCAAAGTTTTAGACTATGACAATTCAGTATTTCCTAATTCCTTGTATTTCCCCCTTGCCTCCCAACAACCACCATTCATATTTAGAATCTTAATGATCAATTGAAGTACAAGGCAAAGCTTTTTTTTTTCAAATGTTCCATTTAGTAAGAGTTGTTTAAGGTTCCCTTGTCATTTTGGGTGCTTTTCAGTTTCTATGGAGAACCAATGTTCATCCTTTGTGTAAATGGAGGAAAACCAAGGACCAGTTGGATTATACATCTGAGCGTGGGTATGTGAGCACATGTGCTCCTATCCACCTTCCCTACTCTGAGGTCTCTCTGATGTGATAACTCCCAGAATTTCTTGCCAGCATTGACAATGGAATTCAGTGAGTTGTAGTTCCCAACATCAGATACAAGGCAACTCTGAAATGTTACGCTTAACCCCTGAAGAATAAAAGCAAATAAAAACACGTTGTTGTTGTTAGTTGCGAAGTCGTGTCCAACCCATCGCGACCCCATGGATGATGTTCCTCCAAGCCTTCCTGTTCTCTACCATCCCCCGGAGTCCATTTAATCTCACACCAACTGCTTCAGTGACTCCATCCAGCCACCTCATTCTCTGTCATCCCCTTCTTTTGCCCTCAGTCTTTCCCAGCATTAGGCTCTTCTCCAGTGAGTCCTTCCTTCTCATTAGGTGGCCAAAGTATTTGAGTTTCATCTTCAGGATCTGGCCTTCTAAAAAGCAGTCAGGGTTGATCTCCTCTAGGACTGACCGGTTTGGTCGCCTTGCAGTCCAAGGGACTCGCAGGAGTTTTCTCCAGCACCATAGTTCAAAGGCCTCAATTCTTTCAAAGGCCTCAAATAAAAACACTAGGATGCTACTTTGCCTAATTCTTAGGAGAGAACCATTTCTCTACTTATAAGACTTGGATTGGCTAAAACACCCCACTCCTATCCCTGTGTCCCTTGCCTGGTCCCTCAATGTAGCACTTGTCCATTAAATATAGGTAGTAATATCTTGCCTTAAGAAATTACTTCGTGCTCTGGAAGGAACAGAGTCAGTCATTGAAGTGCTGTGACTAATTCGTTTATTTATTTAGGTTTTTAATCCTGCTTTTACTGCTTTAGATGTAACTCAAGGCAGCAAACAATAATCCTTCCTCCTCCTAGTTTCCCCATAGTAACAATCCTGTGAGGTGAGTTGGGCTGAGAGTGTGTGACAGGCCCAAAGTCACCCACCCCACCCATTTGTCTGAAATGGTGTAGGGCAGTGGTGGCCAAACTATGGTTCTTTGAGGACCTGTGGACTTCAACTCCCAGAATTCCTGAGCCAGCCATGCATGCATCTTGCTTGAGCAAGACGTTCAACTAGAAAACCTCCAATATCCCTTTCAACTTTGTTATTCTGCTTTTTTAAAAAAAATAATTTTATTACAATTTTACAGTTTGAAAAACAAATGAACAACACAACATACAAAACAAACATATACATCACACATACATAAAATATTGTTCCACGAATACAGCTTCACGCCATCGTATTTCCTTCTCATTTCCATATTTCCAAATTTTGGCTATTGTTATACACCTAAACATTTTTTATCTGTCTCTATTCAATATATATACTATTGTCTATTATCTCACATTTTTATACTCTGTTATTCTGGTACTTTTGAGTGGCATTTGGCAAAGATGGGTCATTTTTGAAGTAGCCTTTATCTTACAACAGTGCCCATTTTTCATAGTAACATAGATTGAAATAACCAACAATCCTCAGGTTTAAATATGTTCAGGAGATGGTTTGTTGTTTGCAACTCAATCTTGATTTTTTAAAAAAAATGAATTAAAGTTTGGAACGGGATGATGTCTTTCACATAGAAGGATATATAAATGCATGCATATATGTGCGTATGTACATTCTTACACACTCCATTTCTTGCACAGTGTTAAGCCGAGCAACATTGCAAGGCAAGAATTCCTGTCCCCACCCTGCACCCCAAATACCTTCCGCAGATCATGTCATTTCTACCTCACAGCGAAAAGGGAAGCCTGCCCTTGTGCAAACAGCTCTAACAGCCGAGAGTTTTTATCTTATCGCAGTCATGTAGGGCGGCTTGTCAGCCAATGTGCCTTTTACTGCCAAAATAAAATAAATCGAATCAGCTCACACATGATAACATGCACTTTTCTAACTCCAACTAATTGCTTGGCTAATTGATGTTTGTTGAACTTTCTCCATTTCATTGAGTGATTAGGTACAAAAGCTAACAGTTGACATCTGCAGGCACTTAACTGGCATCTGTAATTACTGTTAATGTTAAATAATTGTTAGTTAATTGGAGTGGTAACTGACTGAATGGAATCCAGACTGAAGGGAAGCAAACATACAGCCTCCCACCCCCCACCCCAACAACCACTGACCTAGTTAAATAAATATCCCTCTGTACTTTCCAGAAACAAAACATTTTTCCCCTCTCAAGGAAAAAAGAAATAATATATTTGACCTGCTTGCAAAGACTGAAGTGTTTGTCTAGATTCTTTTGGAAAGCAAGAAACTAGAATGATATTGAACTCCCACTTGTGTTTTTTTTCTTTTTTACAACAAAAGTGTTTTCCCTCTGCTTCATACCCAATACACAGATTTATTCATTTTTTCACAGCTGTGACTATTTCAAACAGAATAGAATAACAGAGTTGAAAGGGACCTTGGAGGTCTTCTAGCCCACCCCCCTGTTCAAATAGGAAACCCTATACTATTTCAGGCAAATGGTTGTCCAATCTCTTCTTAAAAACTTCCAGTGTTGGAGCACCCACAACTTCTGGAGGCAAGTTGTTCCACTGGTTAATTGTTCTCACTCTTGGGAAATTTCTCCTTCTTTCTAGGTTGGTTCCCTCCTTGATTAATTTCCATCCATTGCTTCTTGTTCTGCCCTCAGGTCTTTTAGAGCAGGGGTCTCCAACCTTGGCAACTTTAAGACTTGTGGACTTCAACTCCCAAAGTTGAAGTCCACAAGTCTTAAAGTTGCCAAGGTTGGAGATCCCTGTTTTAGAGAATAGATTGGCTCCTTCTTTGTGGCAGCCCCTTAGATATTGGAACACTGCTACCATGTCACCCCTAGTCCTTTTTTTCATTAAACTAGAGAAGCCCAATTCCTGAAACCATTCTTTGTATATTTCAGCCTCCAGTCCCCTAATCATCTTTGTTGCTTTTCTCTGCACTCTCATTAACTTTTTTACACTGTGGTGACCAAAACTGGTTGAAGTATTCCAAGTATTCTAACATGGGGTGATTAGTTACTACAGCTAGGACTGTTCTGTTTGTTAGCACTAGCACTAGCACTAGCACTTAGACTTATATACTGCTTCACAGTGCTTTACAGCCCTCTCTAAGCGGTTTACAGAGTCAGCCTATTGCCCCCACAATCTGGGTCCTTTTACCCATCTCGGAAGGATGGAAGGCCGAGTCAACCTTGAGCCTGGTGAGATTTGAATTGCCAAATTGCAGGCAGCCGGCAATCAGCAGAAGTAGCCTGCAGTACTGCACTCTAACCCAGGGGTCTCCAACCTTGGCAAATTTAAGACTTGTGGACTTCAACTCCCAGATTCTGGGAGTTGAAGTCCACAACTCCTAAAGTTGCCAAGGTTGGAGACCCCTGCGTCTAACCACTGCGGCACCGAGGCTCATGTTACCTGCTTCCTTTGGTTTAATGTAGGAAGGATTTGCCCTCTGTGGTTTTTGTTTGTGTTTTTGGTTTCTCTTCAAAGGAGAAGATGGTTTTGAAGAAAATCTCACCATTGGAATGTAGGGTGGAAATCCAACCTTCCACCAACCAGCCTTTCCTCCGCCCCTCTTTCTCTGACCTTTCAGCCAAATTCCTGTGAAAGATTAGAGACTGCATATATACATATTTCAGCCCAATTCCAGCAGAAGTTTAGAAATTGCATCGAAACAGATTTAACCCCAAGGTTGAAATTAGCAAGACACTTATCAAATAAAGGAAATCTTTTCAGATAACAGGAGTATGACATTTTTTTGCCCGTGTTAAGTGATTAAAGGGCCAATAGGAATGTCTGAACACCCTGTATTTTACTGTGGGACATTTTCTCCAGCAACGTCTCAGGCTTCTCAAAATAAGTATTCTATATGTTGATATCTAGGCCATTTATCCAATTACATCTGCTGTAGACCTCTGTTAAACAGATAGGAGGGGGGCTGTCTTCTGAGGTTCTAGCTCTTGTTAAGGACCAATTGCAGGGAAGTAGAACGATTTACGAATTCCCTGTACATGCTATTTTTACATGTGTGACTGCGTCCTCTCGTTACTTCCCCTTTGGACTCATTTTTCCAGCTATTCCTCTGGAGACACCTTTGGGGATGTGGCTGATGATGTGTGGTTTTTTTGCATCTCTGAGCTGGGTTGGACAGCTAGCTTGCTATGGGCTTGCAGGTACCCCATAATGACTCTGAAGGGGCTAAAAAAAACTCACAACCCAGCTAATTTTGGGAGAAAGTTTGGAGCTTCAAGGGTGTTAAGGGATGAAATGGGTGTCTTAATAGTTTCAAACATTTAAGGCACTCTTTAAAATATTAAATACTGTCGTAAGGAATATCCTTCTGCGTTCAGTTCCAAGTGGGGAAAAAGAATACTGGATTCATGGAAGTTGCTTGGAAAGAAGGTTTAATGGTGGACAGGAGCACATGGCATGAGCCCCTGTACAGAAAAGGTAGATCACATGCTTCCAGATGTGGGTGAAGAGAAATGGGAGGAAAGATGCTGAGTCCCTTGGTTTTATGACTTCTGTTGGGCCCCACCTCTTAGTTTCCTGTTCCTGTGTATGTAATGCAGTCCGATTGGTGGTCAGACCCCCCCTAGGGGCGGGGGGTTTTAGCTAGCCTTTTAGGCTGTCTCCCAGGTTTGTTTGACTGCAGGTAATTTTCCAGGTGGTAGAGGGCTAATCCTCTCATATCCTAAGGGTGAAGGTCTTAATCCCATCACCCTGGAGCTGAAGGAGGGGGGGCAGGGAGCTGCTTTGTATTTAAAACATGTTTCTCCTTTCCTCATTCAGGGAAACATATTCTTTCCTTTTTCAATGTTTCCTAGGATATTTCATTTTTCTAGGAGGGGGTGGGTGCTAACTTCCTACAATACAATCCTTTTTCCTTCATTGGATGCATTTAATGAACAAAATGGTTGCCTGAAACCTGGGCTGCATTTCGATTTGCATTTCTCCTTTTCTGTCCTCATATACGCATTTTCCTTCTTGGTTACCACTTTCCAAAGAGCAGTTTAGCATTGGCCCCCATCCCAGAGGAAACATTTTTTTGGGCAAACTTTAATATTATGCCTCGATTCCTATGGAAAACGGGCAGGCTTTGAATACTGTAAATCCCACACAAGTTATTTGTCTCTTAAAGGTCTGCCCTGTTGCATCAGGCAGGTTCTCGGAGGAGCCCAGATGGGAGAACCTGAGATGAAAATGTAAAACAATTGTTTGTTTCTGTCGTTTCTCCTTCCCCTCCCTCCAGAAATCTGCTCTTTATGTTTCTCTGACAGCATAAGGTGGAACTGGCTGTGAAATTCCATGTGGAGCTTTTAATGTCAGACTGTTATTTGGTTTGACAGCAAATCCTGCCTAATCTTATGTATGTTTTGGAGGCGTTCCCCATTCCCCCTCCCTGCTCTAACGCAAGAGTGACAGCTTGATGAATCCAAATCCTACCCAAACAAAGAACCTTGGAGTAGAAACGGTCATGGCTTGACTGGATAAGAAAACAAGATTAGATGGCTGACAAGTCCAAGCTGCCAAAAGGGTGACAGGGAGGTAGGGTTTTCCACTGTCATGTTCTCAGCCAGAGACTTCTCTGCTCCTTGATCCCTTACTCTCTGTCTCTGTCTCTCTGTCTCTGTCTCCCTCCCTCCCTCTCCCTCTCCCTCTCCCTCTCCCACTCTCACTCTCACTCTCACTCTCTCTCCAAACCCTTCACGGGGGCATTTGCAAACCTAGATGCTGCTTTTGGTCAATGTGCTATACTTGATTGTCTTAACTTTGTTTTGCTTTTCTATAGCTCAGACAATTTCAGTTAGTTTATAATGCAGTGGGTTGCCCTTTCTTAGAGAATAGATTTATTCACTAATCAGGTTAAATGGCTGGTGTGAAAAAAAGTTCTCTTCTCTTTCTTTTCTTCCTCTCCTCTCCTCTCTCCTCTTCTCTCTCCTCTTCTCTTCTCCCCTACTTCCCTTCTCTTCTTCTCCCCTTCTCTTCTTCTCCCCTTCTCTTCTCTTCTCTTCTCTTCTCTTCTCTTCTCTTCTCTTCTCTTCTCTTCTCTTCTCTCCCCTTCTCTTCTCTTCTCCTCTACTTCCCTTCTCTTCTTCTCTTCCTCTTCCTTTTCTCTCTTCTTCTCCCTTCTTCTTCTCTTCTCTTCCTCTCTTCTCTCCCCCCTCCCCCTCTCCCCCTCCCCCTCTTCTCTCTTTTATCAGAAAAACTGCAGGGATTGTCTAGTCAATCACCAAGAGTCAACACTGAATACTTGGGCCACACCGCTCACTCTGTTCCTTCAATTATGTCACAAACACCTGTTTATTTAGTGTTTCATACCTTCATTCACTCCATGTGCTTTCCACATGCACCTCTCCACAAGATGCAGCTCGTGTGACCATGGAACTCCAAGGCTGATCATTTAACTCATCAGGAAAACTGCACGGACTTGTGTAGGAAGTCATCGAGAGCCAAGACTCTCTTGAAGGCAACAAATACATGCATGCATGCATGCATGCATTCTGCATACCAACATACATAGTGCCTTCGAGTCAGCATTGGTGTTTGGTGACTGCCTGGGCAAGTCCATGCAGTTTTTCTTGGCAACATTTCAAAAGTGGTTTGCCATTTCCTCCTTCCTAGGGCTGAGAGAGAGGGGCTGGCCCAGTGGGTCTGGATTCATACTTCAGATGGGACTTCTTTAACCACTAATGTGTGGTGTGACAGTTGTTCTAGTTTGGACATTAAGCATGGTCGAACACAGGCAGTCCCCTGATTAAGAATGAGTGCCATTCCCTAACTCTAACTTGAATTTGCATCTAAGTCAAAACTCGTACTTACAAACGGCCTGTTGCTGAAAATGGCACGTGGTATTCTTCCCACCTTGAGCCGATGAAGTGGTGAAGTCATGCAGGGCTTTGAGAAGCTACTGAAAACAGGCTGTATGTTAAAAAATGCCTGTCTTCGGAACTTCCTGAGAGTCCAGCTTCTGTGACACATCCGCTTGAGGAAGAAGATGCCGTCCACCATTTTTAATAATAGGCAGCCTATTCAGGGGTGGGCTTAAAATTTTTTAGCAAGGGGTCCTCTGCCCAGTTGCTGGGTGGGCATGGCCATGGTAGGCGTGGCCTAGTCAGCCTCCTGCATCATGGCAGGGGGGCGTTTTTGCCCTACCTGAGCACCAGAGGCTTTCCTCGAGCCTCTGGGAGGGCAAAAACAGCCTCCCCAGGCTCTGGAGGCCAAAAACAGGCCCGTTTCCAGTCTTCCTGAACTTCTGGTAGGCCCATTTTTCGCCCTCCCCAAGTCTCCATGTGCACCCTGCACTTACCTGCATCTAAAATGGGCTGTGTGGGGACTACTGGGAGGGGAGGAGTGGGGTGGGGTGGGTGGAGCCAGCCAGGAGTGGGATTTGGGGGTTCTCTGAACTGCACAGAATCTTAGCTAGAGGTTCTCCTGAACCCCTGCGAACCCCCAGCAGCCCACCCCTGAGCCTGTTCATATCTAGGGACTGTCCTTAAAATAGGATGTTGTTGACCCAGGGACTACCTGTAGAAAGATGCCATGAGGGGAGGGGTCAATTCCTTGTCTGAATCAGGGAACTAAATTAAAGTCTTCTTAGCACATGATTGTGAATCCTGAAGAAAATCTATCCTGACTGTTCTTTGCAAGGACAGATAATTGAAGCTGAAGTTCAAATACTTTGGCCAGCAAATGAGAAGAGAGGACTCCTTGGAAAAGGCCCTGATTGAAATGTGTTTGAATATTAGTAGCTCGGGTTGGTAGTTTAGGCTGTTGGTTGGAGCTCCGAGCTCGGCAATTTGGTGGCAAACATTTCGTCACCATTCGAGGAGACATCGTCAATGCGCTTTGAATTGTGCTCATCTGTCAGAGCACAGATCTTGTATTCTGGCCCTGATGTTGGGGAAAGATGGAAGGCAAAAGGAGAAGGGGACGGCAGAGGATGAGATGGCGGGATAGTGTCATCAACACAATGAACTTGAATTTGGGCCAACTCTGGGAGACAATGGAGGACAGGGGAGCCTGGCTTGCTATAGTCCATAGGGTTGTGAAGAGTCAGATCTGATTTAGTGACTGAACAACAAAACACATGACTATTGCTATCCTCTTGAAGACAACTGGTGAAGGACCCTCACCGCATCTCTGGTCACTGATACCTCCATCAAACTGTTCTTATTGTTACTGTAGGAACTACCCAACATTCAGTAAGAATTTGTCATGATTTGTAAATCATGATTTATGGCTTAATGTAAGGCTGGGTAACCTGCAGTTTCTGGTCCTCATGTTATGGCTTTATGTTGATTATACTGGAAAATATTGTTGGAAGATTTGCTGATTTTTGTGGTGTGATTTATTTGCTCCTTGGGGTTATTTAAAGCTTGGAAAGAGTTGTGATAAGCAAGGCTTAATATATCCCCAAGACTTAACACATCTATCTCGAGGCTGTAAACTGTCTCCAAAGGTGAAAAGAAAGAAAAATTGTCTGATAAATTTTGCAGCACCCCTCCACACACACACACCAATGGTGTCTCTGCATCACTAGATATATTTGCACCACTCACAAAGGTTAAAAATAGTAATCATAGCAAAAAAATTGCCCATATCTGGATTAGTGTGATTGAGCAAACTATGGTTTGATGCAACATGCAATTCCAAACTGTCCCTCCTTTCCATTGTTTTATTTATTTATCAAATTAATTTGCCCCCCCCTTCATGTGTCTATATTTTAAATTGAGATATGTGAACGAGGACATAATAATTACTCTTCTGACAATGCATTGGGACTTTAATTTTGTTCCAATTTTGTCCTGTCCTTGGTGTCCTGGCCGCATTTCAGTGCCTCTGCTACCCCCCACCCCTCCTTTGGTGCCGCCCCCAGGCCGCGCACTTGCCCCGACTGGCTGCTGTTTCGCTCGCCAGCCCAGCATTCAGATGACGTGGGGCAGGGCGCAGTGAGGCAGGGCTGGAGAGACGCACCTTCCTGCCCCGCCAGGGTCCTGGGCCGGCTCACCATCCAGCCACCCAGCACCTTGCTCGCTCTGCTCCAGAGTCAGAGCGCACCGATCCGTGCAGGGCAGGCAGCAAGTGTGCTGGCCGGGAAGCGGAGAGACCTCTGGAAAAGCGCATCCACGCTCAGGCTTTGGCTGCGATCCCTTTGTGCGGTTGGATCCGGAGCAGAGTGAGCAAGGAGCTGGGTGGCTCCCGCCGCACTTTGGCACACGCCTCTCCTTTCAATGGCGCAGAGAGCGCTCCGGTTCCCCGGCTTTCCCTTCCCGTGCCCTGGCCACCACTCATCGGCAACACAGGGCCTTGCTGCCTGCCCTGCACGGCTCGGTGTGCTCTGACTCGGAACAAAGGGCCGCGCAACCGGGCAGGTCGTATATTCGTGCAGCTCAGCAAGGCAAGGGCTGAATTGCACGCTTCAGGGGGATGCCAAGAGTTGGATTAGACTTCCCGGGAATCCGAGTCACCCACGGGGACTTGAAACTTGAGCCAGCAATCTCACCAGCCAGCCGGCCAAGGAGGTGGGCAGCTGAAAATGGCGTGGAGGTGCGGGCGAAGCCCGGAGGGGGTGAGAGTGGGGGTGCAACACACAGGAGGCTCCCCGCAGTTCCTCAGCTCATGTGGGCTGCAGCTGAGTCCGCTGCTGTAAGCCTGCGGAGGTAGCGCAGGGCACGGCTGGGAGCGTGCTAACTTTGCCCTGCCGTTGCCATCGCCCCTGGCCTGCCCGGCTCACCCCCGGCTGGCTCCACGCTTATGTGGGCTAACATGAGCGTGGCTCTCCAGGAGCTCGGCAACAACAACACCGAAAAGTTCTCCAGTCGGCTGGTGAGAAGAAAGCTGCTTCATGCTTTCCCTCTGTTGCCCTTCCCAGCCGAAAAGCCATGGCCGGCGGGCCACAGAAACAGGGTCACCTTCTTGACTGGGGGCCTTGGCACATCCTCAGTGAAGCTACCCCCAAGGTCCAGAGGGAAGCCTTTCTTCTGCATGCTCATCTCGCGGACGAGACACAGCCAGCCTGGCTCAGCGCTCTAGCAGGAGTGGGGTGCTCCGGCTGCAACCACGGGGAAGGACCGTCAGAGGCGAGAAGGGGTGCTTTTTGGCCAAGAAGGGCAAAGGAGGAAAAGCCGAGACGACCACCACCACCCCACGGCGTCCCGACCTGGATATGGGGCCGGAGTGTCAAAAAAAGTGTCAAAAAGTCCCAATTTTTTTTGCCACTGTTTCAGTGGGCGTGGCTTGGTGGTGGTGGTGTCATGTGATTGAGTGTGTGCGAGTGACATCAAGTTGGCCACGCCCACTCAGTCACATGACCATCAAACCACACCCACAAAATAAGCCACACCCACAGAACCGGTAGTAACCAAAAATTAGAACCCACCCCTGCTCAGGAGGTTTACAAGGTCAAACTTGTAAAGTTTCAAGTGGGAAGAGAGGAAATAGATAATCAGTTTTGAATCATCCACCACAATTTCAGAGTCATGAAGGCAACTTTAAGAGTTGAACTATCTTAAATTGCTGCTGTTGCTTCTACTTTAAGAGTGATGGCTGTTTTTTTTCTTCGTGAAGTTATGCGTGTTTTCCCCAACTTTTCACTCTTAAGGGGTGTTTTGTGGCTAGAAGAAAGTTGGGAAAATGATGGGACAATATTGTGAATGACAGTCTTAGATTCCAGACTCAGTGGAATTGTTGGCCAGAATCTGAAGGTCACCAAGTTATCCCACTGTATGTATTGTTCCGTAACTTCATCTGTCTTCTGGGTCTGCTCATTTGTCTTGTAGAATCACAGATGAGATCCTGTCTTCTCGGCAGCCAGAACCTTTTAGAAAGAAAGATGGGATTGAAACAACAGACACAAAGCCACCTGGTGCGATCTCGGATCAGGGAACATCCAGGTGGCTCCTGTGTGAAAAAGCAGATTTTTTTTCTGCAGAAGAATACATGGGGAGCCATGTTTCCTTCACAAAAAAATGGGTAGCGGTAGTAGGTAGAGTTTTAAACGACCTGTCATAGCATCGTCCAGTCCACCTGGCTAGCTGGAGATGCTGGATTAAAAATAAAGGTTTCCCTGTCAGCTGGGCCCCACTCTAGGGCATGGTGCTCATCTCTGATTCTTGGCCAAGGGAGCCAGTGTTGTACAAAGACAATTTCCATAGTCATGACCATATCCCAAAGGTGCATGGAATAGCAGTAGCAATAGCACTTAGACTTATATACCGCTTCACAGGGCTTTACAGCCCTCTCTAAGTGGTTTACAGAGTCAGCCAATTGCCCCCAACAATCTGGGTCCTCATTTTACCCACCTCGGAAGGTTGGAAGGCTGAGTCAACCTTGAGCCAGTCAGGATTGAACTCCTGACTGTGGGCAGAGTTTGCCTGCAATACTGCATTCTAACCACAGGGAGGGAGGGAGGGAGGGAGGGACGGAAGGAAGGAAGGAAGGAAGGAAGGAAGGAAGGAAGGAAGGAAGGAAGGAAGGAAGGAAGGAATAGCACTTAGACTTATATACTGCTTCACAGTGCTTTTACAGCCCTCTCTAAGCGGTTTACAGAGTCAGCATATTGCCCTCAACAACAATCTGGTCCTCATTTTATCCACCTCGGAAGGATGGAAGGCTGATTCAACCTTGAGCCTGGTGAGATTCGGACTGCCGAATTGCAGGCAGCCGGCAGTCAGCAGAAGTAGCCTGCAGTACTGCATTCTGACCACTGCGCCACCACGGCTCTTACCTTCTCACCAAAGTGGTACCTACTGTATTGATCCACTCGCATTTGCATGCTTTCAGACTGCTAGATAGGGAGGAGCTGGGGCAGGAATGGGAGCTGCCCCTGTTGCATGGAGCTTGAATCTCAAACTGGATTGTCAGCTCTCCGGCTGAAAAGCTCAGCATCTTTAACCACTGAACCATTGTGCTGGGTTAAGTCCTACTATATCCATGGCTTAGCAGACAATGTAAACCCAGTTGCGTTACTCAACACAAGGGTGTGTGATAAAGGCATAGGTGGTTGAAATAGTTTGCCCTAGATTTGAGAATGGCCAAGCCCTGGAACAAGGACTTTTAGCATGTTCGGTTCTTGTACTATAATAGCAGAAAGTGTTTCGTTGTATCAAATAACATTCTTGGTCTAGACAAAGCACAGTCATGCTTCAGTCTGCTTCCATTGCCCTTGACTTTTTGAAAGCGCAAGAGCATTAAAAAAAACACGCTAATCAGAAAATCCTGAATAAATTGCCTGCACTCTCAAAACTTGAGCAATTTGATACTATCTAAACAACCATGTCAAGCTTTGTGCCTTGGGCTGCAAGGGAAGAGAGTCAATAGAATGAATTGGAAAGTATTGATTATTTTTTTTGATTTGCTGTCAACACATCAAATGCACTGATTTAGCCTCCCAATGACCAATAAATGTTTATCTTTAGCTGCAATAAAAAGAAACAAATTCTGTGTGACCCTCGGTTGCCAGAGTTAACCACTTTCTATCCAAAGTCCAATGAGAGTCTTATATTGATCAGGGCAATGCAGGGCTTATTTTTTTTCTGAAGGGTGTGAGATCTAGGAAAAAGTCACCAGGTTAATCACCCAATTGTTGATCTGGAAGATGCTGGGATCAGCATTCTATTATGGAATGCTTTCTTTAAGCAAGTTCCATTGTTGAGCCCTTGTTTGGTTTTCAAGAGGCTTAAGAATGAAAAGAAGGACTAGGGGTGACATGATAGCAGTGTTCCAATATTTGAGGGTCTTCCACAAAGAAGAGGGGGTCAACCTATTCTCCAATGCATCAAAAGGCAGGAAACAATGGATGGACACTAACCAAGGAGAGAAAAGCAACCTAGAACTAAGGAGAAATTTGCTAACGGTGAGAGCAATCAACCAATGGTTCGGCAAACCGAAAGCATTTGTTACTACCAGTTCGGGTGAACCGGGCCGAACCGGTAGCATTTCACCCCTGGTAAGTTCCTTCCTCTCCTGTGTTGTTTGGGATTGGGAAGCCTTTGATTTTATATAAATGAACAAATATAAATAAATAAAACTTTGAAAAGCTAAACAAGATTGGGTCTGGTAAATTCATGAATAGGGATTTACCACAAAATCCCAGAGCTGTAGCCTGGCCTAGGAAATATGAAAAGTCACAGAATGAAGCAGTGACAAATAACTTTTATATTATTGCCAAGAACCCGCAGTGAAATATGGATGGGTTCATGCAGCTCTGAGAGCTATTTGACCTGAAGAAAATTAATTTTTACTTATTTTGCATTGGGCATTGTTTGAAAAACAGAGCATGATCCCGTACTATAGATCTCAGTTATCTCACAACCAATGAACTGGATGAGCAGTTACAAGTTTATATGCCAACTATAGTGATAAAACCTCATTTATACAATTCCTCCCCCCTCCCCAAATAAGGTAAGCATTCCTGTGATAAAGACTCTCCAGGTGAGTCACCTCATCCTGAAGAGATATATTTACTTTCAGAATATCTGCCACATCTGTTTTAAGTTGTTTGCCAGTGTTTTCCAGCTATATTATCCTTGTTTCATGTGATTCACTCCCTAGACGTTTCAGTTCTCCCACTTCTAAATCAAAACCATCAGATCTCTGATTCAAATAATTGGTTTTCTGTTTCCAATTGTCAGTAAGGTTTTTAGCTGCCTAAATTCAGACACGGTAACAATACGTGTAACATGGAAAAATATTTAAGTGGTAAGCAATTCAGTTTGGGGTTGTTTTTCTTCTTCTGGATCTGGACTAAATCTTAAACCAAAGCGATGCTGTAGTCTAGCACCAGCTCAACAGGCTGTTCTACCCCCAGAAGTAAGGAGTTTTTTTTTCTCCTGTCTTCTTAAGTTTGATCCATGGTAAATGAAGTCAGAAACACAGGTAGTCCTCCATTTATGGATGCAATTGGGCCCAACATTTCTGTTTGTTGAGACATTTGTTAAGCGAGTTTTGCCCCCATTTTACGACCTTTCTTGCCACTGTTATTAGATGAATCAGTGCAGATAATAAGTTAGTAACTTGGCTGTTAAGTGAATCTGGCTTGCCCATTGATTCGGCTTGCCAGAAGGTTGCAAAAGGGGATCACATGACCTTGGGACACAGCAACTGGTCATAAGTATGAACCGGTTGCCAAGCATCTGAACTTTTGATCACGTGAGCATGGGGATGCTGCAAAGGTCATAACTGTGAAAAACGGTAAGAAGTCACTCTTTTCTGTGCCGTTGTAACTTTTTTTTCATGTTATTTTTTCATTTTCTTTATATAACATTCAATTTCCATCAAGCAGTGTGTGATCTGGGTACAGTTATTTTTAAACGGTCATAATCCACATATTTGTTTTAGTATTCATCACAATAATATGGATAATATAATAATATAATAACAATAACGTTGTCTTCTTTAATAGCTCTCCATATTAACATTTCCTCTTTTTATGGCTCCTCCTTTCTAACTTCCGTTTCTATTGTCTAGCCAGTGATAAAACACATCCCATAACAAAAAAATATTCAGTTTCTTCTTTATCCTTAATAGTGAGCGTTAATCTATCCATTTCTGCGCATTCTAATATTTTCTTACCGTATTTTTTGGAGTATAAGACGCACCTTAGTTTTGGGGGAGAAAAATAGGGGGAAAAACTAACTACCAGGTATTCATCTGGCTAGCGTCCTTAGTCTGGTCAGCTTCAGCACATTATTTTATCCCCTGATTAGGGCTGAAAAAAATCTTCTTGGAGGGAATAGGAATGAAAAAATCCTGCAAGCCTAGTACCTCGTTAGGGCTGAAAAAACCTTTTTTGGAGGGAGTAGCAATGAAAAAATCCTGCAAGCTGGGGACTTCCGGTTTTGGAGCGCTTCATCGCAGACATCCCTCGTTGGATGCCTTTCCGATCTTTGTTAAAAGCCGCCAGAACAGCTGTCTGGCGGCTTTAAAATCTCTTCCCCGGGCAAAGGGGAGAGATGAGAGCCTGACAGGAGGGGTAGAGCCCCCCCAGCGCCTTAGGAGCCATCTGCAGGGCGCGAAGGGAGAGCTCCCCATGCAGCCTGTCTCCAGCTCCGAAGATCCGGAAACCTCTGCCTTTTGCAGAGCTAGATGGAGTGACCAGCCGCTGCTTCAAAAATGGGATTTATAACTACATTTAAACTATAGAAGCAGACAGAGAGAAACAGGCGTGAGATGGGCAAGTACTGAAACCTCTTTTTTTCCTTTTTTTTTCAACTCCTGGGTAAGCTTTCACTTCGGCAAGGGAACAAAGGAAACAGAGTAACAATATGGCGATTGAGAAGTGAAAGTGACTTTCGTTTCCCCAGAGGCTTTTTTTTTTTTTTTTTCTTTCTCTCTCTCTTATGGAAACTTTTAACTTGGAAAAATGGTTTTTTCTTTCTCTGTCTCCTAACTCTGGATTAAAGTTATAATAGAAATATTTTCAATAATAAAAGACTATCTGATTTTTAAACTGGAAAGAACTTTAATCAGGCAACTGGCTTTCTTTCTTTTTTGTACTCTTTTGAAACACCAATGGCTTCAAAGTTTGGAAAGACTGTTTTGACTAAAAGAAATGACTATTCATCTGGATATATTTCTAAAATGCAACTTAACACTGAGCTAACACCTCCACAGCTTTTGACACCTGAAAATTTATTAAATAATTTAAAGATTATGAAACATGAACTTACTTTGGAATTTAACCAGAAAATAAGTGAGATAGACCATAAGATGCAGGCTGCTTTGAAGAATATGAATCAACAACTAAGATTTGATGTGTTAGAGGTTTGCAAAGGCTTAGCAACAAATATTGAAGTTTTGGCAGAACGTATTGAAACAAATAAACAAGCTTTGGCAACTTCGGTGAATTACATAGATAAAATCCAAAATGACATTGCAAATTTTGAAAAAGAGGTCTTAATGACTCAGTTCAGATCTATGGAAGTTGCTATAAGGATTAGAGGTTTGAAAGAAGGATTATATGAAAATTTAAAAGGCAGGATGGTAGACATATTGGATCAGGTGTCTGGAATTTCTAAAGCGGAATTGGCTACACAAATCGACAAAACATACAGAATCAACTCGTGGTACGCCAAACAAAAGCATCTACCAAGGGATATTGTCATATATTTTACCACAAGAGCTCTACGGAACAGAATTATACAAGCAACGTTTAACAATAATCTTATGGTGAATGGTCAGGAACTAAAGATTTGGAAAGAAATCCCCTCTAAAATGCTTAAAGCCAGGAAAAGCTATACTTTTTTGATTGATGAATTTAAGAGATTAAATTTACAATATAAATGGGAAGCACCAGTTGGAGTAACAGTGAAATTTTCTGGAAAAAGATACCGGCTCAACACGATAAAAAAAGCTACTGAATTTTATGTCAATGTTCTAAAGGCTGATATATCCAAGATTCCAGAAGAAGGGTGTATGAAAATAAAAGAGGAGGAGGAGGGGAAGCCACCTTCGATGGATCAAAAAGAAATAGACTCAAAAATCCAAAAGGAGTGCCTGAATCAGATAGCTGGGGAAGAGGAGATGGAGGTTTGGGAGCAGACGGGAGACGACTTGACAAATTTGAATTTATTGAACTATTAAAAGATGAACTATCAAGATACAAAACAATGTGATGTTGAAATATATTGGATGGATAGAAACTAATATGATTGTATTTTATCTTTTCCCTACCTAATGATTACTTATGCAATATTTAGTTAAGTTTTATATAATTTTGAGGTTATTTTTAATGTTGATAATATTAGATATATATAGTTTGTTGAAGATTTGTTTATTGTTTATTCTTCTTTTATTTTCTTTTTTTGTTTATTGAAGTTAGCGAATTAATTTAGAATAATATTATCTTATTAATATCATGATGAAATTTAATATTTGATGATTACTTATGTAACATTTAGTTAAGTTTTATCTTAGAGGTTATTTTTAATGTCAATAATATTAGTTTAAGATTTGTGTATTTTATATTTAGTTATTACTTATGTAATACTTACCTTGTATAAGATAGAGGACTGAAGGGAGGAGGTAGGAGGTTTGTTTGTTTGTAGTGTTAAAGAGTTTTCTCTTTCTTTCTTTCTTTTTTTTTATTCTCTTTCTTTTTTTTCTCTCTCTTTTTTGTATCTTTACTATTGTATACAAATGCGATATATTAGTACTGTATAGTTTGGAGTTGAAGTTTTTTTAAAAATAGTGTTCTTTTTTTCCTTTTTCCTTTTTCTTTTTATTAACAATTTAAACTTATTATTATGCCCTGTATTATCTCTGGGAAGTCCGGGGGGGGGGAGGTGGGGAGGGAAGGGGGTGGGTCTGGGGGGGGAAATAAAAATGTTTGTACTTTGGATTTAATATTTTGTTACCACTTATGTAAGTTTGTACTAATAAAACTTTTTTGAGGAAAAAAAAAAAAAAAAAATCCTGCAAGCTGGGAAGATAGTTAGCACCTCGTTAGGGCTGGGAAAAAAGCTTCGAAAAGCTACATTTGGAGTATAAGACGCACCCAAATTTTCAGCCTCTTTTAGGAGGTGAAAAGGTGCGTCTTATACTCCGAAAAATATGGTAATTACATTCTCGTCTGACGGAATCTCATCATTTTTCCATTGCTGTGCAAATACTGTACAATTCTAGCTGTGGTTAGTATATGTAAAACAAGATATATAGTCCTTTTATCATATTTTTCCGGTAGAATGCCCAACAAGAATGTCTCTGGTTTCAAGTCTATGTGTTGCTTTATCATTTTTTTCCAACCATGTATGTATTGTGCGGTTGTAACTTTGAACAGTCACTAAATGAACTGCTGTAAGTCGTGAACTGTACTGCTGGCCAGTAATTTAGACAGCAAATGTTTTCTGATTGCCAATCAAGTAATAAAGCAATCAAAAGATAAGAAGATCTCTACTTAACTCAGGAGTGAGCTGAAACAGTAATTTAACAACATTGCCATATCAAACTATAAGTCAGATTTATGCATTTGTATGCTTATGAAGAAATGGCCCTCCTGTGGTTAAGAAGCCAGCTGTTTAAAATATGCATCTGTCCAAAACAAGGATGGTTTATCTCCCCCACCACCACCACTTCCTCTGGGGAGTGTTGCAAAGAGTTAGGAGCTTAAATCCAACTATCCATTTACTGTCAGTCTCAAATGACTGTTGAACAAATTCAAAACAGAAGCAAAATGTGGTATTATGTTCTTGGAAAGCTTTCCACCCTGGGGGAAAACCAGCTTTTCATGGAACAGAACTTTGCTGAAGGATGAAAAAGTTATTTTATTACCATAATTGATGGGAGGGAGTTTAATATTTCCATTGCAACAGAGGCTTTGTCAACAAGCAAAGCACATAGATTATTGTTGCTGTGTGGCAGATTTTGGTCTATAATTGCATCTCCCATTCTGGAGGAGCCAAGCTTTTGAGTGTTGACTGGATGTGCTTTCTTACAATCTTGGCATCAATCGTCCTTTCAAAATTACAGTTCCCCGAGGCTGTAAAATAGGACATCTCGGTGTCTCAGCAGTAAAATCTAGGCTTTGCACGCAAAAGGGTCGTTCCGCCATAGATATCGACTAGCAGGGCTGGGAAAGACATTAGGTATGATGTCCTCCAGATGTTTTGAACTTCCATTGTGGTAGTTGAACTCCGGATACCCAGAAGGCAGCAGGCTGCTTACCCATGCTGCAGAGATCCAGTGATAGTTGGAGTAATATATACAGCATTAAGCTAAATTAATTGTGGAGGCTTGAAAAACCTTTGTGCCAGCGATGGAACAGAACTAAAGAAGACAACAGATGGTCGTGGGACACTGGCCAAAAGCAAATTTGTCACATCAGATGGGAAGACAGTCTGCCATTCCTCACCAAAACTGGTCCTATTGGGCATTCTTTACCATGTGGCAGTCATTTTGCCACTTACCTATAGCAAAATCACTCATCCAAAAGGTAACACTTAAGACCTTGACTTAAGTGATACATTGGGTGGGTGCATACAGCATGCTAGGATAGGTTAACATGTAGTTTCAGAACTTGTGATTCCTAATCATTCATTGATCATTTTTGAACTCTTGGCATAGCAGGTTCTGTGAAACAGGGCATTGCACTGTAAAATAGAAGGAGGTACTGGCTATTGGCATAATGATAAGAGAGCTCAAATATTCTCCTATGAAGGAAGATTAGAGCAATTGGAGTTTTAGTTTGGAAAGAGGAGAGTAAAGGGAGGTATAAAGAAAATTGGAGAGAGAGAGGGAGGGAGAGGGGGAGGTGGTATATAAGATATGGGAAAAATTATCTTTTTATTTTTTTCACAATATTAGAACTGAAGAGCCTCCTGTACAGAAATTCAAAATGGACAGAATA
Organism: Diadophis punctatus similis; assembly: GCA_023053685.1. NCBI lineage: Eukaryota > Metazoa > Chordata > Lepidosauria > Squamata > Dipsadidae > Diadophis > Diadophis punctatus. The sequence goes on along the minus strand of JALIGW010000001.1, from coordinate 14,354,621 downwards.
TGATTCTTACAGAGAACATAGATAAATTCTGGAATTAACTATCAGCATCCTTGTTAATAAAAATTGATTGTAGTCAATTGGAGTGGTTTAAAAACGAGTCTGGACAAGTTCATGGAAGATCATCCTTTGGTTTAGGAATAAGAATAAATCAGAATATAAGTATACTGATGTTATTTAACTATATATTGCTTTGCCAAGATAGTTTGGAGATGCTATGGAAATTCTGACTATGTGACTACAAGTTATGAAAGTCTAGATCTGTGATGTCACAGGTGGCACGGGGAGCCATATCTGAGGGCACGCAAGGCGTTGCCCTATGTCAGCTCCAGTGCGTATGCGCATGCTGGCCAGCTGATTTTCGGCCTTGGGGAAGGCTGTTTTCACCCTCCCCAGGCTTCAGGAGGCTTCCCTGAAGCCTCCGGAGTATGAAAAATGGCCCAAAGGGCAAACCGGAAGTTTAGAAAAACAGACTTCCGGTTTGCCCATTGGGCCGTTTTTCGCACTCCGGAGGCTTCAGGGAAGGCTGTGGGTGAAAAACAGCCAAACGAGGGGGCACCTGCGCGGGGATGCGTGCACGCGCAGTGTGGCACGCATGGGAGGGTTGTGTGCTGGCGCACGCATGCGCCGGCACGCACACGCACTCCCATTTTTGGCATGCAATAAGAAAAAGGTTCGCCATCACTGGTCTAGATTGACAAAACCAAACTTAGGCTGAATTCCAGCAAGATGGAGTTACTTATTTATTTATTTATTTGGTAGTTTTTCTATGCCGCCCTACTCCCTCAGGACTTAGGGCGGCGTACAACATTTTATAAAAACTCCAAACAAATCATTAAAAAACAGCTTAAAAACAGTTAAGAAATATATAAATACACACCATACATACATGGGGGAGACATCAGATATAGAATCGTCTCAAACTCACCCCGCCTGCAAGAAGAGCCATGTCTTAATGGCTTTTCTGAAGGCCAGCAAGGTAGGGATGATTCGGATCTCTGGAGGAAGTTTGTTCACGAACATCTTGGCTCCTTGACGTCCTTTGTGATTTCTCTGGGTAGTGGCTCTGAAAAAAAACAAATTTGCAATTGGAAATCTTCCCAGATCCATGCTTCAAGAGGTGGCCTGCTTTGTACCTATTACATCTCTTGAAGTATGGATTGAGTGGCCTTCACCTAAGCTGATTAGGTGGTACATAAGTTAGATGTCAGGCATGGTTGCTGACTGTGAAGTTCTGGTGAAAGTGACTCAACTATCAACACTTGCTTTAATTATAGTAATACAACTCTCCATGGGCTGCCTTTGAAGACAGCAGAGAACCTAATTCCAGTTCCTTGGGGGATGGTTTCTTCCAAGTGGAATCTGTTCACTGGTGTATAAGCAGAGAAGGGATATTTACGGTCATGTCTCACAAAAGTTCAAAAGAACACACCTCTGGAGACAGTAATTCCCTGGAGTGTGCCCTTGCTGGGCAACACTCCCAGAGGTGTGCCAAGCATCCTCATTTTCACGCAGAGCCATGAAAATTATTTTGACGCATGGGCATTTGATGGTGATTTTTTTTTTGTTATTTGCCTCTATGGCTTTGGGATGCCTTTTACATTTTTTTTTTGTTGATGTTATGTACAAGCACATCTTGTTTTTAACTTTTTTGTAAATTGCTTGGAGTCTTGGGACCCAGGCAGGGTAGAAAACCCTGCAAAATAAATAAACAAACAGAATTTATGGGTGTTTACTTCCTCTGGAATTTCAGGCTGCAGGCCTTGAATATTGGTTAAGAGAAAGTAATTGGGGGGGAAAAAGGACACTTAACTTCTCATCCAGACTTGTGAGTTCCTCAGATATAGCCGTTGGATGATTGTGCAACATGGGAAACTGGAGTTATTCCTCCTGGGCTCTTCTTGATTTACAGATTAACAGAGTTGGAAGGGACCTTGTAGGTCATCTAGTCCAAACCCCCCCCCCCTGCTCAAGCAGGAGACCCTACACCATTTCTGACAAATGGCAGTCCAATCTCTCCTTGAAAGTCTTATTTTGAGTTCTTACGAACTCAAAATACAGATAGTCCTTGACTTACAACAGATAATTTGGTGACCTTTCGAATTAGAACAGCATTTAAAAAAGTGACTTATGACCGTAATGACCTTCGCAGCATCCCCATGGTTCAAAATTCAGACACTTGGCAACTGACTCATGTTTACGACAGTTTCAGTGGTCAGGGCCACGTGGTCCCCTTTTGCAACATTCTGACAAGCCAATGGGAAAGCCAGATTCACTTAACAACTGTGTTACTGACTTAACAACTTTAGTGATTCACTTAACAACTGTGGTAAGAAAAGTCGTAAAATTGGGCAAAATTCAATTAACCACCATCTCACTTAGCAACATAAATTTTGGGCTACATTGTGGTCATAAGTCGAGGACTACCTGTGCACACCCAACCTTCATTTAACGGCAGGTTCATGGCCATCTTCTTCTGTGGAAGATATTGCTTCATTTTTTATTATTATTGCTTTTAAGTCCTTGCATTTCTTTCCTTACTTGAAATACATCTTCAAGCCAATTCAGATGTTTTTAATAAAACTAGATTTGTCATGGAGCAGTAACTTGGGCTTCCAAGCCTGCTCCCCTTTACAAGCTCTTTACAAAGGTTTTCCATGCTGCAAGGCTCCCAAATCTTCTGAGGTCTGGAAAAAGACAGGAGTGCTGGCTGAGTTAATGAATGTTTACCCAAAATGACAGCCATAAAGTAGAAGCTCTGTGAGGTCTGCCAAGGCCCTGTCAGCTCTCCACCTCTGTGTGTACAAAACTAATGGGACTAAAACAAGTCCAGAGCTTTCCGTCAATTTGTCTTTGTGGATTTCAGCAACTGAGAAGAATTTTAAGCCTTGGCAGCCTCCATCGCTTTTCAAGTTACAATAGCTGAATTGGAAGACTGTTAAGGTTTAATGCATCCAGCAAGAAGGAAATGAGGTCTGGTGGATTTCGTCTTGAAGGAACCTTTGTCTTTTCACCAGACAAGCAATTTACTCTCTCTCATCTCTTGGTAGCCACAGTGGATATTCCAAATCTTGATCTGGAAGAGTCCTGAACTGGAGGAGTTGTAGATAATGCACTTGTGCATGGCCAAAGCAACAGACCAAAAATAGTAAACTAAGTCATCAAATTGCTTAAGTTTTTTTTTTTGTCTAGTCATTTCTAGTTACAGGTAGAGTGGTGTGGTGGCCTAGTGGTAAGAACACTCATGTCTCGCCAGGAAGATTGAGAGTTTAATCCTAGGTCAGGACAGATATTTCTCTCTCAGGGCTCAAAAAGAAAATATCTGCTGTGAACTTCACATAGGTGTCAGGAAGGGCATCCAGCCAGTAAACACTCAGCTCCATTTAGTCGCCCTGATTCTACCCTGAATAAAGGGATTAATTACATAGTTGTAAAAAAAATTCCAGTTACAGGTAGTCCTTGACTTAAGAATGCTCAATTAGAAACTTTTTGAATTACAAAGAATCCCCTCTCCCGAAAGCTACTTACCATCTGATTTTGATGTTACAATGACTGCACATGCTCGCACACATACACACTCATAAAATCATGGGGTCATATTTTGGATCTTTGTCAACCAGATCACTTTTATGGGTATTTGCAGTATCCTGAAATCACATGCCTATGCTTTTCAGTGGATTTTTTTTTTGGCTAGTTTTGAGCATTTGCCTTAACGACTGATGGAAAAAATGCTGAAAAATTGGCTCCAGTCATGTGATGCCCTGACTTAACAACCACAACATCTTATGACTCAAGTACAGTTGTAATTGAGGTACAGATCTTAAAATAGTTATGATTGTTAAAAATAAAAAATAAAAAAATGCTGCCTCATGAAGAAAGCTGACTCAGTAAACAATGTGGCTCTCAATGACTAACTTTTGACTATAGCTCCACTTTGTTCCAATGTCTGGAGACTGTGGGTTTGAATGGGGAGGAAAAGGCTTAAGTTGAATCCAGATAAGGTTGAGTGGCTGTGGATGTTTGGACTGCCTAAGTCTGGAGTGATTCCATATTTAACTGCAAATGGGGTCTCACTTCCTATTTCAGACCTAGTGCACAATTTGAGGGTCTTTTTGGACTTATAGTGCTTATTCAAAAAGCAGATGGCAGCTGTGACCAGGAATCCTTTGCTATTATGACAGTGGTACCCATACCTCAGTAGGGAGGCCCTTACGGCAGTTACATGTGCTTTGATAATTCACATCTAGACTATTGCAATGAGCTCTAGATGGGGCTACTCCTGAAGAGCAGCTATAGCTGGTCCCAAATGCAGTAGCATGGGCAGTTACGAGTGTGCCATGGTATGCCCACGTAACATCTCTGCTGCTGTGGGGGCTGTTTTGGTTATCAGTAGGCTAGCACAAAGGTGGGTTCCTCCCTGTTCGGACCAGTTCGCCCGAACCGGTAGCAAACCGCTGGTGATGTCATAATGACGTCACGTCAAGGAACCGGTTTTGTCGGTTCCTGTCCGTGGGCACCGCCATCTTTTAAAAAAAACGGATTTTTTTTCAATTTTTTTTGGGGGGGGGTCTGGTTTATTTTTTCTTCTGCACATGTGCAGAAGCTGAGTTTCCGGCACTGCGCATGTGTCGCCATCTTGTTTTTGGCTCTCTTTTAAAAAAAAATTTTTGACTTTTTTGCCACTGCGCATGTACACGCGCCCACACGGCGCAGGAGGAAGTGAACTGGCAGCGAGATAAGTTAGAGCCCACCCCTGGGCTATCAGGTGCAATTCAGTGTGCTAGTTATCACCTATAAAGCCCTTCATGACAATCAGCCTGTTTATTTGAGGGACTGAGGGGTCCTTGGTGCTCTGCGAGCTTGCCTGTATTCTTGCAAACATTTCATTACTCAGACTAGGTAACATCATCAGTGACTAGCACCGATTATGTTACCTAGTTTGGATAATGAAACGTCTGGAAGGAAAAAAAGCAAACTCAGAGAGCACCAAGGACCCCTCGTTTCAACCCTGAGCTACAAATTTTCTCCTTTGAGGGACTGCCCATCCCTTGAAACTTCTGCCCAAGCCATACATTCTGACAGACTCGCCATGTTCCTGGTTCCATCAATTTAAAAAATGCCATCTGGTGGGACCCAACAATTGGTTCTTCTCTGTCATGGTACCAGTCCACAGGACAACATTCACCCTGAGATTCATATGGCTCTCATCTTGACCCTCCTTTAAATGAGCTGTCAAGAGCTGGCTGTTCCCTCAGAAGAATAGAATATAACTTTATTACGGTCATAGACCAGCAATAGACGTCACTGTTTACAATATATTAAAAAGTACTGATATTAATAGTCTATAATTACGTCCCTGTTAAAAAAATACCTGTTCTCAGACCGTTAGGTTCACTCCCTAGTTTACGTGAGTGGAGAGCCGATAAGTATGTGAATAAAGACATTTTTCCAAAAATTGTTAGAGATACCTCCAAAATTTCGCCCGAGTTGGCAGCTATAATTCTGTAACCAATTTTTTTCTTGTGGACATTGCAGCGACACAGAATTTTGCCACTGCACGCGTGGTAGCCGGGTTTGAGTCCTGGAGGAGAAAGCCTACATAAAGCTTGTCTGCCCTCCCTGGCAATCTCTCCAGTAAGGGGAGAATATATACTGACCTATGAACTCTGTACAACTCACAGTACAATAAAACATGTGAGATATCTTCGACTTCCCCCCTACCCCCAACTAATCAGGTACCGATTCATGCCTGGGAAGAATATTTTAGAGAACTATATTCAGACCCCGACTATGTAACTAAGGAGAGCCAAATTCGTGGCTGTTCCCTCAGTCTTTGGGTACCATGAATGATGGACCCCTTTTGTGGTGCTATGATTTTTTGTTGAGATTGTTTTTCCGGATTCTTTTTTTAAATTCTTGTTTTTTATCGCTTTGATTTTGTAAGCTGACCAGAGCTATGATTTTGTGAGTGAGCGAATAAATAAGTAAACAAATAGGCTGTCAGCGTTCCGGGTAACGCACCCATTGAAAGCAGAACTCTGAGGCAGTTAGATTCCTCAAAGAACATGTTTATTGGATACATCATATTGGCACAGCCGGTGAAAACCAACTCTAACAGTTCCCGTAGTTTTCACCTAATTAAAAAAATCCCTCCTCCCAGGTTTCACCAGTCACATTGTCCAATGAGGATGGTTGGCAGGCTCTTCTCCTCCTTCAACAGTCACTTGTTACAATGAACTTGGTTCCCACAGGAAAACGTTTTGTTTTGACGGTTAGCCGAGCTATCTACTTCCTCGCTTCCCTTCCTTCTCTCAGGCTTTGTGGCAACTATGAGGCAGCACAAGATGGCTTCAGCCAGGTTCGCATCAGAGTTGACAGTGGCATGTACCATAAAATGCACTGCCATGAGTAAAATTCCCCATTTCTAAGTGTCCTTCAAGAGGTTCCACTCAACTACTTCAAATGCTTTCCTTGGCTGTCACATACAGCTTGTTAATTTCAATGGTATGTGTTGCAGGAGTGTTGTTTATGTGGGGATCATCTAGGAAAGCTTTTGAAGCTCTATTGGCATCGAACGGACTGAGTCATCTCAATTTGTCATCTCGGGAGGCTTAAAAAACCATCACAAGAAAGAGTGCCTTCACTCTTTTGATGCCATGCTGTAAACCCAAGATGCTTTTGCGATTGACATTCATCTTTGAGTCACTTGTGGTAAACAAGAGTTTCATTGCATTTCTTCACATGTAGCGTTTAATTCTATTGCTTAATATATTTGTACTCTTATTTTCGAAAACTGCTCGTGGCTTTGTCAATTTTGTTAATTCTCGTTGGTAAACAAGTCGGGGATGGTTGTTTTTGATCCTTCATCTTCCCTCCTAAAGGTCAGGCTGCAAAGGGTTAGCTTTTCGTGGTTAGTTTTTCCATCACTTTACCACTTTATAATGCCTTGGTAAGGCCACACTTGGAATACTGCATTCAGTTTTGATCGCCAGGATGTAAAAAAGGTGTTGAGACTCTGGAAATAGTGCAGAGAAGAGCAACAAAGATGATTAGGGGACTGGAGGCTAAAACATATGAAGAACGGTTGTAGGAACTGGGTATGTCTAGTTTAATGAAAAGAAGGACTAGGGATGACATGATAGCAGTGTTCCAATATCTCAGGGGCTGCCACAAAGAAGAGGGAGTCAAGCTATTCTCCAAAGCACCTGAGGGTAGAAAAAAGAAGCAACGGGTGGAAACTAATCAAGGAGAGAAGCAACTCAGAACTAAGGAGAAATTTCCTGACAGTTAGAACAATGAATCAGTGGAACAGCTTGCCTCCAGAAGTTGTGGATGTTCCAACACTGGAAGTTTTTAAGAAGAGATTGGATAACCATTTGTCTGAAGTGGTGTAGGGTTTCCTGCCTAAGCAGGGGGTTGGACTAGAAGACCTCTTCTAACTCTGTTATTCTAAATTCTAAATCAGGATGTAAAATGTTAATAGAAAATTAGTCAGACTCTCAGTGTTTTGTTTTGTTTTAATATCAGGGCAACCCGGTCTACCCAAATATGGGACAGAGCATACTGCTTCCGCTTTCGCCTTTCAGCCCCAACCCAGGAGCCTTCGCAAGTAGTTCCATTCATGACAAATCAATACTAATCTCCCTTTATTTCTTTGTCGGTAAATATAAATTCGACACTGTTAAGTATTAAGACGACATAGTTACTCCAAGGTCCGCTGTTAGAGCGGGGAATGGAGATCGTTGATTGGTTGAGCTATCTGGCAGTTCCTATAAAAGGGGAAGCTGTCAGCTGAGCTGGCTGCTTGATTTTACTTAGGTGATAGTAAAGAGTTTTCAGACTCTGGTTCGTTAACCTAACACGCTAAAGTGTAGCTTCAGAGTATGTGTAGTTTGCCTTATTGTACCAACCATCTTTTTTGTGTTTGTGTTTGATGTTTTTGTTTCCAGATACAGACTTAGGAGTCGTTACGCTAACAGAAAATGAAGATCAAGAGGCCCGGTCTTTGGCACTCCCCAAAATATCAGGATTAGAACGGAGCCAAGAGAAGAGTCAGGACGGTGGGAAAGAGCCATCACTTGACCCTGTTGTGCCTCAGGATCTTTGTCCTCAAGTTTCTCAGCCTTTGGTCCCACCTCGTTTGGAGCCACCAACAGAGGGACGTTCTCCAGAGCCTGCTGCTGCCCACCCTGCTCGCTCCTCCTATTCAGAAGCCCCAGAGAAACAACCAGCTTTGGAAGAGGCCCAGTTTCCCACCGTTCCTCCTTCCCAAATACAACATCCATCGAGACCTCCCTCTTCTGGGCAGCTGGCCCATCCAAACCGACCACCTTCTCAGCTGCGTCCTCCCTCCCGTAGCCTTGCACAACAGTTGTCGGCTTACAACAGCAGCAGTTTAAGCCTCAACAGCTTGAGGTGAGGATCACACTGGGCATTTCCCAAGCATTCCGTTCATCCACTGTGTTGTAAAAGTAGATTTGTTGACATTTCTTGAAAAGGGGCCAGACTCTTTATTTGGGTGAGTGCTGTGGGAGAGTTGGAAGACAGCCAACAAATTATAAATAACATCTTCTTCCATAATCCAAAACCTCTGGGCCAACCCTGGAAACTGAGGCTAGACAAAAAGCTAAAGAGGTGCCAGTTTCCAGTACTGTTGTCTATAATTTAAAGGATTGAAAGTACAACAAGGCTATTGCTGTGTCAAGCGTTAGGGAGAGACTATTAATCAGACAAGAAAATAAAGCACTATATAATTAGGTTGGATCCCTCACGCTTCTGCTAATGAAACCCAGAGATGTGTAGCAACATCTCCCATAGCCTCTATCAAGGTCTTGCGCGCCTCATTTTTAGTTTTATTTTTTAAATTAAAAATAAATAAAGGGGAAACTGACCGGCTCAGACAAGTATCAGCCTGTATCCATATATATTTCCAATAAAATATCTGGGCTTCATGTAGACCCAAGAGATGTTCTTCAGAAATCAAATGGCAGGTGGATACGGCTTGTGCTTTCTTTGCAAGTTATGGTCCTTCTCCCTAGAAGAAATCAGATAAGGTGAGGAGATTAAATGCCTGCTGGGGAAGGTCTGAATTTGGCATTCTAGTAAATGAGTGTTTGGAGACTGGTCATATCCATCAAGGCAGCCATTTTGTGAGAACAGCTATAACATGCTCTCAAAATTGCTCAAGCGTCTACCAGTCCCTCGGCTTTCTTCATTACCTGAACCTAGCCATTACAGCTTATAAAACATGGTGCATGGCTTGGTGTTTTGTGGAAGCAAGAGCATGATGGTTTGTTAGCCAACCAGGCTTGAACCGTGCTTTTAGCAAAAAGGGCAAGTCCAGCTATAATAATCAGAGTCGCCTTGTGATGAGATGGGTGGCCAACAAATTTAATAAATAAGAATAATATAATAATCTGTCCTGAGAGATGGGCAAATTTGCATTTGCCATCTAATTCCCGCTTTCTATCAGGACTGGTGGGATGAGGGAACCTCAGACCACGTTTCATGGACAACAGATTAGGCCAGTGATGGTGAACTTGGGAGTTGGTGTGTCAAAAATTCAGAAAATGCCTAACTTGGCACTGCTGGTGTGTCACACCCCCTCCCAAACAAAAGAGGAACAATTCTCTATCTCTTTCCTCCCCCCCCCCCCAATCTAGGCCACCCTGAACAGTGGCACTCAGTGGCAGTGCCAAGGCAGGACCTGAAGTAGAGGCCCAGACCTCTATTTCATCCATTGTGCCACTGCTGCCTTACACAAAATGCTGGTTTGTGCCATGCGAGCCTTGGGGAATGGCACAACTTGCATCACAGCCAGGTGCTCCCTAGGATCTGCCGCATGGCGCTTAATTTCGGTCAGTCTTCTCCTTCTGTTGACAGGCCCTTGTAGCCTACTCAAGAGTGTTGTGGGTCACATGAGGCATTCGTCCTTGTAGCGAATTAGAAAACGTTCCTCCACAGCTTCTGCAACCTTCAAAAACTGTGCAAAATGATGCCCCGTTCTTGCATGATTTTCGAAGGCTGTGTGAGAGCACACCCCATTCCCACGTGCTTTCCACAGCATCTGAAAATTGTGTGAGAACGGGGCGTGCTTTTGAGAATAGTTATTGCTAGGTGTTTGTGAGTGCTGGTGCATCACCCAAAACGTTGTGGCATGTCACCTTTGACACATGTGTCATAGGTTTGCCGTCACTGGGTTTGGTGGTTCTGATCTGATGAGACTACAGGTAGTCCTCGACTTTCAACCGCAATGAGCCCAAATTTCTGTCGCTAAGTGAGACATTTTTTGAGTGAGTTTCGCCCCTTTTTATGAACTTTTCTTGCCACAATGAATCACTGCAGTTGTTCAGTTAGTAACGCAGTTGTTAAGTGAGTCTGGCTTCCCCGTGGCATTTGCTTGTCAGAAGGTCCCAAAAGGTGATCACATGACCCCGGGACACGGCAGCCGTCATAAATGCGAGCCAGTTGCCAAGTGTCTGAATTTTGATCACATGACCTTTCTACAATGGTTGGAAGTCTGAAAATGGTCATAAGTCACTCAATGCCCGTTGTACCTTTGAACAGTCACTAAACAAACTGTTGTAAGTCGAGGACTACCTGTATTTTGGGAAGAAGACCTGTTCTCTCTGTGTGGCAAGGAGAGGGCTTGTGGGTCTGTCCTTCCTTACTGGATGATTCCTTTCTGTGCATTTGCTAACATCTTCCTTTCTGCATCTTTCCCACAAACAGCAGCAGCAGAAGCAGCACCCCAGGCAAAAGCCAACCCCCTCCTCCCCCACCGCCTCATCCCCCCATAGTTCACCATCCCTCGGCATCCCCCTTCCCTCTCTCTTTACCCAATCACAGCCCTCTCCATAATTTCACACCTGCCCTCCAGTCTTCTAATCACACCCATCACCCCAATATGTTTGCCCCTCCCACGGCATTGCCTCCTCCTCCTCCTCTGACATCGGGGACATTACAAGTTCCAGCTCATCCCGCTGGCACTGCTTACTCAGGTAAGTAAGAAAGCGTCAGTTTCCGGGTCAAATCCTAGTTTCTTTGCTCATTTTAGTCAAGGTATTAGCATCTCAGGTTATCTGAGGGACCGTCTCTTGCCGGTCACATCTGCCCGACCCATCAGAGCAGGGAGGCAGGGAATGTTGCGGATCCCATCCCCTCGGGAGATACATCTGGTGGGACCCAGAAGAAGGGCCTTCTCCGTGGTGGCTCTCTCTCTCTGGAACATCAACCCCCCAGATATTAGAACGGTCCCCACTATAATACCCTTCCGGAAGGCACTGAAGACCTGGTTCTGCCAGCGGGCCTGGGAACCCAGAGCGGGATGGAGCCCATTAAATGGCTCGTGTGAGGTGTTGTCGCTTGTGCGGGAGGCGGCGATTTTATTATATTAATTTATTATATGACTCTTCTTTTATTAGTTTTATTGTTTTTATATGAGGTTTTATATTCTGTAAGCCGCCTCGAGTTGCCATGTGCGAAGAGGCGGCAATATAAATTCCTAAAATAAAATAATAAAATAATAAAATAAATAAAATAAATAAAATAAATAATTAAATAAAATAATTAAATAAAATAATTAAAATAAAATAAATAATAAAATAAAATAAATAATAAAATAAAATAATAAAATAAAATAATAAAATAATAATAACATAAATAAAATAATAAAATGAAACAAATAAAATAATAAAATAAAAAAAATATTAAAATATTAAAATAAAAAAATCTTTGCAAAGGAAATAAGTTTAAATCATATTATTAGATTATTATTAGAATTCTTTATTGCCCAAGTATGATTAGACACACAAGGAATTTGTCTCCGGTGCATAAGCTCCCAGTGTACACACAACAATAGTGATAGATCATTATCATAGTCCTTGTAAAATACATTTATCATAAAACATTAGATGCAACACTTAGTGATAATCATGGATACTAAATAAGCAATCAACATAAAACATACTAGGATGCTAAGTAAACAATATAAATCATAAGATGCCCTTGTCACCTCATGTTTGGACTACTGCAATGCGCTCTACATGGGGCTACCCTTGAAGAGTATCCGGATACTTCAGTTGGTGCAAAATGCGGCTGCGCGTGCTGTGGTGGGTGTGCCAAGGTACACCCACATGACACCGATACTCCGCCAGCTGCATTGGTTGCCCATCGGTCTCCGGGTCCAATTCAAGGTGTTGATCACCATCTTTAAAGCCCTTCATGGCTTGGGACCAGGTTATCTTCGGGACCGCATTCTGCCTCATACTTCCCTCCGACCGGTTAGGGCCCACAGAGTTGGCCTCCTCCAGGTTCCGTCGGCCAAGCAATGCCGGCTGGCGGGCCCTAGGGGGAGAGCCTTCTCTGTGGCCGGCCCCGCGCTCTGGAACCAACTTCCCCCAGAGACCCGAATCATCCCCACTCTGCTGGCCTTCCGAAAAGCCGTTAAGACATGGCTTTTCCTGCAGGCGGGGGGTAGAGCTTAATCCACTCGAGCTCACCCCCCAAGTATGTATGGTTGTTGAATGCATGTTGTTGTTTTTATACTGTGTTTTTAAATTTTGTATTTGCTTTTAATTAATATTTAATTGGTTATTCTTGTATTTTTTCTCTGTTGTACGCCGCCCTGAGTCCTCCGGGAGTTGGGCAGCATATAAGAATACCAAAATAAATAATAAATAAATAAGATACAAGCAACAAAGTTATAGTCATAAGAAGATAAGGAGATAGGGAATAGGGAAGATGAGACTAGTGATCGTAATACGGCCTTCCTAGATAGTTTGACAGTGTTGTGAGAGAGTGGGAAGAGTGAAACTTTGGATCTCGCAGCATACTAAAATAAGCTGCTAAAATAAGCTGCTAAAATAAAGATCAAAATAAGCGTATTAAACTTCTACAAGGCTTAATGCATATAGTTTGTCCGCCAAGCTCTTCTCCAAAGATCTGGACATTTTTGCTCCACCAAATCATTATCCTGGTATGAGATCCACTAAAAGTTGGCTTTATAAAAGGGGGGAGGGAAGGGGGCGCTGGCATGCAAAGGTTGCCTCGTAGGATGTCCTATCACCAGTTGGCATCCCAGTGTGTAAAACAGTCGATCTGTTTGGAGACACTTTCCGACCTTGAATAAATATTGCACAGTTCTAGCAATGGTTTCCAATCTACGTTCTACCAATCCTTGTTACAAACAGAGTTTATTGCGCTAGGTCATATTTTACGAAATAACTTCAAGTGGCAGCAAAGTTTTATCAAGAAGAGGGGAAGGAAGAAGGAAACAATTTAATCTCTTAAAAAAAAACAGAATATGGAACTATTTAAACTTCCTTCCTTCCTTCCTTCCTTCCTTCCTTCCTTCCTTCCTTCCTTCCTTCCTTCCTTCCTTCCTTCCTTCCTTCCTCCCTCCTTCCCTCCCACCCACCCACCCACCCTCCATGTTTTTCCTTCCCTTCCTCTCTCTATGCCCTTCCTCCTTCCCTCCCTCCCTCCCTGTTTTTCCTTTCCTTCCTCTCTCTATGCCCTCCCTCCCTCCATCCCTCCCTCCCTTCCTATGACTCACACATGTAAAAAGACTCAGGGCTTTGATTGCCTAGGTCAGTGATGGCTAACCTTTTTTTCATTAGGTGCCAAAAAAGTGTGCATGCGCGCAACAGCATGTGCGTGCGTGCCACCCCATAATGCAATGCTGCCCCGCAGGCCCCACCCCCCCATGCATGCGCAGGTATTCCCCGTGCTCCCCCACCCCTCACGCATGTACATACGACCCCCCCACGGCCCGTTTTTGTGCTAGAAGACCCAGGAGGCTTCAGGGAGGCCTGCTAGCACCAAAACGAGGGGAGGGATCCCCGTTCTCCACAATTTCTTTTCCCAGCACACACTGTTTTCCTCCTGGATTCCTTCTGCAATCTCCCCAATTGCTTTCCCCAGTGCAGCGCGTGGAAATGCCCCGCCCCCGTGCATGCGCGGCAGAGACCCTAAGACCAGCTGCCTGACGGGAGGCCCGCACATGTGTAGTGGGGCTTGTCTGGGCGATGGCTGGCGTGCCTGTAGAGAGGGCTCTGCGTGCCAACTATGGCATGCGTGCCATAGGTTCGCCATCACGGGCCTAGGTCATACATTCTGATGTCATCAACCTCCCATGGATGTCCCTGACCTTGCATGAAGAAACCAGGAGCTCATCCACCCGTATCTAAATTAACCTCTGTGCAATACGGAGAAATAAGTGGAAGGAAGATGGCCCAGGTTTTGGCTGTGTTTGGGAATGGCCTTCTCTAGTTGTTTCCCCCCACCCAATAAGATAAGATTGAAGGGGTTCTCTTTGGGTCCCTACCCTGAGGAAATGGAGTCTTTTTGATGACCTTGAAATAGCATCCCTACTGAGATCCACATGGCCTCAACCTTACCGGGTTTTATGAAGGCCATCAAACCCTGACTTTTCAACAGATTTGGAGGGTGGGGGGGATAGACTTTGGGTTTCTCGTATTATTCCTTTGTCATGAGCTGCCTTGTCCTTTGTTGTTATTTTATAGATACTGATGTCTATTTTTAACCTTAATTAGGCAGGCATGTTGTTCAGAGTTGGCGATGATTGGAGTGATGCGTAAGAGGACTCAAAGGAGGAAGGGAGAGCCATTCATGATGTTGTCTTCCTTTCCAGAGCAAGATCTTCTCCGCCAGGAGCTGAACACTCGGTTTCTGGCTTCCCAGAGTGCCGATCGTGGTGCCTCGCTGGGCCCACCACCCTACTTGAGGACGGAGTTCCACCAACACCAGCACCAACACCAGCACACGCACCAACACACGCACCAGCACACCTTCACGCCTTTTCCTCACGCCATCCCTCCAACAGCCATCATGCCAACGCCAGCACCTCCCATGGTGCGTAATCCAGGCAGAAATGTGAGGATAAGTAGCGCGCAACCTTCTTTTGTTGCAAAGTATATTGTGACAGCTTACAAATAATAAATCACAACCGCAGAGATGTTTGTGGAGTCGTGGGAGAAAAGACTGAAAGGCATTTGGGACCCTCTGGACTGTTCCCCTTTGCAATGGGGAGGGGTCTTTGGGCAGAGGGACTCCGTGTGAATAGATTTGGCAGCCCAGATCTGGTACTTCTAATTTAATTAGGTAATTTAACTTTTCTTTTGCAATCATGAGAACATCAATCACACTTATGTGCAAAGAAAAATAGTTATACAATTAATATACCTACCCATCTCACAATTGTGGATCTGGGTGACGCATAGAGAATGAAAACCGAAAGTACAAGTAATGCAACCATTAAAACAAGTAAACATCGAAGGACAATTAGGGTAACACTATAACAAATGCCCCATAGAATTGCCTTTACTTTACGGCACTAATTTGGTTCCAGGGCTTCAACGTTTCAGTTGCTCGCATAGCTAAATTATACCCTATGTACCATATTTTTTGGAGTATAAGACGCACGTTAGTTTTCGCGGGGGAGGACAAGGGGGGGGGGAAATCTGCCTCTGCCTCCCAGCAAACAGCAAACATTACAGATGATATACACTGTTTGCTGTGTATTTCTGTGCATGTGTGCCTGGCCCATAGAAATAGCAAAGAATTTGAGAAAAGCACATTATGGCAGTATATTAATGCCACAAAGTTTTCTTAAATGTAGTCACACTAACTCCTCCCAATTATTTAAATAGATCTACTCCAAACGTATAGACATTTATAGTTATTGACTTACCTCCTTGCATCCAATTTCAGCAGTCTGATTAGCACAAGAAAATAAAATTCTGCTTCTACTTCTCCCTCCCAGCAATTTGCCTCCTTGCAGCTAGTTTCACTTTCAGTTTTAGCATGTGGGCCTCCCTGCAAGCCTCAGTCAGCTGTGGGTCGGGTGGCAGATAATCAGTTGCTTGTGCTAATCAGGCTCTCCGCTGTTTGCTGCAAGGAGGTAAATTGCTGGGAGGCAGAGGCCAAAGGGTGGGAGTGGCTGGGTGGGGCTACATTCGGTGTATAAGACACATCCAAGTTTTCACCTTCTTTTGGGGGGTAAAAAGGTGCGTCTTATACTCTGAAAAATACGGTATTTCTGGCTTCTCTGATAATGAGCATGAGGAAAATCTTATTGAACAAGTACCATTTTTGGTGTGCGTTGAAAGTTTTCTGTATGAAATTTCTGGCTATTTATTCAGCAGCTCAATATTCTCCATGCTTCTATTTGCTGTAAGTGAGAGGCAGGCTTTAATGAGTTCCTTTCTTTTAGAACAAAATGGAGATATTTATCATATTGTAATAGTAATGTTGACAAGGCAAGCGTTAGGTAACTAATACTTTAGGGCTATTTGGCTTGCAAGTGTTTGGACAACCACTTAGATGGCAGCCAACAACTAATATTTTCTGTATCTGCTGCCATCTTGTGGCCATCTGGATTTTTGCCACCATCTGGTTTTGTCCTACAATACTTAAACTGACTAAAAAGGTGTGAGCTCATCAGTAACCAGCTATCCACAGCAGTTAGGTCAAAATTGAACCTGGAACCTTTTAATTACAGGTGTAAAAGCCCCAATTTCACATCCCACCCTGAGGCCACTGTTATGTTTATTGCAGTCCCACAATTCAGACTTGGTAAAAAAAAATACAGAAAACATGGGAATGCAACAATTTGGCAATGATGTCATTTAGTGTCTTTGAATAAAGGGAATGAATAAATAAATGATGGCAATTCCAAGAAAAGGCTTAGTGGGGAAATAACCTGAGTCTACTGGCATCACATATTTATTGCCTTAAATAAAGACTTAAATAAAACTGAACCACTGAGGGAAAGAAATTGGTGAATTGTCAGTCTTCTTTCCCGCACTTCACTTTATTTACAGCATTACAATATTGTAGTATTTCTATATTTAGGTCTACTCTATCTCTATCTCTATCATTCTATTGTCGAGAGTCGGGCAGCGTACATGTTTAATAAATTATTAAATTGAAATTATACATTATTAAATTTAAATTAATATAAATAATCTTGGTCACTCTGATCAGAAACTCCATTTGGGTAAGTGTTAACAGTATTAGAACAATCACAGAGATGACTGAGAAATGTGAGGTAGAAATGTGAGGTAAATGTTAGCAGGCTGGGTAGAATTTTGAATCTCACCATTATTACTACAGGTAGTCCTCGACTTACGACCATAATTGAGCCCAAAATTTTTGTTGTTAAGTGACATTTTGTTGATAAGCAACATTTGTTCAGTGAATTTTGCCCCACTTTATGACCGTTTTTTTCCACAGTTGTTAAGTGAATCACTGCAGTTGTTAAGTTAGTGACACAGTTGTTAAGTGAATCTGGCTTCCCCTTTGACTTTGCTGCACAAAAGGTCACAAAAAGTGATCACATGACCCCGGGACACTGCAACCGTCCGAAATGTGTGTCAGTTCTCAAGCATTCAAATTTTGATCAGGTGACCATGGAGCTGCTGCAGCAGTCGTAAGTGTGGAAAACAGTCATAAGTCACGTTTTTCAGTGCCGTGGTAACTTTGAATGGCCACTAAATGAACTATTGTAAGTCGAGGATTATCTGTACTATTGCTATTATCACTATTTTTATTATTATTATTATTATTTAAAAACTCTACTCGCTGTCTTCGTAAACTCCAGAGGAGAGCAACCAGGATGATCAGGGGTGTGGAGACTAAAACATATGAAGAGCAGTTGCAAGAACTGGGCATGGATAGTCTAGCGAAGAGAAGGACCAGGGGAGACATGATAGCAGTGTTCCTATATTTGAGGGGCTGCCACAGAGAGGAGGGGGTCAAGCTATTTTCCAAAGCACATGAAGGCCAGACAAGGAATAATGGATGGAAATTGATCAAGGAGAGATTCAACCTAGAAATAAGGAGGAACTTTCTGACAGTGAGAACAATTAACCAATGGAACAGCTTGCCTTCGGAAGTAGTGGGAGCTTCATCACCGGAGGCTTTCAAGAAGAGACTGGACTGCCATTTGTCAGAAATAGTGTAGGGTCTCCTGCTTGAGGGGTTGGACTAGATGACCTACAAGGTCCCTTCCAACTCTGTTAATCTGAGAAATCCAGCAAAAAAGTGAAGTAGCTGTAAAATGATGAGTGAGGGTTGAGATGATAAGGTTTGAGAGCAACAAATTGTCTAATCCTTGCTTATTTAATAACTGAAATTTCATTACCTGTGTTTTCCTTGATCTATTTTGCTTTATGACTGCTGATTCCTGATTCTTCTTAACTTCTAAGAACTTGTGTTGTTTTTTTAAATGTTTTCTGCTATGGTTTATATTGAAGGGGAATCTTAGGGTGTGTGTGTGTGTGTGTGTGTGTGTGTGTGTGTTTGTGAAGCATTCCCCCCCCCAAAAAAAAATCAAAGACAGTGACCACAACTGGCAATTGAAGCCCTGTTCTTTTTTTTATGTGCTTCATGAAATACACATTAAAAAGATGTGTCTTTGATACTGTGGTTGTGGCTACCATCTTGAGTTTATTATCCTTCTAACCTCCATCAATATCTATAAAATATGTATGAAAACTGATAGGGACTTTTTAAAAAGGGAGCATTCCAAACTTCATGAAATGAAAAAATTGTGTGTTATCCTCTTCCCCCACTCCCGACACATGTAATGTAATGAGTTTGTATTTCAATCCTTTTACAGTTTGACAAATACCCTACAAAAGTAGATCCTTTCTACCGTCACAGTGTGAGTTCTTACAATTGCATTAACATGATTTTAATTGCTTTCCTTCCATGAGTTTACATCACTGTTCAGTCACTGATAGAACATTCAGTTTTATGTGTCATTCCTTCACATCCATTCACTATAAAAAGCATCTGTCCTCGATATTGTCAGTTGCTTTAGTTGTTGCCTCAATGTCCTTTCTTAAAGAAGTAGCATCTTCTCCTTTTTAAAATTGGCAATGTCTTTTTTCTCAGCAAGTCTCGTTTTTTATAATGAGGCTGGGTGTTCAGTGGATTTACAAAGTGTCCCTTATTATTATAGGCTTCCTTATAGCAATAGCAATAGCACTTAGAATGATATATGACTCTCTTTGCAGCACTCACTAAGCGGTTTACATATTGCCCCCAACAAACTTGGTCCTCATTTTACCGAACTCAAAAGGATTGCAAAGCTGAGTCAACCTTAAGCCTGGTCAGGATCAAACTCCTGGCAGTCGGCAGAGTTAGCCTGCAATTCTGCATTCTAACCACTGCACCATCTTATTCATTCCAGGGTGATTGTTATTTTGCAGTTTGATATAGCAATGAAGACGAGAGAGCCATGTTCACACATTAAATAGAATCCCGTGTTTATTTATCTTTTTGTATCTGAGGTGATTTATGCAGATGCAGTGCCTACGTCTATGTCTCATAATTGAGATGGAACTAAGTTTTGCTTTGACTTTAAATCCAAACAACCCAAATTGAAATACTGGCTATGGGACATTGGAACAGACTGAGCCTTGGCAAAGTTGGGTAGATTCAAAGGCCAACTAAACTCCCTAAATAATCGCCTTTAGCTTTGGATGGAGTTGTGCCTCCCTAGTTGTGCTACCCTAGCTTGCAATTTGTGGGGTCCTATTGGACTCACAACTTCCGCTTCTTGTAAATTACAGATAGTATGCTAGTTGTACCCATTTCTAGATCAGGGAGCTTTGTGTACAGTGAATTCCTACCCTGTCACCTCACATATTGGATTATTGTAATTCACTGTATATGAGACAGTCTTTAAAGACTGTGATTTTATTTTAATGTACAGGTAGTCCTCAACTTACAACCACAATTTTTGTTGTTAAGTGAAAAATTTGTTAAGTGAGTTTTTGCCCCATTTTACGACTTTTCTCACCACATTTGTTAAGTGAACCACTGCAGTTCTTAAATTAGTAACACGGCTGTTAAGTGAATCTGGTTTCTCCATTGACTTTGCTTGTCAGAAGGTTGCAAAAATGGATCGCATGACTGTCGGACACTGCAACCGTCATAAATGTGAGTCAGTTGCCAAGCATCCAAATATAAATCATGTGACACGGGGATGCTACAATGGTCATAAGTGTGAATAATGGTCATAAGTCACTTTCAGCGCCATTGTAACTTAGAACGGTCACTAAATGAACTGTTGTAAATTGAGGACTACCTGTATTTATTGTTTGATATAATCCAGTCAAAACTGGTTGGAATATAATCCTGAAAAAAATAGTAAATATGTGAATAAAGCAAAGCTATGAGATTAAAACGCTGAATCTTTTAAATGCATCCTAACTTGATAGTTTTTACTTAATGACCCAAAGCAGAGAGCTATTATGGTCTAAATTGGTAAGAAAGCTAGAATTTGCTTTTTACATTTTGGATTTTGGATCTGTGTGTGTATGTGTATGTGTGTGTTGTTGTTGTTGTTGGTGGTTTTTAATGAAAGAATACCAATGTAATTAGAAAATCAGTATTGTATTCAGATGTATTTGTTTTCTCTGCTGAGAGTGTAGAATTGGGCATAAAAAGCAAGCAAGCAACCCAAATCAAGAATATAATTTAATCCTGACCATAGGATTATGAAAGTTCATAAAATCATAACCGTTAGAAGACCTGTTTAGTCCAATCTACTATTCCCGTGATGGCGAACCTATGGCACGCATGCCGGAAGTGACACACAGAGCCATCTCTCTGGTCACGCCAGCCGTCGCCTGTTGCTCTTCTGGGATCCGGTGCCTGGTCTTCACACGCACGGGAGTGCCGGAAACCAGAAGAGCAGCTCCTTGGCGTGTGTGCGTGTGCTGGGAAGCTGAGTTTCTGGTTTCCGGTGCATGCATGCCAGAGGTGGGTTCCTGCCGGTACGCTCTTACCTGTTGGTCGCCGCAGAACCGAAGAAGCTGGTGGCGTTCACAGTGCGGGGCTTCCCCCACCCGCCTGGACGCCGCCATTTGTGTTCTTTTGCCCTCTGCGCAAGCAGAATGCTTTGTGCATGCGCAGAGGGCAAAAGAACGCAAATGGCGGCGTCTAGGCGGGCGGGGGAAGCCCCGCGCCACGAATGCCACCGGCTTCTTCGGTTCTGCGGCGACCAACAGGTAAGAGTGTACCGGCAGGAACCCACCTCTGATGCATGT
This sequence comes from Diadophis punctatus similis, assembly GCA_023053685.1. Lineage (NCBI taxonomy): Eukaryota > Metazoa > Chordata > Lepidosauria > Squamata > Dipsadidae > Diadophis > Diadophis punctatus. The sequence continues at coordinate 14,333,541 of JALIGW010000001.1, read as the reverse complement.
GTGCTGGCCAGCTGGTCTTCACGCACGCATGCTTGCCAGAAACCGGAAGACCAGGTGACCGGCACGCATGCACACGCCGGAAACTGGAAGCTTAGCTCTTCCGGTGCTCCCGTGCGTGTGCGCCGGGGAGCTGCTCTTCCGGTTTCTAGTGCTCCTTGCTTTAGAGTTGATACTGTTGCCCTGCCTGTCAGTTTGGGGCGTGAAATGTGAGATGCTCCTTGCTTGATTCCCAAGAATGAATTTGAGATGTTGGGATGTAGCCGAGATGGAGTATGAGCATTGTGATTGCCATAATGGTCATTTCATTGTTAACAGCCAATGGGCAAATACCATTGCTCGGTCCCTCCGTCATTTTGAACGGCACATTATACAGAAAATTAAACGTTACAGGCATTGGAGTCTTTAAAGATGCTCATTTTAGGCATTAAAAAGTGATTTCATCCCCAGACCCTTGACTGCCTAACGACTTCTTAAAGCTTTCGGTTTCAATATCAGCTAATCTTGGAAATGTTTTCTGCATCATTGGACCTTCGTGCTAAAATGAACTGCATTAAAACAGCACTGAGTCATCAACAGGAAGAGAGATAGGGGAGCCAGGTAGCTGCATCCACAACTTGAATTAGTATGTTTTCCTAATGAAGTTAACTATAAAAGGGGTTGAGGGTTTTGGTGTATATGGGGAATAAGAGAGGCCTGCTTTTTGAGTTTTGGGGTTTGGAAGGCATGGCAGTTTCTCTATCCCTTAACTTTGCAATTTCCAAAAGAATGTTATTTTCTTGGTATAGCTATATTATTTTGGCTTAGTGGTGTTTCATTGTTTCTTGGGTTCAGTTCCCTGGTCTGTAAAATAGGAAAGACAGTAATCCTATCTTTCATACCAGCATGCAATGAAATGTGTTAATGTTTCCGCTGAATTAAAAGTTTTGCTTGGCTAGGAATTTTCCACGCTCTTATTTACTTTTCCTGCTTCTTTTCAATTACCAACATATTAGCAATCCACACCAGCTCACGCAGCATTGCAATTATATTTGAGCTAAATGCAAAGTATAAAAAAGCAAGCTTTAATGAACTCGGCTCCTCTCAAAATTGTGCTTTTTAATGATACCCTCTTTCCTTTTGTAAATGGGGAACAACAACTCATCAGAGTCGGGATAGAGTCATTCTTTTGATGATGATGGCGTTATCCATTCAGTTGTGTCTGACTCTTGGCAATTTTAAGGGCCAGGTCTCTCCATATCTCCCAATCTTGCACTACTTTTTTGAGTTGTTTTGTGTTCTGGCAGGTGTCAGCTATGATAGTGTCCAGCCACCATGTTCTTTGGTGGCCTGGTTTCCTTTTACTGCTAACTTTTCCTAATGTACAATAATTGCTTTCTCCAGTGAATTCCCCCGCATGAAATGGCCGAAATCAATGAGACGCAGTTTTATGATTTTGCCTTCCAGTGACATGTCTGTGTCATGCGCTCCACTGCTTGCTTGTTGGTCCCCTTTTTTTGTCCAAGGAATGATTCTTTTATCTAGGGAAATTTTCTCTTCCAAATTGGGAGCAAAGTGTGGATTGCATGAGTCCCAGCCAGAGGTGGGTTCTTACCGGTGCGGTCCGGAGCTCCACTCTGGTAGTGGCCCGCCAATTGCACAATTTTGGCGCGACGGCTCCGGTGCTGTCTTTGCCGGTCCGTGCATGCCGCCATCTTTTTTTCTAATTTTTGGCGATTTTTCGGCTCTCTGAGCATGCACAGAAGGAAAATCGTCCCTCTGCGCATGCTCAGAAGCAAAATCACGCTAGGGGACGCAGCGCACCGGTAGGAAACGGTAAGAGGAACCCACTCCTGATCCCAGCAATATTCATTTTGTATTCTCCAGATTATATACAGTTCCCTTCCCCCGTAGGCTTTTGTTGTTGTTGTTGTTGTTGTTGTTGTTGTGGAGTTAGGGATACAGCTAAAGGGGTAACATTGGGGGTTTAAATCACACTCACTGGGAAATATGTAATGGTCCTTAAAGTCAGTCCCAACTCCTAGTCACTAGAGTTTTCTTGGCGATGTTTTTTAAAGAAATGATTTGCATCTGCTTTCTTTTTAGGGTTGAGAGAAAGACTGGCTCAAACCCCAGTTGGCTTTTATGCCTAAGGCAGAATTAGAACTCACAACTCCCCAGCATGTAGTCCCGCACCTTTAACTACTGGACCAAACTACTGGTTTTTGGTATATAAAGACAGCAAACAAAATAATAATCCTGTTCCCAAATGTGGCCACTGGAATGCCAAGTCTCGTGTGGCACTTGGGACTATGAAATTACCGTATTTTTCGGAGTATAAGACGCACCTTAGTTTTTGGGGAGGAAAATAGGGGGGAACAATCCTTAGTCTGGTCAGCTTCAGCACATTATTTTATCCCCTGGTTAGGACTTAAAAAAACCTTCTTCTGAGAGAGTAACAATGAAAGAGCATGCAAGCCAGTAAGAGCTGGGAAGATCATTAGCACCTGGTTAGGGCTAGAAAAAAACTTATTCGGAGCAGCTTCAGCACATTATTTTATCTCCTGGTTAGGACTTAAAAAAACCTTCTTCTGAGAGAATAACAATGAAAGAACCTGCAAGCCAGTAAGAGCTGGGAAGATAGTTAGCACCTGGTTAGGGCTAGAAAAAAAACTTATTCGGAGCAAGTAGAGCAATGAAAAAAAATTCTGCAAAGACTTAGGGCTGGAAAAACATTCTTTGGAGAGAGTAACAATGAAAAAGCCTGCAAGGTAAGAGCTGGGAAGATCTGTTAGCACCTAGTTAGGGCTGGGGGAAAAAAGCTACATTCGAAGTATAAGACGCACCCAAATTTTCAGCCACTTTTAGGGAGGAAAAAGGTGCATCTTATACTCCGAAAAATACGGTATGCAGTCTTGAAATAGGAATAAGAAGGGATCTTGTAGCCCTCCATCTAATATTAAAGTACATCTTTCAATTTCCTTTTTATGCTTTGGCTGCAGTGGCTGAGTTGTATAAGGCTGTAATCCAGGAACATCTGGAAGGGGTCAAGTTCCCACCACTGGCCTGGTTTTCAGTCAAGAAAACTAGAGAGCATTGTTGGTAGTGTAGTCAGTCAAATGAATCCATGCTCAGTTGCAAAATCCTGTTGAAGTTCATATCGTGTTTAAGGCAGTGGTGGGATTCAACCGGTGTAACAACCAGTTCGCGCACACGGTGCGTTTCAAAACAGCTCTAAAACTTACATTTTACTGCAGCCCCAGTGAGTAAAATAGCTGAGGCGCGGCAATCCGCTCTACCGCGCCTATCAGCTGCGTTTCAAACAAAGGAAACATAGGTCAGTATAGCGCAGGCCCACCTGATCGTCGGAGCGAACCGGTTCGCTCTCAGCGGATCATCAGAGCTAGGAGTTCACCTGATTTAAGGTGTTAGATTAAGAGAAACCCAAGTTCAAATCCTGTCTGAGCCATGGAACTTGTCTGGGTAACTGGGCCAATCCCGCTCAGTCTACTTCACTGGATTACTGTTGTGGGAATTACAGAAAAAGGATGATGTTTTACAAGTTGACATTTGCTCCTGGAGAACATGTAGGATAATGAAGAGCCGAGGTGGCGCAGCGGTTAGAGGCAGTACTGCAGGCCACTTTAGCTGACTGTGATCTGCAGGTCAGCGGTTCAAATCTCACCGGCTCATGGTTGACTCAGCCTTCCATCCTTCCGAGGTAGGTAAAATGAGGACCCAGATTGTTGGGGGCAATGTAAATATATACATTGCTTAATGGTGTAAACCGCTTAGAGAGTGCTTGCACTGTGAGGCGGTATATAAATCTCACAAATAAATGAATGAATGAATGAATGAATGAATGAATAAATAAATAAATAAATAAATAAATAAATAAATAAATAAATAAATAAATAAATAAATAAATAAATAAATAAATAAATAAATAAATAAATAAATAAATAAATAAACGAATCCCAAAATGTATTTATTTATAACATTTATACTGTATGCCACTTCCAACCTGCCACTTCCAAGCCAAGAATTATGCTTGGACTCTCAAATCTCTAGTTACCTTCATTCCAAAGCACTTGAAAGTAGAACATAGAGAAACTAATCAAGGAGAGAACAAACCTAGAACTAAGGAGAAATTTCCTGACAGCGAGAACAATTAAACAGTGGAATGGCTTGCCTTCAGAAGTGTGGTGTCCAACACTGAAGGTTTTAAAGAAGAGATTGGACAGTCATTTGTTTGGAATGGTGCAGGGTCTCCTGCAGTGCAGGGGGTTGGACTAGAAGACCTCACAAGATCCCTTCCAACTCTGTGATTCTGTGATTCTGTTCTGATATTCATGTCTCTATTTATACAAAGCTTCCAAGTTACCTAGATAGGATTGCAAGTAATGCTATTACATTTCCCAACTGTGTCTTTTCCAGACAATTAAGTAATTATTAAATTAAAGGCATGGAAGAGAAACTGAGATATTATTTCTTTGTACGCTCAGTGTGATGATATACTATATTACACTAATAACGTTGGAACGCTATATACTTTTCATTTTTACATATAATGCATGAAGTGCGTGCTCTTAATTGCATTTTAATGGCGGGAGAAGTGGGAACAGGAATCCTGGAACTCATAACAATTTCTTCCCCATCTTCAATTAAACAGCAATTTTTGCCAAGTCTCATATCAAAAACCGCAGAGTATTTTTTTCCCTTCCTTTTCCAATATATAGAAAACTGGGGGAAGAGACTGTTTTCTAAACTGCTTTTAAGTTCAAAAGCAACTGTGCTTTGCACCTTCCTATGATCTATATCAGTGATAGCGAACCTTTTTCCCCTTGGGTGCCGAAAGCGCGTGCGCGCGCACTATTGCGCATGCGTGAGTGCCCACACCCATAATTAAATTCCTGTGGAGAGCGAAAATGGGCTCCCCTGCCCCCCCGGAGGCCCTCTGGAGGCCGGAAATGGCCCATTTCCCAACTGCTGGTGGGTCTGGTAGGTCCATTTCTTGCCCTCCCCAGGCTCCAGAGGCTTCCCTGGAGCCTGGGGAGGGTGAAAACAGCCTCCCCCACCCCCCGGAGGCCCTCTGGAAGCCAAAAACACCCTCCCAGAGCCTCCGTGCGAGCCGAAAATCAGCTGGCCGGCTTGCACATGCACGCTGGAGCTGAGCTAGGGCAACGGCTTGTGTGCTGGCAGATATGGCTCGCGTGCCATAGGTTCGCCATCACTGATCTATATTATTTAAGTCATGGATGCATTACTTTTCTGGGAAAGATTGAGAGTTAGATATTAATTGCATAGCAGAGTTAAGGGCTCATGTGATCAAAATCTGCAAGGCCGCCACAAAGAAGGGGGGGAGGGGTCAACCTTTTCTCCAAAACACCTGAAAACAAAACAAGAAGTGGATGGAAACTCATCAAGGAAAGAACCAACCAAGAACTAAGCAGAAATTTCCTGACAGTGAGAACAATTACTCAGTGAAATGACTTGCCTCCAGGAATTGTGGGTGCTCCAACACCGGAGGTTTTTCAGAAGGGGTTAAACAACCATTCGTCTGAAATGGCATAAGGTTTCCTACTTGAGCAGAGGGTTGGACTAGAAGACCTTCAAGGCCCCTTCCAACTCGGTTATTCTGAATAACCAATAAGTAGGTGTGGGTCAAAGCAAACAGAGAATAAAAAAGTGTATTTTTTTAAAAAATTAATCTTATCCATAAATCAATTCCCTCCTGTATTTCTCCACTTCTACTTTAACCAATCCTGCAACCGTTAAGTTGAATTGTATTGTACTTACCAAGTATCAGCAATCACTGAGAAGCTGCCTGGAAGTTGAATGAAAGGTCTTTGGGCCTAGTACTGAAACTTGCACGCCATGATTTCAGTGCTGTATCTAGTGCAATTGACAATGAGATCTTCTTTCTGCACTAGCTCCTTCCCCATCCTCACATATTTTCCATAACACAAGACTGCAGAGATCATTTTTACAGTATATCTACTATAGTTCTGCCTCGTGATGCATTCGCTCAACCAAGTTCTTCCCTCCATATCAATCATCTCTCGTCTTGCATGTCACAAATGTGTTGCGTAACCTTTTTGCTGTCTTTGTTGTCATTGCTTTGTGGGCTTATCATTTCCTCCTTCACCTAGTCCTCGACAGATTAATAAACTTCAGTGGTCCTTCATGGGATTTTTTTTCCACATAGTTCACCGTCTCATTCATTCTTGTATCTATTTTGCTTTCTTGTAAATTGAAACTGCAAGACTTGTGTACATAAAAAAATTAGTAATACTGATCTCTTTCTGCCACAGTTATTCCACTCCTATCCTCCTGCTGTGTCTGGGATCCCTCCTATGATCCCTCCAACTGGTCCTTTCGGCTCGCTGCAAGGAGCGTTTCAACCCAAGGTAAACTTAAGACTGTATAGTGTGAACGTAATCACTTAGGCGTTTGTGTGGTGTGAATCTATTCTTGTTTGCAGAGGGGGGTGGGTGGGTCTTTTTTGGTCTCTTGCTATGTCAGATATGTGATGACGGTGGTCTTTTTCATGGTCTTGAAGATGGCTGCAGCAGACTCTGAGTGAGGGGACTTACAAGTTGACAAATAATCATATTGACTTCACCCAACCTGAGGATTGCAAAGATTTTAAAAAAAGAAAGAAATTAACTTGGCCTAACATTTCTTGAATTCTTTTCAGAGAGGTCTTTTAAAAACTCTTTGCCTCTTAAGTTGAATGCGATAGGCATTGGATAATCTTCCTTACCTTGGCAATTTCATGTGTTCAGACATGACTCTTTCTGATGGTTTGAATATTGGATGTCCTTGATCTCTCAGTGAATGGGAGGACTCACCCAAAGTTGTCTGGACATTTCATACAGTTTAGAGGTGGGCTGAATTTGGAGACAAAAAAAGAAGAAGAAGAAGAAGAAGAGAAGCACTGGTTGGTTTCACACTATTTAAGTTGGGGTTTGTTTTAGCCATGGCTTGTGGTACGAATAAACAATAGTGAATCAATCCACACATATCCTTGCCAAGATTACAAACCAAATGGCTAGGCTTTCATAACTTATTATGCTAAAAGGAAATAAACAAAAGTATGGTTTTGGTGTATGAACTAAATCAGCGGGAAGCCCAAGGCTCCACACTATAAGTGCTGGAGTATGAATGAGAAGATGACAACTTAGAAGTAGTGATGAGATCTTCAGACAAGCTTTCAAAGTCCATTGACTGTAAACTATTTATAGATCCTTTGAATGTTAGATATTTTATTTCTTTGTATGGAGTATTTTTTGTGGGTGGATGTATATAAAATGGAAATCAATGTTTTCAGAAGGGTGTTTTAAATCCACACTTTTTCAACATGAATCCACAGCAAAGCTTGCTCAGTGTGAACATCGGCCCCACTATCAGTGATTCAGGCTGCTTAAATATGTAGATTATGGCTCATTAGCAGAGGCCTTCATATGTATGCTAATCAGTCTGTTAAGAATCCATTTGAGTTAAATCATCCATAGCATTGTAGATGGTTTGTTTTCTGAATATTTTTTTAATTAAATACTTCCTTAACTGATGATTTTCTCTTGATTTCAGAATCAGTTGCTCTTAAGGAAGAACTGTCTTGCAGTTTGTGATTTAGAGGGGAAATAATTGATTCTCTCCATGCACACATATGTCCATGGGTTGAATTCTTATGCTGTGGTTAGAAATGGGGGAATAGGGCAGGAAAAAATGGGAAAGATCAGCTTTTAAGTCTTCATCATTCACACTCTGAAATTCTTCCACTTCAGTTTATTTAAAATGTAGACTCTCTCCCTCTCTCTCTCTTAAATTTATTGGCTGCCCATCTTACCACAGGTAACTCTAGGTGGCTTACAATAATATATATTGTATATATATATATTGTGTGTGTGTACACACACACAATATATACTGTATATATTTTTACAGGGTATATTATATACACTAAAACATACATAAGTTCATAAGAGCCGAGATGGTGCAGTGGTTAAATGCAGCACTGCAGGCTACTGCTTGTTCAGCAGTTCAGCTGTTCAAATCTCACCGGCTCAAGGTTGACTCAGCCTTCCATCCTTCTGAGGTCGGTAAAATGAGGACCCAGATTGTTGGGGGCAATATGCTGAACTCTGTAAACCGCTTAGAGAGGGCTGTAAAGCACTATGAAGCGGTATATAAGTCTAAGTGCTATTGCTATTGCTATGTTAAAACAGGCCTCATCTTAGAAAATCTCATCATTGTTCTCAGATGGATTGGAAAAATATTGCTCAAGTTTCAGCCATTTTCATTTAAACAAAAAAATCTATTCTCCTTACTCAGATATAGAATCTTAAAGCAAAAGGTGGACCCAGCAAGGCTGGAGAAAATTAGCTGATGGACAAGTTGGTCATTGTCCAAGATGGACAGTGAAACTGTATTTCAACTTCCCAAAACTGCACACACCTCCATAAACTTAGAGAATGGAGTTGGAGACCCTTCAAGGCGGTTTCGTCTCTGATCAGATGACCTGCCAACTCTGTTAATCTGTTAACCTTATTGAATCAATGTTGAGTTTCACAGAAATGTGGGAATAGGAAGGAAAAGATTATATGCCATCATTAAAGCAATGTGGGATTGATCTGTGAGCTCCCTCACTTTCCAAAACTGATTATATTTGAATGTATGCATGTTTAAATAATATATGTTTCATGTATGTTACATGTGACATTTGCAGACTTCAAATCCTATTGATGTTGCGACAAGACCTGGAGCTCTTCCACATACTCTCCTTCAGAAGGATCCCAGGGTAAGTCCCGTGAAGTTGCAGCTTCTAAAAAAAACCTTTTTTTAAAAAAATCCAAACCAAATTAAAGAAAGAAAGGTCCATGATGGCGAACCTATGGCACATGTGCCGGAAGTGGCACACAGAGCCATCTCTCTGGGCACGCCAGCCGTTGCCCGTTGCTCTTTGAGTGGGAACGCCAGAAATCGGAAGAACGGCTCCCTGGTGTGCATGTGCACGCCAGGAAGCTGAGCTTCTGGTTTCCGGCTTGCACATGCGCGCTGGCCAGCTGGTCTTTGCACACGCATGCATGCCAGACACCAGAAGACTAGGTGACTGGTGTGCATGTGCACACCGAAAACTGAAAGCTTAGTTTCCCGGTGCGCGCATGCACGCCAGGGAACTGCTCTTCCGATTTTTGGCGCTCACCCGCGCACCCACTCCCATTTCAGCACACGGTGCCGAAAAGGTTCGCCAACACTGCTATAGGTAGTCCTTGACTCACAACTGCAGTTGGACTGGAACTTCTGTCACTAAGCCGTGTGGCAGTTAAGTGAGTCCCATCTGATTTGATGACCTTTTTTTTGCCATGGTTGTTAAGTGAACCACACAGCCATTAAGCAAATCTGACTTTTGACGTTCAGTTCAAGCATTTTATTCATGCTTTTTGTGCCCTTTTGGTAATGTGGGTCATGAATCGGCAGCTTATATTACATTGGCTAGTAATTCCTGTGAATCGTTTATTCCACCTGAGCACAAAGAGGTGAATTAATGGAACTGATCTTCCAATAGGCAACAAATAATCTTACAAGGTTTGTAAGTATTCTGGTCATTCTGTCCCCGGGAGCATCAAGATTATAGCATCAGAATGAAGATGAATATATTGGGGGTGGGGTTGGGGGCCTTCCAAGAAGATTAGATGCTTCAGCAGAGGTTTTGTAATCCTCTTGGGTGCTACAGGTAGTCCTCGACTTCCAACAGTTCATTTAGTGACCGTTCGAAGTTACAACGGCACTGAAAAAAAGAGACTTATGACCAAGTTTCACATTTACAACCCTTTCACCATCCCCGTGGTCATGTGATCAAAATTCAGATGCTTGGCAACTGACTCATGTTTATGACGGTTGCAGTGTTTTGGGGTCACGTGATCCGTTTCCGCAACCTTCTGACAAGCAAAGTCAATGGGGAAATCAGATTCACTTTAACAGCTGCGTAACTAACTTAACAACTGCAGTGATTCACTTAACAACTGTGGCAAGAAAAGTGGTAAAATGGAGCAAAATTCACTTAAATGTTTCACTTAGCAACAGAAATGTTGGGCTCAATTGTGGTCATAAGTCGAGGACTACCTGTACTATCCTTCCTAGATTTTTGTCTTATAAAGCAAGTACTGTAAATGTAGATCAGGTATGATTGTACTTCTTAGTCCTTAGCCTGCTATCATTCTGCTCAGAATAATAGAATAACAGAGTTGGAAGGGACCTTGGAGGTCTTCTAGTCCAACCCCCTGCTCAAGCTGGAGTCCCTATACCATTTCAGCCAAATGGTTGTCCAATCTCTTCTTAAAAACTTCCAGTGTTGGAGCAATCGCAACTTCTGGAGGCAAGCTGTTCCACTGATTAATTGTTCTAACTGTCAGGAAATTTCTCCTTAGTTCTAAGTTGTTTCTCTCCTTGATTAGTTTCCATCCATGGCTTCTTGTCCTGCCCTCAGGTGCTTTGGAGAATAGCTTGACTCCCTCTTGTTTGTGGCAGCCCCTGAGATATTGGAACACTGCTATCATGTCAGCCCCTAGTCATTCTTTTCATCTTATCTATTCTCACTGTCTATGCAGCAAGTTCTGATGACTTCAAGTAGGTACATAGACATTTCATCTCCCTGGGAAAGTCTATTCCTAAGAAGTCCAGTTTTTTGAAGGACTTGGGTATGGTCAATTGGATGGTGACAGTCATTTAAAGTTGGAATATAATATTGCAGACAGATCCAGCATTGATACCTGTGCTCTGCTGTTCATACTTTAGCCTCACACCCAAAGAAAAGCATAAATAAGATTTATAGGATGGTATAATGGTCTGAAAAAAGGACAAGTAATTACTTGAGCTTCCATGAATTCCTTCAAAAAGGAATCAAAGCACTCTAATAATACGAGTCAATTCTTGGGTATTTGAACATCATCACTTCATCTGAGTTCACAGCAGTTTAATCCCAATGAAGTGTGTGCAGCCAAAAGGAATTATGATCAGAAAGTTCTAAAAAGAAATTCAGTTATATCATAGCCTCAAGTCCCTAGCCTGTGCTAAGAGCCCTTCAAATGAGAGCTTCCTTCATAAGTCATAAGTAGTGCTGACCGTAATACAGCACATTCTTAAATTTCTGAAACTGATGCAATAAAATCAGCTTCAGGGATCAATTCCAATTTAAAGAGGCTGCTATGAACACGGTAATTTGATTTTCTCTAGATTGCGTTTTATATCCTTACCCATTTTCATAACTTAAGGCATTTGATGTTGATTATTATTTAGTTAACCACTGAACCTGTCATTGCAATTTCTAGACTCTGGAGAAAAAAGGAGAAAACTAGCATATGCTGAAAGCTGATCTAGCTGGCAGAGAAAGGGGTGGTTAGCACGGATGATTATTTTCTATATCGGCATGTCTCCCTTGGTGGGAAAAAAAAACTTTCTCTTATAACCTAAGCTTATTCCCAATACTGTTCTTCTTTCATCTTGAATTTTAGAACGGAATGACTCCAAGGTGCTTCAACAGAAGGGGAAGGGTAGGAAATACAAATTAGCAATTCTTTATGGATAATTCAGCTGCTTCTCAAATGCATTCCCCCTTTTTATCTTCCTGAATGCTTAGCCTGAAACCCAGAGTCAATTATTTCCTTTCCAGTGTTGAATGAATGATGCAGCTCCAAACTATAACTTTGGAGACAGGTTTCCTAGGAAGTTGACAATCTGGTACATATGTTCACTTGCCCCTAGGCTCTCAGACTAGAGAGATAGGGATATTAAATGATGTTATCTGCCCATGTATGAGATTTTACCTGAAGAATTTCTCAGTTCTTAACAATGTATATCTTGTGTGGTGTCTTTATTTATTTTGACCATCAAGAGGCAGTAAAGGATTGGATTCATGCTATGCTGAGATTGTTCAATTCCATATAAATAACAGGTGCTGGAATTGGGTATGTCTAGTTTAATGAAAAGAAGGACTAGAGAAGACATGTTAGTACTGTTCCGATATCTCAGGGCTTGCCACAAAGAAGAGGGAGTCAAGCTATTCTCCAAAGCACCTGAGGGTAGGACAAGAAGCAATGGGTGGAAACTAATCAAGGAGAGAAGCAACATAGAACTAAGGAGACAGTCCTGACAGTGAGAACAATTAATCAGTGGAACAGCTTGCCTCCAGAAGTTGTGAATGCTCCAACACTGGAAGTTTTTAAGAAGAGATTGGACAACCATTTGTCTGAAGTGGTGTAGGGTTTCCTGCCTACGCAGGGGGTTGGACTAGAAGACCTCCAAGGTCCCTTCCAACTCTGTTATTCTGTTCTGTTCAGACGGAATTCAAAAGAATCCCAATATAGCCGCGTTTTTCAATCTTGGCAACTGTAAGAAATATGGAATTCTCCATGCTGGTTGGGGAATTTTGGATGTTGACATCCAACTGTCCATATGGCAATATAGGATGAAACCAGCCATGTTCTGCTGCTTGGTGGTCAATCCAAGATCATTAACAGAATGTGGATTGGGATTATTTATTTGCTAATTCATATAAAACATTGTCCCTTCATCATTCTTTAGCCAAAAAAGCTTCCAGGGTGGCTTATAAATATAAGCATTATCCCCCTTGGACACGCAGACAAAAACAGATGGGAAGGCAAGATGGGTTAAACCAGTTTCCATCCTCCCGCAGACCTTAATGAAGACTATCTGGGAAGCCAACAATTCAGATACTTTGCAAAAAAAAACAGTTGGCAATAGATCTAAAGCTGACAAAACAATTGTCTCTCTATTAAGGTAACAGGAAATGCTTACTTAGGGCTACGTGTACAATTTAGAATAGGCTAATGTTTTCCATTTTCAGATTCTTAAGAATGCTGATCTGCTAATTACCTGAACTGAGGTCTGAGTGACAGATTTTAATATTCTCTCTCTCTCTCTCTCTCTCTCTCTCTCTCTCTCTCTCTCTCTCTCTCTCTCTCTCTCTCTCTCTCTCTCTCTCCCTCTCCCCCCCTCTCTCTTTTCAGTTGACAGATCCATTCAGGCCCATGTTGAGGGTAAGATGACAACTAACTCTTTTTGCCTTGTTTTGCTATGCCACTTCTGCTTTTCTTAGAATTTTCCCCAGCTGCATTCCTCTTTGAATGTTGCCTGCAAAAAGCACTCATCACAAGGCATCATTTATTCCCCCTTTAAAAAGTGGGTCACCTTTTATGCTATATAAAAATTACTACTCATGCGGTTTGTCATAAAATCATAAAATTTTAGAAGAGGAATGGACCACAAAAATCATCTGATCCATTCTACAATGTGCAAAAAAAAAAACACCCCAAAACCCGAGAACTTTTTTGAGAGGTTCTTAAAAGCCTCCAGAGATGCCGAACCCACATATTCTTTGCCTCTTCTAGCTTCATCAAATGCCAGATTTCCTCCACAGTACATCAGTAGTAGCCACCCAAGAGCATCTTGGCATGTGCCAAAGATTTTCCAGGCTGGGTATAACATAGCAAGTGCTAAGGAATTGCCCACAATATGTACTCTGCGTGGCCAACTTGGAAGCCACGGAATACATGCCAGAAAGTTTTCCAGACCACTTGGCTTTAATCAGTCCTCCAGACATTCCCACAACATGTCTATATCTTCCCAGCCATGTACCTCCTCCTCGGTGGCTGCCAAAAGTTCTGGCAAGCAAGCGCTTCAGAGAAGTCATTGCTCGCCTCCTCCCAACTGTTCACCACAATGAATGGTACCTCTGACGTTCTCCAGAAGTTTTGACCATCATTGTAGTAGGGATGAACTGTGCATGTGTCAGCACCTGGACAATTTTGGCAACTTGCTGAGGGGACCCCAGGTTGGATGGCTTGGGGACATGATGTGGGTAGTCCTCAAGGATGCTCGACCTGGAACCGTTCTGGCCACAGTAGTGATGCAATGCGCTTTGAAGCCACCCAAATTGTTTCATGTAGGCATCGGTGATATTTTTGTTTCAGCGAAATGAGTGATAGCGTCTCCGCGGCTCAGATCACTTTATTGAAATATTATTTATTATTTATTTTATTTTAGAGTTCTTATATGCCGCCTACTCCCTGGGGACTCAGGGCGGTGTACAACATGTCAAGAACTACTAAACAATATAAAAGATTTAATAATAATTTAAGAAAGAATTTATTAAAAAACATACAACAACTATACATACGTGGGGGAGACCTAAGAAGTAAATTGTCTCATAACCCCGCCTGCAGGAAGAGCCATGTCTTAATGGCTTTTCGGAAGGCCAGCAGGGTGGGGATGGTTCGGATCTCTGGGGGTAGTTGGTTCCAGAGAACAGGGGCCCCTACAGAGAAGGCCCTCCCCCTAGGCCCTGCCAGTCGGCATTGTTTGGTTGACGGGACCTGGAGGAGACCCACTCTGTGGGACCTAACCGGTCGAAGGGAAGAATGAGGCAGAATGCAGTCCCGAAGATAGCCTGGTCCTAAGGCCTGTAAGGCTTTAAAGATGATGATCAACACCTTGAATTGTACCCGGAGACCAATGGGCAGCCAATGCAGCTAGCGGAGTATGAGTGTTACGTGGGTGTATCTTGAAACACCCACCACAGCACGTGCAGCCGCATTTTGCACCAATTGTAGTCTCCGAATACTCTTCAAGGGTATCTACATGGACATGTTGTGGCTTATAGGCTACCCAGCATCATCATCAGAGGTTTACTTTGCAAGCCACAGTAGATGGGCATGATTATTTTCTCTTCCTTGTGTCTCCGCATCTTTATCACATTGACTTTGTCATTAAAGTTCAGCTCCCACCAGATGTCTTAATATAGCTAATTTAATAGCCAATGGGAAGGCACTCTATTTGGTCACAAAGCCTTTCCAGATGTCTGGTAAATCTGCACATCTGTTTCTGCGACTCTGGCAGGAGATGTTTTGAGATCAACAGTCATAATAAAAATGTCCACTGTAAAATCATGTCTACAGCATTTGGAATAAGAGTGAAGGTGGAAAGAAAGACATTGAAGGCCTATGTTAGTGGGCTAAATGTTTGGTAATGGGCCATGACTGATTTCAATGCTTATATCTTTGATGCCTTATCAACCAGTTGGCACCACATCCCAAGACAGGACAGATCTCCATTTTACAAGCTGATCCTGTTATTTCTGTGGCAGTGTGTGAATCCTCCTTCAGCAATAAAGTGTGCCTTGTAACTTACATAAAAGGTGGTTTAAAGCAAGGGTGCACAACTTTTCTCAACTAAAAATCGGCATGGTGGAGGCTCACAGTCTAAAAATAAAAATAGAAGGACAAAACCCAGACATGATTTCAGTTTATTGATTTTTAAATGCAGCGATGGTTAATAAAATCAAACTCCAATATGGAATTGATAATTTCTCCTTTCCATCATATTGAAAAATGAAATTTGGTCACAATTTTTGGAAGGATCCAAATCTTTCTTGGGAGGGAGTGGAGTTTTCTAGAGACCCATGCAGTTCTAGGGCCGTTTTGAATCTTTTATTTAAATGTGCATAATGCTACAATGCAATGCAATGCACTCTACATGGGGCTACCCTTGAAGATTATTCGGAGACTTCAGTTGGTGCAAAATGCGGCTGCGCGTGCTGTGGCGGGTGTGCCAAGGTACACCCACATGACACCGATACTCCGCCAGCTGCATTGGTTGCCCATCGGTCTCCGGGTACAATTCAAGGTGTTGATCATCATCTTTAAAGCCCTTCATGGCTTAGGACCAGGTTACCTTCGGGACCGCATTTTGCCACATACTTCCCTCCGACCGGTTAGGGCCCACAGAGTAGGTCTCCTCCAGGTCCCATCAGCCAAATAATGCTGGCTGGTGGGCCCTAGGGGGAGGGCCTTCTCTGTGGGGGGCCCCGTGCTCTGGAACCAACTTCCCCCAGAGATCCGAATTATCCCCACGCTGCTGGCCTTCCGAAAAGCCATTAAGACATGGCTCTTCCTGCAGGCAGGGGGAGGAGACTAGCCCCATCTGAGCTCCCCCCCCCCCGGTACGACTGATAGTGAATCCTTTTTTAACCTTTTGTATATGTTTTTTAATTGATGTTTTTAATCGTGATTTATTATTAGTGTTCTCATAAAATTGTTGTACACCGCCCTGAGTCCCTCGGGAGTAGGGCGGCCTAGAAGAACCAATAATAAATAAATAAATAAATAAATAAATAAATAGATAGATAGATAAATAAATAAATAAATAAATAAATAAATAAATAAATAAATAAATAAATAAATAAATAAATAAATAAATAAATAAATAAATAAATAAATAAAACTTTTGTGAATCTAAAAAGCGATTGTTCTCATTAGTGCCTGGATAGGAGACTCCTTATAGAGCACTGCATTTCCTTTTGTGTTGAAAAAACCCCATAAATGGCAATTCTCAAGCAACAACAGGTTCACACTTAAATGTCATTATTATTTTCAATACTTTTTAATGCATATTTCTTTTGTAGAAACCAGGCAAATGGTGTGCTATGCATGTTCATATTGCTTGGCAGATATACCACCATCAACAGAAAGTCAAGGTGAGCTCTTTTGGGCAAAGAGTGAGTGATTGATTGATTGATTGATTGATTGATTGATTGATTGATTGATTGATTGATTGATTGATCTCAGACTCTTTATGAGGTCCATAACTCAATGGCAGAGCAAGAGTTTTGCATGGAAAAGGTTTCGGGTTTAACACCTGAAAGCTCTCAAGAAACCTCCAAGAGATCCAGTCAATAGAAGCTCCTCTGCTCCTAATGCTTTGGAAAGCCACTAACATTCAAATGAGGTAATACTGGACCAGCTGGCCTGTTTAAGGTACTTCTTACACTTATATATGTCAGGTAGAGAACCTGAGGCCCTTCAATTGTTATGACATTGAAACGATAGTTCTGTCAAGCGCAAAGAATCAGGACCATTCATAAGGATTTACATAAAAGATTTATTCAGGCCTATACATAAGAATCTGGTCAACTAAAAGTTCAGCAGTAAATTAGCACCAGATAAGAGTCAACAGAATTCAGGAGGAATTGGACTACAAGCACTTGCAGGAATGCAAGGACTCTAAACTGATGATGCACTTAATTCTGCCCCCTCCCCTCAGCTCCGCCTGCTTTTTTTCTTACAAGTTAAGCATCATCTCAGTGGCCACAGGTTACTCAATGCTATACTATATGTCAGGGGTGTCAAACTCGATTTAATTGAGGGCCGCATCAGGGTTGTGTTTGACCTCAGGGGGGGGCATGGCTGGGATGGGCGTGGCCAGTTCAACATCACTTGTCAAGACTCCGTTTTCGGCCGTGACAGCCTCCTGCAGCCCTCTGCCAGCGAAAACTTCAGTGTTGACAGGAGGTCCCCCGAGCTTCATTTTCGCTGGCAGAGGCACCGCGGTCCGGTCCTTCATTGTTTCCAAGGCTGCCCCGCGGGCCGGATCCGGCTCGTGGGCCTTGAGTTTGACACCCCTGCTATATGTCCATTGTCCAGAATATTAACTTCTTGGCTTCCAGTTCATAAGCATGGGTTACAAATATTAGCATCTATAAGACATGCCTTATAAAAGGAACCTGATCTCTCCTTGATTTCCAAAATACTACTGGTATGTTCCTCTTTTTTTTTTTTTAAGTTTGGCCATCTTCATGATATTTTTTTTTCTCTATTTCAGAAACAGATGCAGTCAGATCCCCATAAATTGGATTTTGGTTTGAAACCTGAATTTCTGAGCAGACCTCCAGGTCCTAGTCTTTTTGGGGCCATCCATCATCCTCATGACTTAGCCCGACCGGCAACACTTTTCTCGGCAACCAGTGAGTTTGTAAACCGCCCAGGGGTGAAATCCTCCCGGGTCGCTCTTACCTGTCGGTCGCCGCAGAGCCGAAGAAGCTGGTGGCGTTCGCGGCACGGGGCTGCCCCCGGCCGCTTCCCCCACCCACCTGGACGCCGCCATTGGCGTTCTTTTGCCCTCTGCGCATGCAGAACGCTTTGCTCATCTGTTCTCTGTTGGAAATAGAACAGGAAGAAATGGAAGGGTGGGCAGTATGGTATAGACTTCAGCAATATACAGTAGTGTTTTACTATTGATAAATATTATCAAATAAACAAATAACTTTTGTGAATTAAAATAGAAGACCCAAATTCACCTGGTTTGCTGAAATTTTAAATGCATTTCTTCTTTTGATCACAATTTCATGGGGGGTGGGAGTGGAATATGCGTGTATAGGTAGTCCTCAACTTAACAACCACAATTGAGCCCAAAATTTTTGTCAGACAGTCGTTAAGTGAGTTTTGCGCCATTTTACAACCTTTTTCTCCACGGTGGCTAAGCGAATCACTGCAGCTGTTAAGTTAGTAACACAGTTGTTAAGTGAATCTGACTTCCCCATTAATTTTGCTTGTCAGAAGGTTGCAAAAGGTGATCACATGACCCCAGACACTGCAACCATCATAAATATTGTTGGGAATGATAATAAAAATCTCATAGAGGCGATTTGGATCTTTATTTGGAATCCAAACCGTTAGAAAAGAAGCCGAGATTAAATGTCTAATAGAAAATATTTATTTCAGTACAAAAACAATAAATTCTGAATAATTACATCTTTGCTAGAAACACGACCGTTCAGGTCAAGAGCTAAGGCAGAAGAAAATTAATGGTGGTTTAGGAATGTACACATGCGCAGAACATCATATCACGTGTTCTGCTTGTATTGGAATGTACCATAATATTAGGATAGGGGTGCATCACCCTGCATATACTCACAACTGACAATATTCACACCGTGACAAATATGAACCGGTTGCCAAGCATCCGAATTTTGATCATGTGACCATGGGGCTGCTGCAATGGTCATAAGTGGGGAAAACAGTCATAAGTCACTTTTTCCAGTGCCGTTGTAACTTGGAACAGTCAATAAGTGAATGGTTGTAAGTTGAGGGCCACCTGTGCTGTCCATATGCTCATTTGAGATCATCAGATACCTTAGAATCAAAATATTGGAAGGGGCTGTTTAGGCCATTGAGTTCAATGTGCAAGAATCCAGCATCCCAACCTCTCTGCTAAACCTGAATCCAACTTAGGATACGGTGGTCGTTCTGCAAGTGCTGTACTCAAATGTTTTGGTTTTGCTTGCTTTTGAATTTGTTTTGCTAGGTGCCGCCCATCCAGCCGGTCCTACGTTTGGCCCTCCCCCGCACCACAGCAATTTTCTCAACCCCGCGGCCCATTTAGGTAAGCAGAAATTCTCAAAGTAAAAGCAGTCAGAACCTCCTCGCGTCTGTTATAGACTCCAAAGGTCCATGATGTCGAGCAGAATTTGAGTCTTAGTCAACGTCCACTTGGGAAACTGCTTCCGACCCCATTTTTTCATCTTGAGTTCTTTCGCGGAGAAAAGGTGGGATGCAAATCTCTGAGATTACCACGGAGATGAGGTTGCAAATGATTTTTAATCCGCATCGGATGGGAGAAGAGCATTTATACTTTAGAACACGAGACCTTCCATACATTAGTGTGGTGTGTAGCCTGTCTTTTTTTTTAATTTCAAATGTGGCCTCTTGTTCTGGGCTTTCTTCTTCCATCACGTCGACATGGTGCTTTGTAAGTTTGGGTTTGTTCTTCAAGGTTGGCAACGCAAGGTGAAGAGTAAATCAGCGTGATGGTTTACTTCAATCCTCCGCTGAACTTTTCCACATCCAAAGAGCAGAGTGACTTTCCCTTTATAATTTCCCCGCAACCTTAACTTTAATCTTGGTGTGACTTAACATTGCTTAAACGTAAGAGGGTGCCATGGCACAACGCCTTAAAGATGCTGGATTTGTCAGCCAGAGACGGTCGACACTCCGGCGGTGCGACCCCACGGCACCATGTGGTGGAGTGAGCTCCCGTCATTTGTCCCCAGGTCCTGCTCACCTAGCAGTTCAAAAGCATGTAAAAATATAAGGAGATCCAATAGATATGCTATTCTGGTGGGGAAAGCGGAAGTGGGAGCCAATTTCGGGTGTGTCTGGATGTCAGGAGAGGTCAGCGGAAGAAATCCCAGATGACCTGGCATCCCCCAAATACTGCTAGCCAGCTGGGGCAAAACTAGTTCGCCCCAGTAGTGTGCCGTGGATAGTATGCACGTGTGAATGAATGAACTAGAAATCTTAGGTTTGTCAGGGTTCCAAGTAATAGACCCATAGCAGGCAAAACTCTGAGGCAGGTGGATTCCTCAAATAATAGCTTTATTGGATATATCATATTGGCACAGATCTAGTGAAAACCGACTCTGAAGGTTCCCATGGTTTTCACCTAGTTAAAAGTAAACGTTTCCTCCAACCCCAAACAATCAGTCACATGCAGTAGTGGTATTCTACCGGTTCACCCCAGTTCTGGTGAACCGGTAACGGCGGCGGTGGGAGACTCTGCCCACCTGCCCTCCACCTGTCATCACAGGTGCTCTGCGCATGGTGCAGAAGTGCTGCGCGCAAGTGAAGCGCACGAGCGCGCACGCGCACACGCTCACATTTTTGAACTGGTAACAAAGGTAAGTGAATACCACTACTGGTCACATGGTCCAATCAAGACGCTGTCTGGTTGCCTGGTGACCTCACTCCTCCTTCCTCAGGCCAGGTGTGAGAATGTCCTTGGTTCCCAAGAGAAAGTATTTTATTTTGGCTGCAAAACCCCAGCTATCTCTAATCCCCCCTCCCTATCCCTGAGCTCTAGTGTGGCAACACTGAAGCTCCAACATGGCTTCGGTCAGGTCAGTTTCAGGGTCGACAAGGTTGCCAGAACTCCTCTGTGAAAAATTTTGGGGAAATTACAAAGTAGACATAACGTAATATAGTATTAATCTCAAGCATATTTGTTTGGTCAGAAGTTAGTCCCATTGAATTAGCAGGTCCTTAAATCCACATGGTAGCTCCTTTCTATATCATGAAGCATCTAGTTAATGTCTTACTTGCTGTAGTAAAAGTTGTCAAAGTCTGGAATATCTTACCTGGTTCAGTTGTCTCAGCCACTAACTTTCACAGTTTTAGTTCTAACTTAACTTCTGTGGCCCTCACACCATACTTAAGTGATCCCTAAGGGTGTGTGTGTAAGTGCACTAACTTGCCTATCATGCCTGTCACAGTTTTATTTATTTATTTATTTGCGCATCCGAATTTGTAATTTTTGTTTGATGAATAACAATTTTTTTTAAAAAAGTAAAATGCCTTAATGACATACCTCCCCTTTTTTCTCCTTCAACATCCTTCAAACGTAGTACTGTTGTATTTCCAAGATGGAAAAGAATTTCTGGATATGACATCCGATCAATACATGTTTTTGTATGTTTTTGTATGCTGCTAGTTTTGCTAAAGTACAAGCAGTCGCTTTTTTTTCCTTTTCCAACTATATGTTCTATTACAAACTTTTGCAAAACCCAGAACTGATTTGTTTTAATTTGAGATTACTATTAGCCATAGTCTTTAACCATGTTAGTACTTGATAGTCTGTGCAATTAGGAGGAGCATCAGGTTGGGTAGCTGTAGTGAGTTACTCTAGTCAATCCGAAATCTTGATAATAGCATTATCAAGCTTGGGTATACAGTAAGTACAAGTGAAGCATCAATGGTTTCTTCTCCTTCTTTTTCTCCTCCTCCTCTTCCTCTTCCTCCTCTTCTTTCTTCTCCTCTCCTCTTTCTCCTCCTCTTTCTTTCTCCTCCTCTTCCTTTTCTTTCTTTCTTTCTCCTCCTCCTCTTTCTCTTCTTTCTTTCTTCTCCTCTTCTTCTTTCTCCTCCTCTTCCTCCTCTTTCTTTCTTTCTTTCTCCTCCTCTTTCTCCTCCTTTTCTTTCTTTCTTTCTCCTCCTCCTCCTCCTCCTCCTCCTTCTTTTCTTTCTTTCTCCTCCTCCTCCTTTTCTTTCTTTCTCCTCCTCCTCCTCCTCTTTCTTTCTCCTCCTCCTCCTCTTCTTTCTTTCTCTTCCTCCTCCTCCTTCCTCCTCCTCCTCCTCCTCTTTCTTTCTCCTCCTCTTTCTTTCTCCTCCTCCTCCTCTTCTTTTTTTCTCCTCCTCCTCCTTCTCTTCTTCTTTCTCCTCCTCCTCTTCTTTCTTTCTCCTCCTCCTCCTCTTTCTTTCTCCCTCTCCTCTTTCTTTCTCCTCCTCTTTCTTTCTCCTCCTCCTCTCCTTCTCCTCCTTCAACCTCATTGCTTCCTCTTCTCTCCATTTGCATTATTTTCTCCTTTTTATCCTTCCACTTATTAATCTTATTTCCTCTCTCTTGAACCCACCCTCTCTACATATTCTTAGCTTTCCATCTCTTTTCTTTATAAGGACGTGTCCCCTTAATGCTTTGCTTGCCCTAGCCAAATAAAAGCAAGCAACTCTTTCCTCCCAGGAGGTAACACCCTTCCCATTAGCATCTTTCCGTTTGGTTTCAGAGACTTTTAATCGGCCCATGACGTTCACCAGCCTTGCAGCCATGAGCAGCAATGCCTTCGGGGGACTTGGCAACCATGCCGTTAGTGAGTAAATTCTCCTTCGGCTCAGCCTATGTCATGCTTTGGGTTGGTTTAAGTAGTAAGGGTGCAAGAACAGTACAGGTTGTCCTCGACTTACAACCGTTCATTTAGTGACCGTTCGAAGTGACCACGGCACTGGAAAAAAACGGTTGACTTATGACTATTTTTTCACACTTACATTTCAACATCCCCCATAGTCACGTGATCAAAATTCAGACACTTGTCAACTGACTCACATTTATAACGGTTGCAGTGACCTGGGGTCATGTAATCCCCCTTTGGGGACCTTCCGACAAGCAGGTTCCGTGGGGAAGCCAGATTAACTTAACAACCATACGAGCGTTTTAACACCTGTGGCAAGAAAAGTCATACAAGGGAGCAAAAACTCCCTGAACGAATGGGCTTCACTTAGCAACAGAAATGTTGGGCTCAATTGTGGTCGTAAGTCGAGGACTTCCTGTACAAATTTGTACAGAAAAGCAAGAGAATGTGGAATGCCTCTGCTTTCTATAAACCCTCTACAGACTCAGAAAACTAGTTCCCAGCAAAGAAATTCTCTTGCATTTCTTTTTCCCTATCGCTTTGCATTTCCAACTGATGACAGGAGGACAGGAGACTATCAGAAAGTTCTCGTTAGCAAAGTTTGGTGTTCTTGCTGTGTTATAAAGGGAGCAAGAAGGGTGCCCATCTGTGGCCTGACTTTCATCGCATAACCACGTCTCCACCAATCTGTTGTTTTCCTTGATTCCCACCTCTCCATTAAATCCCCAATGAAGGTATTGGGAGAGAAATTGTTGTCCGACGGATGCCCTAATTAATTCATGAGCCTCGAGCCAAGTTTCAAAAGAAATCCAGTTATTTATTAGGAGCTTTGGAATAAAAATAGCTGTCAGGGTTCCAAATAGCATCCAAAACTAAATGAGAGTCCGAGGCAAAGTATTCCTCAAAGTTCCAATTTATTAACAGAGCCATGTTGGCACATCTGGGAGAAACCTGAATCTAAAGCTACGAGGGTTTCTCCACCCAGTTTAAAGTTCATTCCCTTGTTCCCACATCCACAAGTTCATCACGTTGATCAGTTGTCTTTTGCCAATGTGTCCGTTACTCCCATCAGCTTCCGGCCAGGTGCTGAACAAAGAATGACCTTGAAAGCCTAAAAGGAATTTGTTATGGCTACATGTTTATATTGCTCATGCAACAGCCCCTCCCAAATTCCCACAGCAAGAATACATTCTAAGGCATCAAGTGTGGCAGGCCAAAGTCTCTAATCAAATCTGGCTTCGGCCTGACAATAGCACTTATATACCGCTTCACAGTGCTTTACAGCCTTCTCTAAGCGGTTTTACAGAGTCAGCCTATTGCCCTCAACTATCTGACTCTTCATTTTACCGACCTCGGAAGGATGGAAGGCTGAGTCAACCTTGAGCCTGTCAGGATCGAACTGCTGGCAGTGGGCAGAGTTAGCCTGCAATACTGCATTCAAATCACTGCACCACCACGGCTCTCAACGTTGAATATCAATGTCTAGTATTGAACAGCAAATGTCTTTACATTGAATAGCAATGTATAGAATTTCTACTTCTTTGGGAAAAAAATCCCAATGGAGAATTTTGAAAAAGCTGTGTAAATTGGTACAGGGAGTGGGTGGGGGTCAATAGGGTACAAGCATTCCTTGACCTACAACCATTCATTCAGTGACCATTCAAAGTTAAGATGGCACCGAAGGAATGGTGGTTGTGACTGATTCTCAGACTTCCAACTGTCCCAGCACTTCTCTTCAGTCAGGTGTAGAGTTAGTAATGAGATGGAGTGAGCTTTAGTCACTCTTGTGTATCATTTTTGCTGTGCATCTCTCTTGCTCCTATTAGACTTATTGGTTGCCTTTGATGCGATTGATCATGGTATGTTTATGGACCACCTTCAGGGTTAAGGGTTGGGGGCACCATGTTTCATGTAGCCCCATTTCTCTCGTTTATTTATGTATTAAAGTTATATGCTGCCTGTCTCACTATTGAGATTGCTGGGTTGCTTTGGGTAGTTCTGATTGACAATGGGGGTGTGGGATTGGCCAAGTGGCCCTTCTCTTAGAGGATGCTACATTTAAGATTGCTATGAAACCACTGGGATGGGTCATCCAGCAATTCAGCATAGTTTAGAATCACAATGCTATACCCATCTTATATTCAATTCTGAGCTTAGTTGAAAATTTCATTGAGGCTCTGTCCTACTTTACATTAAGTGCAAAAAGGAGGGAAGGAAGGAAGGAAGGAAGGAAGGAAGGAAGGAAGGAAGGAAGGAAGGAAGGAAGGAAGGAAGGAAGGAAGGAAGGATCTTTGTGATATGGGCTGGGCTGGGCTGGGCTGGGCTGAGACAGTTGACTGGCTCAAAGTCTCTCAGCTGGCTTTCATGCCTAATGGCAGACTAGAACTCACATTTGCCTGGTTTCTAGACTAGTGCTTTAACCAGTACATCAGACAGGCTCTTGGTATGTAAGCTACCTTGAGTTGACCAGAAACAAAGATGAGATTTTTAAAAAATCTTGCAATAAACAAATTAATGTTAATTTGCTTACTATGTGTATGTGTATATATGCCACATATATAAAGGATATAGGAGGAGAGCCTGTGGCTTAGAGGTTAAAGCTACTGCCTTACAGGCAGGCTGCCCAGGTTCAAATCCCAGTAAGGGTATGGCTAGCTGATGAGAGCTAAATAGCTTGAAATAGATCTATACTTGAAATAGATCTATACTAATCTCTTTTCATTATCAGCAAAAATATGTTATATATATATATTATATATATATGTGTGTGTGTGTGTGTGTGTGTGTGTGTGTGTGTGTGTAGGATTTTTTGCTGATAAATGAAAATAAAGGGAGACTATTATAGATCTATTTCGATCTTATTTTGCTCTCGTCAGATAGCCATACCCCTTACTGGGATTTGAACCCGGGCCGGCTGCCTTGCAGGTCAGCAACTTAACCATTAGGCCAACCATTAGGCCAACAATTATATATTATATTATATTATGTTATGTTATGTTATGTTATGTTATGTTATGTTATGTTATGTTATGTTATGTTATGTTACGTTACGTTACGTTACGTTACGTTACGTTACGTTACGTTACGTTACGTTACGTTACATTACGTTACGTTACGTTACATATATATATAACATATATGTGTGTGTGTGTGTGTGTGTGCTTTGGTATGTATTTCTTTTGTATATTCATTTTACTGGCAGATTAAATAGCATTTTAACGCTATTCTGTGCTGCCACAAATCTCAGAAATTCACCATATAATGTTGAGGTCAATGATGAATTCTGAATGATCATGTAATCTAACACAAATAATTCTCCTGTTTCTATGAAGACATCTTGAGTATATATTAGTATATTTCTTCAGACATTGTAATAAGAATGTTATGCTAAATGACTTTTGTAGAAGAGAAAGTCAAGTTAAGGGCAGATTAAGTCATTTATGGTACTTCAGCAGGAGTAAAACTGAAAGGTTCCTGCCACTACAGTATTTCATTCAACAATAAGTAGGACCTGCTCTTTGGAGTTGGAAAAAAAATCACAAACCACTGTTGTCCATGTTGCCCTTAGTTGCAAAATATAGACACAACTAGACAAAAAAGGGATCCGAAAATAGAAAAGAATGATGTTTTGATGAATATTTAGATTAAGCAGTGAAATTCATAATATTTGATTGCATCTGGTAACACAACTGCAAGTCAACTCAATTGGGTTGAACATATCCTATCACTGATTGAACTCACAGTCCCTTATTAAGGACTGCTGGAAGGGACTAAATAATTTAACTCCAGTTCTAGTCTGGTCATCTTGAAAACCCCAGAAGAACACCTTGATCCAAAAGCCTGCATTAAATGAGCCCATATGTCTTATGACAGAGGTCTTAATCCAAAGCCTGCATTAAATGAGCCCATATGTCTTATGACAGAGGTCTTCAAACTTGGCAACTTTAAGACTTGTGGACTTCAACTCACAGAATGGAGTTGAAGTCCACAAGTCTTAAAGTTGCCAAGTTTGGGGACCCCGTCTTACGAGATACCTTACCCATATTGATTGATTATATGCTGTCCAATCATTGTTGACTCTTATTGACCACATAAATCACTGTTTCTCAACCTTGACCACTGTAAGATGCATGGACTTCAATTCCCAGAATTCCTCAGCTAAACCACGATTGATTTTCTCCATTAAGGTTCTGCCCATAATAACCTGATCCTTCAGGCCTTCTAGTAGTTTTGCCCATATTCCTTGCTGTTAATAAGCCAGTGGAACAAGCAAAGACAATGCTATAGAAATGGAGATTGCATGGTTTTCCCTTTCAACCTTTATAAAAAAAAACATGGCTGGTGTTTTCCCTTCATTCATAGTATCTTCAAATCCAAAGCCTTTATAGGCAGCTAGCAAAAAATTTAAAGTAGAAACAAAGGCGTTAATTTAAAAAAATCAGTAAATGTGAAAAGAAAGGAATCTATTATTAAGCATATGCAACATTCCTATTTGAATGAACAACAGGAAATATCCTGCATGTGGGCATGTCTGTTGACTTAGGAAGTTATGGATTTGGCCATTAGTATATGTACATTATGAAAGTTTAGGGGCATGAAGGGAGTCAAAAAAGCCAAGATGGCAACCATGACCCCACAATCATGGTTGCTTTGGATATTGCCTCCTAAGGACCATGATAACTGTCCCTCCTTGGTTCTTGAGGGAGTGAAATTAACCCCCTCGGAACATGTCCGCAATTTGGGGGTCCTCCTAGATCCACAGCTAAAATTAGAGCAACACCTTACAGCTGTGGCTAGGGGGGGCCTATGCACAGGTTCGCCTGGTGCACCAATTGCGGCCATACTTGGAGAAGGAGGCTCTACTCACGGTCACTCATGCCTTTGTCACCTCCCGATTGGACTACTGCAATGCACTCTACATGGGGCTACCCTTGAAGAGTATTCGGAGACTTCAGTTGGTGCAAAATGCGGCTGCGCGTGCTGTGGTGGGTGTACCAAGGTACACCCACGTTACACCTATA
This sequence comes from Diadophis punctatus similis, assembly GCA_023053685.1. Taxonomy (NCBI): domain Eukaryota; kingdom Metazoa; phylum Chordata; class Lepidosauria; order Squamata; family Dipsadidae; genus Diadophis; species Diadophis punctatus. Next base: position 14,306,013 of record JALIGW010000001.1, on the reverse strand, counting down.
CTCCGCCAGCTGCATTGGTTGCCCATCGGTCTCCGGGTACAATTCAAGGTGTTGATCATCATCTTTAAAGCCCTTCATGGCTTAGGACCAGGTTACCTTCGGGACCGCATTCTTCCTCACACTTCCCTTCGACCGGTTAGGGCCCACAGAGTGGGCCTCTTCCAGGTCCCGTCTGCCAAACAATGCCGACTGGCGGGCCCTAGGGGGAGAGCCTTCTCTGTGGGGGGGCCCGCGCTCTGGAACCAACTTCCCCCAGAGACCCGAACTATCCCCACTCTGCTGGCCTTCCGAAAAGCCGTTAAGACATGGCTCTTCCTGCAGGCATCTGAATCCCTCCCCCCCCCCCCCTTGGTACGGCTGTTGGTGAAGATTTTTAACTTTTTGTATATTTTTAAACTGTTGTTTTTAAATCATTGTTTATTATTAGTGTTCGCATAAAATTGTTGTACGCTGCCCTGAGTCCCTCGGGAGTAGGGCGGCTTATAAGAACCAATAATAAATAAATAAATAAATAAAATCAAAGCCACGTGGGACAAATGTAAAATAAAGAAGGCTTCAATCACGCAGTCCTGCTTTTGACCATTTTGAGTTTGTTTGACTCCCTCCCTATAGATGCTCCTGCTTTTATTGACTATGTTCAAGTCTGCTCCTTTGGATTGTGTTCTCTGTGGGCTTTGGATGCTGCAGCTATTGTTTAAGGATTGTCTTGTTTTGTCACAATGCAAGGAAGACTAAATATTTTCCTTAAACCAGTGGTACTCAATGTGTGGTCTGGGGACTCCTGAGGCTACCAGAGATTCTTCCAGGGTGTCCACCAAGTCAAATAAATATTTAATACTTTCTCAGTTTTAATTTCCAATTTAATTTAATTGAACGTTCAATACAGTCAACATTAATATCCCACATAAAGCAAAGCTCTGTATGTTTCCTCAATCATTTTTAAGACTGGAAAGGGGTCCTGAAAACCAAAATATTTGAGAACCCACTACCTTAAATTGTTGACTTGGTGAGAAAATTGCCTTACATTTGCTGAGAATCCTGCAATGGAAGAAAGGACACTTTTTTCTATCTAATTTTCCTTTCCCAGGTGATTTTTTTTAAAAAAATAATTCAGATAGTTTCCCCTTTTAGGTGTCTCATTATTTTATATCCCTTTTTATTACATTGCTGTGCTGTAGATTCTTTTGACAAACACAGAAACAAACAGGCTCCAAATGTTTTTTTAAATGCAACATTGTTTGTACTGGGCTCATTTCCCAATTAATTTGGGATTGGTTTTGTGTCCTTTAATATACTGTCTTAAGCTTTATTTGGATGCTCTTCCTGTTCAAAAAAGAAATAAAAACTTAGCGGTGGAGTCGCCTAAATGGCTCCCCCTGTCTTTCAACAGAGGGATTGCATCTCTTCCCCTTAAATGAGGTGCTAACGATGATCTATTCCTCTCCTTCCCTTTTCCAGCTTCCCATAATATGTATTCCTTATCAGAGTTCGTTGCAAAAAATTAAATCCAGAAGCACACACAGATAACTGATTCAGCTGGATTCATTAACTTCTTTATAGACATAATATATAATATATATTACTATGTCTATAAAGAAGATATATATTGTATGTATATATGTATATATGTACATACGTATTGTATGTGTATATATATATATATATATATATATATATATATATATATATATATATATATATATATATATATATATATATATATATATATATATATATATATATATATATACACATACAATACCACAAGTAGAGTTCTTCTTCAACATAGTAGCAGTTATAAGCAAAATACAAGCAGCTTCTAGTTCAGAGTTCAGAGAGAGACTAGAGTACAGAGTGGGCTGAGCCTTCTAGCTTCAGTTTCGATTCTATGCACAGACTCAGATGTGTTTAGCTCCCATTGGCTGACTTAGTTGCTATGCCTATTCATTGGCTGACCTTGTTAACATGTCTCTCCCAGTTCATGAATATCTTAACATTCCTTTTAAACTCTTTGAATGCTGTTAAAATAAACAAAGTTGGGTTTGATTGGTAAGTACCGTCCACTGAGCATATTGCTTTCTGTTTCTCCCTTCCTCCCTCCCTCCCCTTCCACTTCACCATTTCAGCACCCAACGCTATGTTTGGCCACAAGGATTGCCCCGGCATGCAAAGCTATAGCAACCCTCACGAGCCTTGGAATCGTCTGCACCGAACGCCTCCTTCGTTTCCGACTCCGCCGCCCTGGCTGAAGCCAGGTGAGCAGGAACGCAGCGCGTCCGCTGCAGCTCATGAACGAGACAGAGATGTAGATAAAGGAGACGCTTCTCTTAGTAAAGATGACAAAGAAAGGTATGAAAAGAACACAACGTCTATGAGCATCACAAGGGAGACTCCGGGATGGGGAACCACGCCGAGTTTTATTCCCTCTTTAAAAGATACTTGTGGTTCCAGGGACCATCGATGGTCAGTGATGACACCATAAATTTTCAATAAAGGAGAAATATTTGTAGCTCAGGGTTGAAATGAGGGGGTCCTTGGTACTCTCTGAGCTTGGTTGTTTTCTTGCAGATGTTTCATTACCCAAATTAGGTAACATCAATGCCTGCCAGTAGCACTGATGATGTTACCTAGTTGGGCAATGAAACGTCTGCAAGAAAACAACCAAGCTCAGAGAGCACCAAGGACCCCTCACTATAAATTATCCCTGTACACCGGTATCTCTATCTCTGTCTCTGCCTTTCTTTCTATTTATCTACCTATCTATGGCCAAAATCTTGTAAAACTGTCAAGATTTTAGCCAGCAGGTTTTGACATGCTTGCTTGAAATCTCACAAAGCTTTTGATATTCCTGATGAAACTTCCTGCAAGATTTTACAGGGGGACGCTAACGTCCTTTGAGATCTGGGGATTCGGAAATATTTGCCGTTAAAAAAATAACTGACTGCAAATTCAATTTTGATTTCCTTAAATATGTTCTGGGAAGTTACATGATGCCAACATGTACTATGTTGGTAATGTCTGAGTTACATCATGGTTCCTCAAAAGCTTTTTCATGATGACATACTTTGCTTAAAACAGAGGTCTTCAAACTTGGCAACTTTAAGACTTGTGGATTTCAACTCCCAGAATTCTCCAGCCAGCTATGCTGGCTGGAGAATTCTGAGAGTTGAAGTCTACAAGTCTTAAAGTTGCCAAGTTTGGGGACCCCCTGGCTTAAAAGAACAGCCTGGGAAACCCGTAAATGTTTCAGATCTGACTTTACATCTGATGCTTTCATTTGTAGATCTTCAAATTTCATTTTGTAGAATTTTGTCGCTCCAGTACAAAATATGTACTGGAGTTGATACTAGGCCAAGATTGCAACCTTTATTCTTTACCTGAAAACTTGCTTACCGAGCCCAAACTGATAGTTAGCTTACATTTCATTTCAAACCATTTAAATACAGGTAGTTCTCGACTTACGACAGTTCACTTAGTGACCAGTCAAAGTTACAACGGCACTGAAAAAAAGTGACTTATGACCATTTTTCACACTTAGGGCCTTTGCTGCATCCCTGTAGTCACGTGATCAAAGTTTGGACGCTTGGCAACTGCTTCATATTTATCTGCAGCATCCCGGGGTCATGTGACCCCCTTTTGCAACCTTCTGAAAAGCAAAGTCAATGGGGAAACCAGATTCATTTAACAACCGTGTTACTAACTTAACAAACTGCAGTGATTCACTTAACAAATGTGGCGAGAAAAGTCATAAAATGGGGCAAAACTCACACATTTCTCACTTAGCAACATAAAATTTGAGCTCAATTGTGGTCATAAGTCGAGGACTACCTGTATCTTAATGTTCAGTTTAATTTGGAGAATCGATTTACATGAGACTTTTCTAATATATTTGGCTTTTGGGGTTTTTTTTTATTGTTACCATGGGTTGGTGAAGACGACTTGAAAATTTCCAGAACTGGTGTTGGGAACCAGGAGCACTTAAACTTTGTCTACCATTACTTTTGGTCTCTGTGATAGTTGGAACTAAGGGTCCTAACAATCTCATAGTAATAATAATAATAATAATAATAATAATAATAATAATAATAATAATAATAATAATAATAATAATAATAATAATAATAATAATAATAATAATAATAATAATAATAATAATAATAATAATAATAATAATAATAATAACAGAGTTGGAAGGGACCTTGGAGGTCTTCTAGTCCAATCCTCTGCTTGGGCAGGAAACCCTACCATTGACCATGCACCGACTCGGTGGTCTGGGAGTGAGAGGCACCGTTTTGCGGTGGTTCTCCTCCTACCTCGCCGACAGGTCGCAGTCGGTGTTGACAGGAGGGCAGAGGTCGTCTCCTAGACCCCTGACATGTGGGGTCCCTCAGGGTTCGGTCCTCTCGCCCATCCTGTTTAACATTTACATGAAACCGCTGGGGGAGATCATCTGTCGACATGCGGTGAGATTTCAACAATAGCAATAGCACTTAGACTTATATACCGCTTCATAGTGCTTTACAGCCCTCTGTAAGCGGTTTACAGAGTTCAGCATATTGCCCCCAACAATCTGGGTTCTCATTTTACCGACCTCAAAAGGATGGAAGGCTGAGTCAACCTTGAGCCTGGTGAGATTTGAACAGCTGAACTGCTGAACTAGCAATCAGCTGAAGGGCGCAGTGCTGCTTTTAACCACTGCGCCACCTTGGCTCCTAACAGTATGCTGATGACACTCAGCTGTACATTTCCACCCCGTCGCAATTCAGGGAGGCGGTGGATATGATGTGCCGTTGCCTGGATGATATTAGGATCTGGATGAGAAGGAACAGGCTCAGGCTCAACTCTGATAAGACTGAGTGGCTTTGGATATTGCCTCCTAAGGATTATACCAATTGTCCCTCCTTGGTCTTTGGGGGAGATAAACTATCCCCCTCTGACCAGGTTCGCAACTTGGGGGTCCCCCTATCCTCCACTGTCTCCCAGAGTTTGCCCAAACTCATGTTCATGGTGTCAATGACACTATCTAACCATCTCATCCTTTGCCATCTTCTCTTTTTTGGCTTCAATCTTTCCCAACATCAGGGTCTTTTCCAAGGAGTCTCCCTTTTCATTAGGTGGCCAAAGTAGTTGAGCTTCTGATAGCAATAGCAATAGCACTTAGACTTATATACCGCTTCATAGTGCTTTACAGCCCTCTCTAAGCGGTTTACAGAGTTCAGTGATGGAATAGAGGTCTTCTAAGCAAGGGTGTTATCTGTCTGGAACACATGGATGTATTAGCATCCCCATTTGGAACTGACACCTTGTGTCAACACCACTAAAATAACCGGGCTTTAGTGCAACCTTCCATAGCCTACTGTTATCCAGGTTTTTTTTAAATTAAAACTCCTATTATCTCTAAATAACTGAAGTTGTGAATGAACTGGAAGGTGCCAGGTTAGGGTGGGCTGTTGTGATATACAAATGGCAGGCAGATGGAAGCCTTCCAGATCAGGGGTCTCCAACCTTGGCAACTTTAAGACTTTTGGACTTCAACTCCCAGAATTCCTCAGCCAGCAGAGCTGGCTGAGGAATTCTGGGAGTTGAAGTCCACAAGTCTTAAAGTTGCCAAGGTTGGAGACCCCTGTTCTAGATGATGTTGGAATCTGATCTTTGGCCAAACTGGAACTATAAGGAGCCGGAACTTGTCTGAAGCTATAAGGAGCCGGAATTTGTTATCCATACTAGGCAGATTATAATTACGAAGGACATATTCAAGAATTTGGCCTTAAGCATCTCCCTAATCTTTCTTCTGTGATAATTTTTGTGCTTTTTTAATATTTCTAGGGAGACTGTTGAGAAAAGACACTCCTCAAGCCACCCTTCACCAGCACCTATCCATTCTGTGAGTTCCCTGGGACACAGCCGCAGCTCAGTTGAACAGATGAGGAGCCACCTGAACTCAGAAGCTCGTGAAAAAGAGAAGCCCAAAGAGCGAGAGAGGGAACATCCAGAATCACGGAAGGAAATCAGTGTTGACGAGCAGCACAAGGCAAAGGACAACTACATTTCAGACAAGGAAAGTGTGACCCACGATAGCAGACCGTTGGAAGAGTCTAAACAAGCGTCTCGGGGGCCTTCACCTTACACCAGGACACCTGTTGCGGAAAGCACCAGACCTAACAGCAACTCGAGTCGGGATGCTGAGAAGAAGAGTGAGCCTGCTTATGAGAACCTGAAAAAATCGAGTGAGGTCAAAGTGAAAGAGGAGAGGAAGGAAGATCACGACATTTCTCCGGAAACACCACAAACACACCGGCCATCTGAGCGGCCACCATCCATGCCCACATCCAGCGTCCATCCGGGCCCTTTAGCGTCCATGCCCATGACTGTGGGTGTCACTGGCATCCACCCCATGAACACCATCAGTGGTCTAGATAGGACTCGCATGATGACCCCTTTCATGGGCATTAGCCCAATCCCAGGGGCCGAACGCTTCCCATATCCTTCATTCCACTGGGACCCCATGAGAGACCCCTTGAGGGATCCCTACAGAGACTTAGACATCCATCGGAGAGACCCATTGGGCAGGGAGTTTTTCCTGAGGAACGATCCGCTGCACCGCCTCTCCACACCGAGGCTCTACGACGCAGAGAGATCTTTCAGGGACCGAGAGCCACATGACTATAATAATCATCACCATCACCCCCTTTCGGTTGACCCGCGCCGTGAGCACGAAAGAGGAGCTCACCTGGACGAGAGAGATAGGTTGCACATGCTCAGAGAGGACTACGAGCACGTACGGCTTCACTCTGTGCACCCCGTGGCCCTGGATGGTCATTTGGCTCACCCAAGTCTCCTCACTCCAGGGCTTCCTAGTATGCATTACCCACGAGTCAGTCCCTCGTCAGGACTTCAGAACGGCATAGTCAATAAAACCCCTCCCACAGCGGCCCTGAGTGCTCCTCCCCCTCTCATTTCCACCCTAGGACCTCGGCCTGGCTCTCCCCGAAGGACTACACCTCTGTCGGCAGAAATGAGGGACAGGCCGCCCTCTCACACTCTCAAAGACATCGAAGCGCGATAAATAGTGGCCGAACACATCCAAGAGAGGGAACGATTGGACAAACGGAACTTCTTACTCGATAAATGTAGACTTTGGTAATGACCCAGCTGTATAAGATGTACATACCCAGGTGAACTAAGGTTTTTCTTTTCTTTCTTGGTTTTTTTTTTCCAAAAAAAAATTAAATAAAAATGGTTGGGTTGTATATTATATGTTGAAAAAAAAAAGTTTTCAGAACCTTTTAGACAAAAGTTGGCACATTTTCTACGTAAATGCTCTTTCTTTCTTAACTAACAGAACAAGACGTCAGTATTTCATCTCCCCTCAAAATCGTCCCTCTTTCCACCTTTCTGTCTCTCTCTTTTCATTCTCTCCAGGTTGAAATGAAGAAAAGCAGAATCCCTTTATTTTATTATTATTTTTGTCTCCCCTGTAAAGAGAGTTGTTGAAAATAACGTTATTTCGTGGGTTAGTGGGTCGTATATGCAACATGGGTAAGACGAAAGCTTTACTTTGTAAGTATGTACATAGGAAAAGAAGAAAAAAAAAGGAATAAGTAACATAATGCATTACTACTTCTTAAACTGTGCTCTTTGCAGGCTTTTAATTGTGTGAAAGACCGCAGACCCTGCGGTACATCTAATGTCATAAGACAGCTAAACCCCTTCAGCTATGCAATTAATTTTGAGGTTTTTCACAAAAGCCTCTTTGACTCAAAGGCGCCTTGTCGACACACACCACCACACATAAAGTCATACTTTCCTTCAACAAACCCACATATCCCTGATCCCTTTTGGATGAAGAAATAAGCCATCTTCATCTTCAACAAATAGAACTTGGATCTCACCTCTTGTTTGTTTTTCCTACCTATTGGGTTTGATTTTGTTTTAAACCCTTTTGGTATCTAGAGTTTTGTTGTTTCTTTTTTTTTTAATTTAATTTGAAAAATGTTGTACAATGTTAGATTACATCCAACCCAGGGGTGGGTTCCTACCGGTGCGGTCCAGTGCGTAGCTCCGGTAGGGACCCGTCGATAACCCAATTTGCGCGCGACTGCTCCGGTACCGTCTCCACCGGGCATTCGCGCGCGTCACCATCTTTTTTTACAATTTTTGGGAGATTTTGCTTCTGCGCATGCGCGGAAGCAAAATCGCGCCGAAATCTCATGAGGGGACGCGTGCGAGAGAGAGATTTTGGCGAGATTTTGCTTCTGCGCATGCGCGGAAGCAAAATTGCGCAAGGGGCGTGCATGCGTAGCACGCGCATGCGCTCACACAAAGAATGGAGAAACACGGAGCAGCGCACCGGTCTCATTAAGTAAGCAACTCGCCCCTGATCCAACCTCTTCATAGCTGTTCCTGGGTCATTGTGAATCAAACTTTAAAACTCAAAAGTAGACCATTTTTGCTGAAATCCATTTAGGGGAGTCAAACATATTCTGAATTTAACTCCCAAGAATCCAGCCATTACTATCTGGGCCGTCTTTCTCTTTAGGCCTTTATAAAGTGTGAGGAATGGGTAAGAGGAGAGGACTTACAATCTGCTTCCCCCCCTCCAGATTTTCTGCCAAATTACAACTTTGAATTAAGAACTACAGAAATTATTAAATACATGAGAAATTAATTTCAATTGTATCAAGAGAGGCTAATTGTCCTAACTTTGCCTATTTGGTCATCCTTGTTTCATCCAACATGTAGAGTATAAACCAGGGGTCTCCAACTTTGGCAACTTTAAGATTTGTGGACTTCAACTCCCAGAGTTCCCCAGCCAGCATGACTGGCTGTGGAATTTTGGGAGTTGAAGTCCACAAGTCCTAAAGTTGACTGGCTGAGGAATTCCAGGAGTTAGCTAAAGTCCCCAAGTCTTAAAGTTGCCAAGTTTGGAGGCCCCTGGTATAAACAAAGATTTCCCTAAGTGACGAGTGTCATGAAGCAAAACTGACACTTATACAGACTATTCTGCCCAGGAGGTCAGAAAAGGCAAGATGGCAGTCATGACATGATGAATGTTCAATTTATTTTTAAAAACTTTTTGTGTGTGTGCAATGCCTGTAAAAATAGGTCAGACTTGGATCATGTAGTCACAGCTGCCATTTGACTTCCTAACCTCTCTCCCAGATGCCCTTGCAGTTACATGCTTCTGCCAGATGTTGAGGTCAGAGTAGTTAAAGCCCAATAACAATATTTCTACAACATCGTTCATATTCACCTTGGTTAATTTTTTTTACATTTGTGGTTTAAAATGCTATGAAAATCCGGTCCATTTGGTGAGTTTATATATAGTGCAAACTCAGAAACAAAACCCAAACAAAACCTCTAGAATCTTGCACCTAATTCTCTAATTAAGGTTTGGGCAAGTAAGGAAGTGTTGTGTAGAGATGACTGCTGAGGTTTGTAGTCCAAAATCTGGTGGGCAACTGATTGATCTTGGGCATTGCCTTAGTGGTTCTAGCCACCTCCAAAACTTGGCAAACAAAAGGGCACCTGATGCTTCAAGACTCTTTGCATAAATATCTTCTATTATTTTGGCATTGGTTGGATCTGATGGGAATTGGAGCCCCAAACAACTGCAGTACACCATGTTGCCTGTGTGAGTTTAGAGCTGGGCCTTATAACATCCACTTTTCTAAATGCCATCGGTTGTAAACCTGATACTCTGGTGCTATATGGACTAGTAACTTGGAACGTGGATATCTTTGCCATTTGGGAAAAAGAATAGCCAATTTTGGGGTCGGGTAGCAATCTTCTTAACCCTTTTCCCACATTCAGACTCCAATTGAACATCCATTAACATGGGCATAATTTCTATTAGCTCTTCATAAACATTGGTAAGACGTATACTTAGGTTAATATTTTCCCACCGTCCCATCATTGTGGGGATGGCTCCGTGTGCCACCTGTGGCACGTGTGCCATAGGTTCGCCATCACTGGTCTAGGAGATCTCAATGATCTCATTTGAGATTTCGTGCATTTTCAGGTGAGAAACTGGAGCCTTAGAAGATGTGTGTATGTGTAAGAATCTTAAAATTGCTTGAAGTTGGTACTCCCGAGAGATTTTGGCCATTTAAAAAAGGATACTCCGCTTGATTATAGGGGTGTGCATGCTATTTATAGGTAGTCCTCAACTTACAACCATTTGTTTAGTGGCCCTTCAAAGTTGCAGCGGCAGTGAGAAAAGTGACGTACTACCATTTTTCACACTTTGCGACCATTGCAGCATCTTCATAGTCATCTGGTTGAAATTCAGATGCTTAGCAACTGGTTCCTATTTATGACGGTTGTGGTGTCCGCTTTTGCGACCTTCTGACAAGCAAAGTCAATGGGGATGGCAGATTGGCTTAACGACCATGCTGCTACCTTAACAACTGCAGTGATTCGCTTAACAACTGTGGCAAGAAAGGTCGTAAAGTGGGGCAAAGCTCACTTAACCGTCTTACTTAGCAACAAATTTTGGGCTCAATTTGTGGTTGTAAGTTGAGGATTACCTGGACTCAAAATTATGTAACGATGTTTTGCAACTGAAAAAGGTTGCCAGCGTGAATTGTTGGACATTGATTTTTGTAATTATTTTAGCATCAATCACAGGTAAAAGGAAATCACAAGTGTCCATTTTCCCCCCCCCTTAAGTAGAAATTGTTTTCACATGTTCAATAATTCTGGTTTCCTAAGTGTCTTGATTTTAAATGCTGAGTTCTGTTTTGAAATACTTTGGAGAGAATATGACTTTATCAGAAAGCGTACAATACCTTGCCTCCTAATAATCTGTAAAAATATGTGTATGGGATTAAAAGAAAATAGTTCCTTTGGTCTTCTAGTGTTAAAGTGATATCTCAAATTGTTTCTCCTGTTTTGACAAAAAGAAAAAAAAAGTCTATTGCAGACCGCTGTTTCTAATGATCAAAAATCTATTTTAGTAGTCAACTAAAAGGTTTTAGTTGTGAACTTCAGATTTTGTGAACTCCAGATGTTGTGCAGTGTTTTTTTAAGAACAAGACAAAACAAAGCAAAAAAAAAAAGAGAGAGAGAGAGAGAGAGAGAGAATCCTGAAAAATATGTACACTGGCACTGTAGTGATAGCTTTCAGTATTGTATAAAAATATTGTTATATACAAATCTTTTTTTTTTGCTGTTTCTCCTGTATGTAATAAAGTCCTTTCTAAATCTTATGTGAAAAAAAAATCAACAACTCTGAAGCGACATTCAATCCACAGCATGTTTCCTCATGAGCAAAGCCTTGTGTAATGTAAAATCTGTGCCATGTTATTAAAAAATGTGAACGAAACTGGTAGGCATTCTTTGTTTGGTGAGACGCAGTTCAGAAGACAAGGATTTGGCAGGAACTCATCAAACAGACCTCAGAGTTTTTTTAGATTTATTATTAGAGTTCGAAGGGACCTTGTAGGTCATCTAGTCCAACCCCCTGCTCAAGCAGGAGTTCCTACACCATTTGAGACAGATGGCAGTCCAGTCTCTCCTTGAAGGTCGCAAGTGTTGGGGCTCTCACAACCTCCGCTGGCAAGCTGTTCCACTGGTTGATCGCTCTCACCGTCAGAAAGTTTCTCCTCACTTCCAGGTTGAATCTCTCCTTGGTCAGCTTCCATCCGTTATTCCTTGTTTGGCTTTCTTGTGCCATAGAGAACATGTTTGCTGAATGTCTATGGAGATTCTCAGTCATCCAGGTCATGGTTGTCCCAAAGGTGCTTTTTTCCAAAGGTGACTAGACTTCCTTCGTTTTGCTTGAAGACGTTTCGCTTCTCATCCAAGAAGCTTCTTCAGTTCTGACTGAGTGGTGGTGTGGAACTGAACTGTTCAGTTCAGTCAGAACTGAAGAAGCTTCTTGGATGAGAAGCGAAATGTCTTCAAGCAAAACAAAATCCAGTTGCCTTGGGGCGGGGGGAGAAGCATCTTTGGGTCAGGGCTTGTTGGACTTCAGTTCCCATCATCCTTGACTCTGTGGGGCCAACTTGGAGTGGAGTGCAAAATTGGCTTCCTATCTCTGCCATGAAGGGCCCATTTTCTCTTCTCTCCCTCCCACTCTCCATTATATTTTATCATAGCAATGCAATGCTTTTTCCCAGAGGTGCTTTTTCAAAAGGCAACTGGACTTTCTTTGTTTTCCCTTGAAGAAGTTTTCACTTCTCATCCAAGAAGCTAATTCAGAACTGTAGAAGCTTCTTGCATGAGAAGCAAAACGTCTTCAACGAAAAACCAGAATGTCCATTTGCCTTTTGAAAAAGCACCTTTGGGACAACCATAACCTGAATGACAGAATCCGCCAGGGGTGGCCAAACTATGGTTCTTTGAGGACCTGTGGACTTCAACTCCCAGAATTCCTGAGCCAGCCATGCATGCATGCATGCATGCATGCATGGCTGGCTCAGGAATTCTGGGAGTTGAAGTCCACAGGTCCTCAAAGAACCATAGTTTGGCCACCCCTGGATAGACGATGCAATGATTGTTTATAGTTTGGATTATGTCATATTTAAGCCATTTTTCACTACTGTTGCAAGCTGTGGAGCTGAAGAGCTCTCTCTTTTGTCTGGAGGTTTCCTGTCTTTGGGTGAATGATCACTTCAGCCATTCTGTTCATTTTCTCTTTTCATTCTTGTCCTTAGTCAATCAAAGTCCCATTATATCAGACATTTTAAATTTTGTTTGTTATTTTTAACCTTTGTTAAAGGTGTTAGCAGGAGATGCCAGGAATCTTGGACTTGCAACTCCCTGCTTTGTAACTTGGAAGTGAAATTTGTGTTAAATCTTAGTGTTTACCTGTTTTGTATCTTTCCCTTAAATGCAAGGCCGGACATTGGCAAGACGTGTTTGTCTTTGATTAAGTGAACAATGGTTTACTCACATTTATTTATTCGTAAGACACACAAGCACATTTATCTCTCATCTCTCTATATACTATCTCTTTCTATCACTCTATCTCATGTCTATCATCTATCTATCTATCTATATCTATCTATCTATCTATCTATCTATCTATCTATCTATCTATCTATCTATCTATCTATCTATCTATCTATCTATCTATCTATCTATCTATCATCTATCATGTAATTCACAGCAGACAAATGTCCAAAATAAATGTCTCCATGACTGAGATCACATATCATACTTGATCTTAAATCTGGGTTAATAAAATATAATTGCCGTGCTCAAACAACATGCTATGCACAAACAAAGAAATCTTATTATGGTTTTACTCCAATATTTAATTTGCAAACAGGATGGTGGCTGGGTTTCTAGGATGCACTGCAGTACAAAATACCCAATTCTATTGTAGCATAGTCCAGCAAGATGTCTTCAACTACAGTATAAGCCTTGGCATCTTTCATTGCATTTGGAAGAAAGTGACATACAGCTAATCCTTGACTTTGGACCAGTCATTCGTATGTTTGAAGCTACCATGGACCTACCTGTGGGTCTACTTAATACTCAGGTATTGAAATGCCAATGATTCCTCCCCCTTTGCAGCATCCACACCCATGTGGCTGTGTTTTACAGAGATTCTACCGTGTTTCCCCGAAAATAAGACATGTCCCGAAAATAAGCCCCACAGGGCTTTTCGGGACATGCGTTGAAATAAGGCCTGCCCCAAAAATAAGCCCCCCCAACAACTTCTGGGGGAAAGGGGGGACATGCCGGGAGCCGCTATTTTTGCGGCAGACTAGCTCAGCTCCTCTGGGATCTGCCTATGACAATTTCAAGCATGCTTCTGCCCGCGAGGAAGAGGGGGCGAGCATCGATCCCTGCCTCCGCGCAGGCAGGAGCGCATTTCAAAACGCTGCCAAAGGCAACCCAGAGCCGGCGAACCAGTCCAGCAAGTGAGGAGGCATCGGCAAGAGGCGGAGCCGAAAGGGAGGGCTAAAAGGAAGTTTTGCTTCTCAAGCCCTGCGCTCATCTGGGCGTTTCAAACTGACGTAGGCAGAGGCCAGATGAGTGCAGGGCTTGAAAAGCAAACTTCCTTTTAGCCCTCTCTTTCGGCTTCGGTAGCGTTTTAAAACATGCTTCTGCCTGCGAAGAACAGGAGGCAAGCATCGGTTCCCTTCATCGCAGGCAAAATGCATCCCTTCAAAACGTTTCAAAGGACTTTGTGGGGTTCGGGTGGGGGATGGGGTGTGGCACAGCGCGAGTGAGGAAGGCAGCGGCGACAGGGACACCCCGCCCCACCCCCCCACCCCAAACCCCCAAAGTCCTTCGAAGCATTTTGAAGGGATGCGTTTTGCCTGCGATGAAGGGAACCGAGGTTCCCTGAAGAACAGGAGGCAAGCATCGGTTTCCTTCATCACAGGCAAAACGCATCCGTTCAAAATGCTTCGAAGGACTTTGGGGGTTTGGAGCGGGGTATGGGGTGGGGCGTCCCTGTCGCCGCTGTCTTCCTCACTCGCACCGCACCATGCCCCATCCCCTGTCCGAAACCCTCAAAGTCCTTCAAAGCATTGAAGGACACCACGCCACGCCCGCCCTGCCAAACCCCAGTACGAGACGTGCCTCCTACAGTACCTGGGACTTGTCCTGATACCTCGGTTGCGTTCTTACGGTGTTCTCTCCACGGCAGCCCCTTTCCAAAAGAGAACGTCTCGCAAGTTCAAACTTCTCAAACTCGTGCGGCGTTCTTTTGGAACGGGCTGCCGTGGAGAGAACACTGCAAGAACGCGACAGAGGTCCCGTGACAATTCCCAGGTAGGACGCCCGCCCTATCTCGCCCCGCCAAGAGAGACGCACCACTTAGTGGAGTTTTGCAGCTCCGTGGTCTCTCGGCTTGTCTGTTTGCAAGTTTTTTTCCCTAAAGAGACTAGCTGAGAGACCACGGAGCTGGCAAACTCCAGTAAGTGGTGCGTCTCGTGCCCCTCCCCGCCTGCACCCCAAAAATAATAAGCCACCCCCCAAAAATAAGGCCAGGGGCATTTTTGGGGGGTCAAAAAATATAAGCCCCTGTCTTATTTTCGGGGAAACACGGTACTAAAAACTGGCAGTTACTCCTGGTTTTCAGCAAAACTGCCCATAGTTACAAAACTTTTTTTTTGCTTAATGGCCACGGTGTTACTTAACCTATTTTACACTAGGTTGTAAATTGGGTTGATCGCATGGCTGACCAACTAAGGACCATGATGAGCAGGCTTCCTTATGGTGATAAGTCAGGGACCACCTATAGAAACTATCATTATAAAGAGAAGTTGAATATTAACTTGGCTCCATAATGCCACCATCTACTTAATACAGACATTTGGAGAATGGACGAGCTGCAAGTAACAATTCCATCTTGGATCTCTGAAGATAATAGGTATGAAGACTACCAACAGCCTTGATAGCAGTGTCAACCCTGAAGCTCTCCTGACCGAAGCCATTTTGTTGCCACATTGGAGCTGAGGGATAGGGAGGGGGGATTAGAGATAGCTGGGGTTTTGTAGCCAAAATAAAATACTTTCTCTTGGGAACCAAGGACATTCGCACACTTCATCAGAGAGAGGAGGAGTGATGTTACCTGGCAACCGGACAGCACCTCGATTGGACCATGTGACTGATTGTTTGGGGAAAGGGAAAATTTTTTCCTTTTAATTAGATGAAAACCACAGGACCCTTCAAAGTCGGTTTTCACCAGATCTGTGCCAATATTATATATCCAATAAAACTATTCTTTGAGGAATCCACTTGCCTCGGAGTTTTGTTTGCTATGAGTGTATCACTTGGAACCCTGACAAGCAGGATATAAATAATGGATCCTTCCGATCCTCTTGATTGTTTAGCAAGCGCCCCAATTATGCTAATGAATGTCATTGGCCGTTTATCAAGGAAAATATTAGACATACAGGTACTCCTTGATTCATGACTACAATTAAGCCCAACATTTCTAAGCAAGACAGTTAAGTGAGCTGCACCCCATTTTACGACCTTCCTTGCCACAGTTGTTAAACGAATCATTGCAATTGTTAAGTGAATCACGCTGTTGTTCCACACCTGGAATACTGTATCCAATTTTGGTCACCACATTGCAAAAAAGATATTGAGACTTTGGAAAAAGTGCAAAGAAGAGCAACTAAGACAGTGGTTCCCAACCTGTGGTACGTGTACCACTAGTGGTACGCGAGGGCCTTCCAGGTGGTACGCGAACACTTTCGGGGTCATGAACGATTTTTAGTTAGTTATTTTTTACTTCACAAAAATGTTTACTGCCTAACACAAGATAATCTGGCAACGATTTGCAACTGTTGCCACCCACCACCCACCTGGTCCCAGCGGCCCGAGAATCCAGTTGCTGGATGCGCGGGGCCAAAAAAGGAACGGTGACTGTTCTGAACTCTCAGCAGTCGCGCAGTAGAACCCTTGCGAGAAGGTGTGCGTCGTAGCGAAATAAAGTGATATCTGATCGAATTTAGTTTCTCTGGAACCAGGTGGTACGCGGCGATTGTACGGGATCTCCAAGTGGTACTCGATCACAAAAAGGTTGGGAACCACTGAACTAAGATGATTAAAGGCCTGGAGACTAAAACATATGAAGAACGGTTGCAGGATTTGGGTTTGGCTAGTCTAGAGAAAAGAAGGACTAGGGGGGGACATGATGGCAGTATTCCAGTATTTGAGGGGCTGCCACAAAGAGGAGGGGGGTCAATTTATTTTCTAAAGCACCCAAAGGCAAGACAAGAAACAATGGAAACGAATCAAAGAGAGAAGCAACCTGGAATTGAGGAGAAACTTCCTAACAATGAGGACAATTAACCAGTGGAACAGCTTGCCTTCAGATGTTGTGGGTGCTCCAACACTGGAGGTTTTTAAGTAGACTGAACAGCCACTTGTCTAAAATGATATAGGGTCTCCTGCTTCAGCAGAGGGCTGGACTAGAAGATTCTGAGTCACACAGTTTTTAAGCAAATCTGGCTTTCCCCATTGCCGAAGGCCAGCTGGGAAGGTTACAAATGGTGATCACATGACCCCAGGACACTGCAACTGTCACAAAAACATGCCAGTTGCCAGGCGCTTGAATTTTGATCACACGGCCATGGGGATGCTGTAAGGGTCGTAAGTGTAAAAACCAGTCATAAGTCACTTTTTTTCAGGGCCGTTGTAACTCCAAACTGTCATTAAATGAATGGTTCTAAGTCCAGGACTACTTGTATTGCATTTCAAACTATTTCAAGGAATCCTAAGGTTAATGAATGAATACTGCAGTGGGAGAAACGTATCTGTCCATACGTTGAATACAAACATGGGAGAAATGTGAGACCAGTATGGCAGCCGTGATTTTCATCAACCTTTTTTCTTTTTGTTTTTTTTTTAAATGAAGTCTCATGAGCTTTCAGGGGTAAAAGCTGTCAACATCTGGAAACGTGTGATTTCAGCCAGTTTTCATACTTGCCACCTACACCACTGCAATCATGGAGAACATCTATGTGGTCACCAAGAGCCAACAACCACTTGATGGCAGAATCATACCATTGTACCCTCATACCCAGGGGTGGGTTCTCTTTTACCTCGCTGCCTGTTCGCTTCCTCCCACGCCACGTGGGTGCGCGCATGTGCAGTACCGAAAAATCCAGGGGGAAAAGCCAAAAACAAGATGGCGACCGCATGCACAGTGCCGGAAACTTGGCTTCTGCACATGCTCAAAAGAAAAAAGTAAAAAAATTGAATTTTTTTTTTAAAAAAACCAAAAACAAGATGGCAACCACATGCACAGTGCCGGAAACTGAGCTTCTGCGCATGCTCAGAAGAATTAAATAATAATAATAAAATAATAATAAAAAAGATGGCAGCGCCCACGGATCGGTACCGACCAAACTGGGTCAGTGACATCATTGTGATGTCACCAGCCGGTCGCTACCGGTTCAGGCGAACCAGTCCGAACCAGGAGGAACCCACCCCTGCTCATACCACTTCAGGTACTAAGCAGCATCTGTAAAGAGAGCCAACCCTTGAATTGTTTCCATTCTTCATGATCACCTGGGTTGTCTCCATCCTCCACTACATCACACCACTCCCCTGAAGTCCATAACTCCTTAATGGTCATTGTAAGAAATTACCTGTCAACGTTCCGACTGATGAACCCAAGCAAAAGCAAGCACAGCTGAGACAGTCCAATCTCTTGATGCAAAACTTTAATGAGTACATCATATAGGCAAAGATGAGGGCAAAACAGATCTATTTCCTGTGCAAGTCCACATAGTTCAAGTTCTCCCTCCCCACTATTAGGCCAGGTCACATTGTCCAATGGAGACTTCTCGTATTGTTGTGAGAAAGTCTTTTTTGGCTCTGGTAAACACCTGCCGAAACGTCCTTGGTTCCCATGGCTGGCATCTTGATGTCTGGAGCTTCATTCTATCTCCCCCTTCCTTCCTCCCTGCAGGCAAGCTGAGAAACAAAAATAGTTGCAGCAGCAAAAGCGCTGCTTGAAGCTTGACATTACCTGCCTATCAGTGGTGGGATTCAAAAATGTTTATTACCTGTTCTGTGGGCGTGGCTTGGTGGGTGTGGCAGGAGAAGGATACTGTAAAATTCCCATTTCCTCCCGATCAGCTGGGACTCGGGAGGCAGAGAATAGATGGGGGCGGGGCCAGTCAGAGATGGTATTTACCTGTTCTCCGAACTACTCAAAATTTCCGCTACCGGTTCTCCAGAACTGGTCAGAACCTGCTGAAACCCACCTCTGCTGCCTATGTAGATAAAGGAATTGAAAATGCATTGAGGAAAAAAAATGCTGATTAGTCGAGATAGGTGGAGAGCTCCTTCTGACGGATATTCAGAACATAATAATGGTAGACAATGGAGAACATAACAAGTGTAGACAATGGAGTCACACATTGTGAGCCACCAAAGGATGGAAGAAAATATAATAGTATGTCACATATCCACTAAGAGTCGTGCTTCCAACTCTTTTATTAATCCTGACAACTGCCTCCAGCACTTTTCTTGACAGAATTTTTCAGAAGTGACAGAGAGAGAGAGAGAGAGAGAGAGAGAGAGAGAGAGAGAGAGAGAGAGAGAGAGAGAGAGAGAGAGAGAGAGAGAGAGAGAGAGAGAGAGAGAGAGAGTGACCCAAGATTACCAACTAAGGTTAACATTGGACTAGAACTCACAGTATCCTGGTGTTTAGCCTGGTGCATTAACCACCACATTAACGGCTGTTAAAGTCTTTACATGGTCTAGCATCCTTCACCCTCTTTTTCTTTCAAATATCTGCCTGTCATTATTTTGTTGCAAATTGTCCCACCTGGCTGCAAATTAGCATGGCAATAAAAGAAAAATGAATTATTCGAAGTGGTTCTTTTAAGTCACTGTGTTCTCTTTTGTGGATTCTTCTGTAATTCTTGTCAGCATCTGATTGCAAGACATCAAAATGTACAAACTGGTTCCTCTTTCCATTTCTTTATTGATGTTGCACATTTTTTACTCCAAAATCTTTTTTTCCTAATTGCTTTTCATGGTTTGACACAATTAAAAGCCGTCCTATTTCTGACAGTTACAGTAGAGAACAATTGCCTTCAGAGTAGATACATCTCTTTATTGAAGAACGTAAAGGATGTTCATCATATTCCCACCCACTCATCTTGATGGTTGTTAAGGACCATGGATAGGTCTCAGTTCAGCTCAGACAAGTATGGAGAAGGGTTCTCTCTTGAAATAGTTTTTCTTCTTAAGTTTTGATAGAAGGGCTTAACAAATCCATGTTATAGGACTTGTTTCACATGCTTTCATCCAGAGTCAACCCTGACTTGAAGGCATAAATAAATAAGTCTACTAACAACAGAGCATCAATGGACAATAAAACAGCTCCACCCTCGGGACTATTCCATACCAGCTGATAGAAAAGAAGCAAGATCTAGAACTCGTCCAACTAATGAAGTTCACTTCTCCAAAACTCATGAACATCCGTAACCCAAGGACTCATGTTTGGAGGACTCACAAAATGCAACATGCTAACCCTGAGCTACAAGTAGTGGTTACAATAGCATGTTTTTTTTAATTTTCACAATTACCTCAGGGATTACCACATCAACCCACAGGCAGTTTAGAAAATAATTAAATGAATTGGGAAGGACCAAGATGGAGGGATGCAAAGTTAAGCTTGGAGGTAATCAGAAGTATTCTAAGAGATACACACACACACACACACACACACACACACACACACACACACACACACACACACACACACACACACACACACGTCTGTGGTAGAAGAATGAGGAAGACACAAACCATTTATACAAGTGAGAGGTTGTATATCAGGGGTGGGTTCCTCCCGGTTCAGACCGGATTGCCCGAACTGGTAGCGACCCGATGGTGACATCACGATGGCATCACGGATCCGGTTCGGTCGGTGCTGGTCCGTGGGCGCCGCCATCTCTTTTTTTTGGATTTTTTTCCAAATTTTTTACTGTTTGGAAGTTTTTTCCTCTGCTGCTGCTTGAAAAAGGGCCCTCCCGCCTGCCCCTGGGTTTATACCTACCTTTATTCCTTTGCCCGAAGAACAGCTGATCAGCTCCTCAGCTGTGTTTCGGGCTGATTATAGCAACTGAGCATGCGCGGAAGCAGAATTGCACGAGGGGACGCACGTGCGCACGAGCGTAGCGATTTCACGTGCATGAATATAGCACTTTATAGCAATAGCACTTTACTTATATACCGCTTCATGGTGCTTTACAGCCCTCTCTAAGCGGTTTACAGAGTTCAGCATATTGCCCCCAACAATCTGGGTCCTCATTTTACCCACCTCGGAAGGATGGAAGGCTGAGTCAACCTTGAGCCTGGTGAGATTTGAACAGCTGAACTGCTAAACTAGCAGTCAGCCTGCAGTCGCAGCATTTAACCACTGCACCACCTCAGCTCTTATAGCAATAGCACTTAGACTTATATACCGCTTCATAGTGCTTTACAGCCCTCTCTAAGCGGTTTACAGAGTTCAGCATATTGCCCCCAACAATCTGGGTCCTCATTTTACCGACCTCAGAAGGATGGAAGGCTGAGTCAACCTTGAGCCAGTGAGATTTGAACAGCTGAACTGCTGAACTAGCAGTAGCCTGCAGTGCTGCATTTAACCACTGCACCATCTCGGCTCATTGCGATGCGAACCGGTGGCGAAGGTAAGTGGAACCCACCCCTGTTGTATATATGTGTGTATACATATGGCAGGACAGAGTTTATGGTAGGAGATTATCTATCTATATCTATATCTATATCTATATCTATATCTCTTCTTTCTTTCTTTCTTTCTTTCTTTCTTTCTTTCTTTCTTTCTTTCTTTCTTTCTTTCTTTCTTTCTTTCTTTCTTTCTTTCTTTCTTTCTTTCTTTCTTTCCTTCCTTCCTTCCTTCCTTCCTCTCTTTCTTTCTTTCATTTGTTATTTATCATCTATCTATCTATCTATCTATCTATCTATCTATCTATCTATCTATCTATCTATCTATCTATCTATCTATCTATCTATCTATCAATCAATCATTGACCTATCTAGCTTTCTATATAGCCGCAGTGGCACAGTGGTTAGAATGCAGTACTGCAGGATAATTCTGCTGACTGTCAGCAATTCAGCAGTTCGATTCTCACCGGCTCAAGATTGACTCAGTCTTCCATTGTTCTGAGGTTGGTAAAATGAGGACCCAAATTGTTGGGGGGCAATATGCTGACTCTGTAAACCACTTAGAGTGGGCTGTAAAGCACTGTGAAGCATTATATAAGTCTAAGTACTACTGCTATTGCTATCTATCACCTATCTATCTATCTATCTATCTATCTATCTATCTATCTATCTATCTATCTATCTATCTATCTATCTATCTATCTATCTATCTATCTATCGCTATCTTTATCTCTCTCTCATCTACATTTCTGTCTGTCTGTCTGTCTATCATCTATCATCATCTTTCTATACTGCCACAAGCTCTTGGCAATTTAACAGAAAATGCATACCATTAAAATGTCCAGCATACATTTAAAACTCATCAAAACTAAGGAACCCAAATGTGAATCAACAGGTGTTGCCACTCCAGAGGACTGGCACTGCTGTAGAAAGACATTGTCTCTGAGCCTTAAGATCACCAGCTGCCTCTTCCAGGAAGATTGAATTAGTTGGACCAATTCTTGTAAACACTGATATTTATTTGCTACTATCTTGCCTACCATTCCCCCTAAATAATGCACTTTTCCCAAATCCTTGATTTCCTGTATGCTATTTTCAAAGTGGACAATTGGAGCGTGGGGTTTGGAAAGTGGGAGGATGCATTTGAGTTCAATCTATATATCAATCCAAGAATATTGGTGTTGTCAGAACCTCTGCTAGAGACAACACAATATTCTCCTAAGCAGGCCCACATCCAAAGTTTTGGGCTAGAGTTTCCTGCAGGAGAGCAATTGTATTGTTAGGAGAGCAATTTTATTGATAGGCCAGTAGGTGGCAGCACAGCAAAAAAAATTATATCCCAAAAAGCAAAATTTTGTGTTAGGGAACAGATAGAAGACATACAAATTATCAAATACAGATCTTCACATTACTCTGCGTCTCCATGTTCACACATATTTTAAGCATGAGAGGAGGAGGAGGAAGAAAGAAAGAAAGAAGGAAGGAAGGAAGGAAGGAAGGAAGGAAGGAAGGAAGGAAGGAAGGAAGGAAGGAAGAGAAAGAAAGAAAGAAAGAAAGAAAGAAAGAAAGAAAGAAAGAAAGAAAGAAAGAAAGAAAGAAAGAAAGAAAGAAAGAAAGAAAGAAAATGGCCAGTTTGCTATATCACTTTTTGGTCATATAGCAATTTTCTGGAGTTTTACAGCCCAGATATTCTATTCTATTCTATTCTATTCTATTCTATTCTATTCTATTCTATTCTATTCTATTCTATTCTATTCCATTCCATTCCATTCCATTCCATTCTGTTCTATTCTATTCTATTCATAGAAAAAGGAAGAGGAAAAGAATGGAAAAAAATATTTGTTTACATCAAGACAACGGGGAATTTCAAATCCTCTGGTTCCTTCCTAGTCACTCTGCATTTTATCGTCTCTTGCAACATCCTTCAGCCATGCCATCAAATCTCTATGGTGCAGTTGCTGAAAGTTAGGAATGCCATTTTATTTTATTTTATTTTATTTTTATATTGTTTACTTTTCTTTATTTCTTTTATAAGTAATTCAAAGCAGCAAATATTCCTAATATTTCCTCTTATTTTTCCCACCACAACAACTCTGGTGAGGTGAATTGGGCTGAGAGAGAGTGACTGGCCCATGGTCAGCCAGCTGGTTTTTATGCCTAAAATGGGACTAGAACTCACAGTCTCCTGGTTTCTACTTTGATGCCTTAACCACTGCACCAAACTGGCTCTTTTCATACAAAGCTGCAAATTTCTGTGGTGCAGTTGCTGAAAGTTAGGAATGCCATTTTATTTTATTTTATTTGTAAGAAGCACACATAATTGAAGTTTCAGCAAAACGCTAGAAATTTTGCAAACTTCTAGGCTGGCCTCAGAAAAATCCTGATCCTGTGTTCTTAGCCATGAAAACTGTAAATTATCACTCCAGGTTACTAGAAGGGTTCCTGGTCACTGGTACATAAGCAGTACATAAAAATTCACTATTCCTACCAAATGTGATTTGGGGTTGGGTGCAATCCACCACAGCAAGTAGATATATCAGGATAGCCTGACATGCTGAACTAAGGATTGGTTGCTTTAGTCTACTATGCTAAATAGGTTGAGTAAATCACGATTAAGCAAACCAAAGATGAGAACGCGACACAGACATAGCCAAGGGATGAAAACTGTTGAGCTTTCCACTCTGAAGCTCAATAGTTTTTCTTAAAACTGAGTAATTCAGTATGTAGCGTTTCAAGCTGGATCCGAATTTAGTTACAGCAAGCTAAAACTACTGTTGGAAGAAATATCCACCTAGTTCAGTTCCAAGCCGGGA
>JALIGW010000001.1:14249577-14279577 GCA_023053685.1 Diadophis punctatus similis | reverse complement strand
CAGCACCTTGAATTGTACCCGGAGACCAATGGGCAGCCAATGCAGCTGCCCATTGGTCAGCTGCAAAGTTTTTTAATAAACTTTGATCCAGTTGTCATGATTTAATCTGTTTTGGATACTTTTGGCCTGGATGATCGAGTCTTTATTTACATGATGCATTATGTTCCATAGGTTTTCACAGAACTGCTCTAAGACTCTGACTTGGATCCATCCCGTTGACTGTTCTCATAAATCTACTTTGTTCTTGGTTTTTTTGTTTTTTGTTTGTTATTGAGAAGGAGGTGAGATGTTGCTAAATAATCCGATAGCCGTTAGGTGGTGCTAGATGAACAAAAAATGTTCCTAGAAGAAAACTTTGCTGCAGTTCAAGCAATTTTCTGTTCCTGAGAGTTCATTGGTAAGCTACGTTGGATTCTCATTGTTTGGACCTTAAGGATGCTATTTCTTCATGCTCTTGGTTTCTGTACATCTGCTCTGTACCACATCATGGCTAAAAAGTGGGTGTGCATAATCCTAGGTAGTGGCAGATGTTTCTCTCTTAGGGCGCAAAGAGAAAATATCTGCTGTGAATCCACTCCAGTAAGCATCCAGCCAGTAAATGCTCAGTGTCATCCAGTCACCCTGATTCTACCCCAAATTAAGGGACTGCAGCAAAAGTCTCCAGCTTTTTCCAGCTTTGTGGACAGGTGGGGGGGAGGGGATAGTTCCAGGTGAGTGGTGGGTGAGCATGGGGCGCCCACAGCTCCGCTTGCACAAGCAGTGGGCACACGTGCCCACCGCTCACATAAATCAAACTGCACATGCTCACTCACCCACATGTTCGCCCGCTGCTTCTGTTGGCCCGGTTGTGAATGGGCCATGGCCCGTTGGGGACACCTGGACTCCAGTATCATAAAAAAGAAAGACAAACCAGGTTTATGCCTTGGTTGAGACTCTTGCTATCAGACTCTGTTTTTGTCTACTATAGATGGTCTCCTCCTACACTGTCTGTTCCTTTCTGAGTAATAGGCGACACTGCTGAATCACTTTTATTGTTCCAAAGACATTTTTTTTAATGCTGTCAGTTGGAATCTATCTTTCTTAAATCTCTTCTTCCTTGTTTTGCATGCTGGAGTGAGAGAACCAGCCTTGATCATCTTTCATGTGACATCATTTCAGGTTGGAAGAGTGCTCTTATTTTCCTTCCTTCCTTCCTTCCTTCCTTCCTTCCTTCCTTCCTTCCTTCCTTCCTTCCTTCCTTCCTTCCTTCCTTCCTTCACTTTTGGCAAACCAAACTCCTTTAAATATTCTTCATTGAACTTCTAGGTGGCTCAGTGGCTAAGACACTGAGCTTGTCGATCAGAAAGGTTGGCAGTTCGGCGGTTTGAATTCCTAGTACAGGTCTCCTGTGTGAGCAGGGGGTTGGACTAGATGACCTCCAAAGTCCCTTCCAACTCTGTTACTGTTAGCTGTTAGTCTCCAGATCGTCTTTGTTGGATTGAGAACAAGTGGGAAGCATCCAAAGAAGGCTGTCCAGTGGTCTGATATTCTGGATTAGAGTTAATGAATGCAGACAGAGAAATAATATTATTGGCCCAATTGGTGAAACAGTGGTTAGAGTGCAGTCATCATCGTCATCATTTTCTTCTTCTTCTTCTTTTAACGACCCCATAATCCCTTGCGGGGTGGAGTCTGGGCAACTGAATGGAGCTAGCAGAGTGTTTACTGGCCGGATGTCCTTCCTGTCGCCAACGCGGAGTTTAGTTCAACAGATATATTTTCATTGTGCCCAGAGAGAGAAATATCTGCCTCTCAGGGATTGCCACAAAGAAGAGGGAGTCAAACTAGTCTCCAAAGCACCTGAGTGTAGAACAAGAAGCAATGGGTGGAAACTAAACAAGAAGAGAAGCAACTCAGAACTAAGGAGAAATTTCCTGATAGTTAGAACAATTAATCAGTGGAACAACTTGCCTCCAGAAGTTGTGGGTGCTCCAACACTGGAAGTTTTTAAGAAGAAGTTGGCTAACCATTTGTCTGAAGTGATGTAGGGTTTCCTGCCTAAGCAGGGGGTTGGACTAGAAGACCTCCAAGGTCCCTTCCAACCTTGTTGTTGTTGTTGTTGTTGTTGTTGTTGTTGTTGTTGTTGTTGTTATTATTATTATTATTATTATTATTATTATTATTATTATTATTATTATTATTATTATTATTATTATTATTATTATTACCTAGGACCAAACTCATAGCCTCCTGATTATGAGGCGAGAGCTCCATCTCTAGGCCACCGCACCACTCCAGTGGTTAAAATGCAGTATTGCAGGCTAATTCACTGCTCACTGCCAGGAGTTCAATCCTCATCGATTCAAGGTTGACTCAGCCTCCCAGCCTTCCGAGGTGGGTAAAATGAGGACCCAGATTGTTGGGGGCAATAGGCTGACTCTGTAAACTGCTTAGAGAGGGCTGTAAAGCACTGTGAAGCGATATAAAAGTCTAAGTGACATGGTTATGCATTAAAGAGCTAAAATATATCTCAGAACATATGAATCGGTGTCACACTGATTACCGTGGGTGCGGATGGAAGTAGGGAGAGCCAGTTTGGTGTAATGGTGAAGTGTGAGTTCGAGTCCTGCCTTAGGCACAAAGCCAACTGGGACTTTGTGCCAGTCACTGTCTCTCAGCCCTGAGAAGGAAACAATGCCAAAACATTTCTGAAAAGCCTCACCTAAGCAAAATCTGCATCCAGACTGGAAAGTATTGAAATAATTGCTAAAAGAACATCAGCATCATGGTTCCCCAAATGTGGCATAAATGACCGGGCGCCACTGAGCAAAATCTTCTAGATCCAGGGTGAGTTTGTCAGGAATGGATAGGATCAATAGCACTTAATACTCTGCGTAAAAACATGCTCATCAGTCCCTGGATCTACCCATTTAATGCCCCTCGGCTCAAATGAATCGGGAGGCCAGCAGTCAAGAGATGATATGAGATTGAATTTCAAATGTCGGGACTAGAAAGCATGAGTTTAACATGGAGGTATGACAGGAGCGAGGGACACAGTGGCTCAGTGGCTAAGACACTGAGCTTGTCGATTGAAACGTCGGCAGTTCAATGGTTCGAATCCCTCGTGTAGCGTAATGGGGTGAGCTCCCATTACTTGTCCCAGCTGCTGCCAACCTAGCAGTTCGAAAGCATGTAAAAATGCAAGTAGAAAAATAGGCACCACCTTTGGTGGGAAGGTAATAACGTTCTGTGAGCCTTTGGCGTTTAGTCATGCCGGCCACATGACCATGGAGATGTCTTCGGACAGCGCTGGCTCTTCGGCTTTGAAACGAAGATGAGCACCGCCCCCTAGAGTCGGGAATGACTAGCACACATGTGCGAGGGGAATCTTTACCTTTACCTTTTATGACAGAAGCAGAACTTTCTTGGGAGCATAGGATATGTTTGTGCTCATGGCTGTTTTTCTGAAATTCAGTATGCAATTCCCTGGGGAAGTTCCAGTTGCCTTGCCTTCATCTGCATCTCTTGTGCATCAATTAAAGGAAGGATATTTTGTTTACAAAGGTAGGTTAACCTCTCTCTCTATATATATATTGCTTCTCAGTTGGATTTGTCTATCTGAACTCTTCGCATATGTGTCATCCCACGTCTCCAAAAATAGTTATTTCTATGTTACTTGTCCTTGGTAGGTTTCTAACAGGTGAAATAGAGTGTTGATAATGAGGACACCACACATCGTACAACAGTGCAAATTTAGACATTTGGAATGAGCTTTCTAGGATTTAAATAGAAACTCGTAACAATCTTTAATGTTCAGTGTAAAGGATAGATATCCAAATTGAGGTTCAGCAGTTGAAAACCCAAATGGAAAGGGAAAGCTACTGTCATAAGGAATATCCTTCTGGGTTCAGTTCCAAGTGGGGAAAAAGACACTGGATTCATGGAAGTTGCTTGGGAAGAAGGTTTAATATGGTGGACAGGAGCACATGGCATGAGCCCCTGTACAGAAAAGGTAGATCACATGCTTCCAGATGTGGGTGAAGAGAAAAGGAAGTGAAAGATGCTGAGTCCCTTGGTTTTATAACCTCTGTTGGGCCCCACCTCTTAGTTTCCTGTTCCTGTGTATGCAATGCACTCCGATTGGTGGTCAGGCACCCAGGAGGCCATGCAGTGGCAACTCTATAGGCTTTTGTCTGTCCCAGGCTTGGCTGAATGAAAGGGCCTTGGGCAATTCCTAATATGGCTATGACTGAAGGAGATAAATCTTTGTTATGTAGAAGACTGCTGCTGGGCCCAGTCCTTAATGGCCCATTGACAAAAGTGGGGGCTGCTAAGAGGAGTCTTTTGTCTGCTTAAAAGCATGTTTCCAGGGATATTATATAGAATATATTCTGCCTTTTAATATTTCCTAGGAATTTTCATTTTTCTAGGAGAGGGGTGGGTGCTAACTTCCTACACTACTATATATCTTTTCACAATGCCTTTAATCTATATTTAGCAGTTAACTTTATTTCCCTTTCATTATTTTAATACTAATATACATATTTTAAAATATAACAAGGACACCATTGTGAGGGATTTTTTTTTGGTGGAGGGATGTGGGTGTGTGCAATATGCACAGATTTTTAATTAAATAAAAATCCACTTTCAAGAATAAAGCTTTGCATTCCCTTTGAAGACCGCAATCACATTTAGGAGACACGAAATTATTATCTTTAGAGTCTAACTCAAAATTATGCTGTAATTGTGTTTCCCCTCATTTACATACAGTATAAAATCAAATTGGTAGATTATGGAGTCAGATCTTGCTCACATTTTAATTTGTCGGTGCCACTGATTTCCTATCCGACATCTTAACTCTACTTTTGTGAAAAAAATCCATGACAGTTTGGCAGGAGGTTTTTAAAGATTTTAAACAGAAGTTGTGTAGATATCTTTTGGGGTTCTTTTAATTTGGATTTAACACAGAATAACCTGAGTGAGGCTTCCACTCTAAGATTCTGTGATATTTGATAAATGAGATGAATAATACCCACCATTTGAGGATCCTGGAAAGCAACATATTTTTTTTTCTATTCCTTCCCTGTACCTTGCATGTGATATTTTCAGGACAATTCCCCCCCCCTACCTTGCAACAGTGGTGGGTTCCTACCAGTGCGGTCCACTCTATAGCACCGGTAGCGACTGGCTGGTGATGTCACGGATGTTGTAACTGGTCATAAATGTGTATGTGTGCATGCGTGCGTACATGTGTGCATGCATAAGACTGTCAAAACTCAAAAAACAGGTCAAGTAGCTCTGAGGTGGTCAGTCATAAATTTGAACATTTGCTAAGCAACCGGCCATTAAGCGAGGACCACTTGTATTTGGTTTGCCTTAAGGGTTCAGAGCTGTATGGAATCTGGTTTCTTTTAATCCTTTGGGGGATTGTAAAAGGTCCAGATGCAGGAATCCTCATAGGGAGAACTAGGATCATGACCACTTAGCCACACCCGCCCAGTCACATGACTATGAAGCCATGCCCGTCCAGTCACATGACCGTCAAGCCACTCTAACCCGGTCACATGACCATCAAGCCGTGCCCACAAAACTAAGCCACGCCCACAAAACTAAGCCACGCCCACAGAGCGGTAGTAAAAATTTAGGAACCCACCCCTGCCTTGCAAGTATCTAATTACACAAAATACCCAAAACTGCTTCCCACCCCCCACCCCCTCAAAAGGCAACTGGACTTCTCTTGGTTTTTTTCTCCCCGTTTGAAACCATTTTGCTTCTTATCTAAGAATTTCTAACTAACTGGTGAGGAATGGAAAGATTTATATTCTTTGTTGTCATCCAGTTCTTAGAACTGAAGAAGCTCCTGGGATGAGAAGCAAAACATTTTCAAAGGAAAAAATAATCATCCAGGACAGCCATGACCTGGATGATTGAAAATTTCCATAGACATTTACACAAAATATCTTTTTAAAGAACTTTAAGAGAGAGAGAGTCCTAGATTCCCAGCTATGTTTTATCTTGAAATAGGGGTATTGTGATAAAATATGATGATCTTCAACACCTTGAGTCCTGCATTGATATATTTAATGCAATAGTTAAAAAGAAATCTGGGTATGTATATTTAGATAGAGTTGGATTATTTTCGACCATGGTGGCACAATGGTTAGAATGCAGTATTGCAGGTTGACTCTGCCCGCTGCCAGGAGTTCGATCCTGACCAGCTCAAGGTTGACTTCCATCCTTCCGAGGTCAGTAAAATGAGGATCCAGATTGTTGGGGGCTGACATTTGTAAACTACTCAGAGAGTGCTGTAAAGCACTATGAAGCGGTATATAAGTCTAAATGCTTTGGCTATTGCTATTTCTGTGAGGAGGATTCCAGTCCTATGAGAAGCATGCTGTCACTAGTGGGCTGTATTTTTTATACTGTAAATAACTTAAGGCAGTGAATATACCTAATATTCCTCCTTCCTTCTATTTTCCTCAGAACAACAACCCTGTGAGGTAAGTTGAGCTGAGAAAGTGTGACTGGCCCAAAGACACCAGCTAGCTTTTATGCCTAAAAATGGGACTAGAACTCACAATCTCCTGGTTTCTAAACTGGCACTTTAACCATTAGATCAAACTGGCTCTTGTCAATGACCTTAAGCAGAGCTATGATGGGGCGACGCATTCATCCTTGTGTTCTTTGATCTTTCAATATTCAATGTTCAACTCTGAGCTACAAATATTTTCTTCTATTGGTCTTTCGGTATTGTCAATCAAGGAATCCTTTTGG
This sequence comes from Diadophis punctatus similis, assembly GCA_023053685.1. Taxonomy (NCBI): domain Eukaryota; kingdom Metazoa; phylum Chordata; class Lepidosauria; order Squamata; family Dipsadidae; genus Diadophis; species Diadophis punctatus. Next base: position 14,272,824 of record JALIGW010000001.1, on the reverse strand, counting down.
GCCAATTATGGGGATGAAGATCAGTAGCCCCTCCCCCCTTTTTTACTGTGGTTCTTCTTCTTTCTCTTGGCTTGTTCAGCTAACAGATTAACAGAGTTGGAAGGGACCTTATAGATCATTTAGTCCAACCCCCTGCCCAAGCAGGAGACCCTACACCATTTATGACAAATGGCAGTCCAGTCTCTTCTTGAAAGCCTCCAGTGATGAAGCTCCCACAACTTCTGAAGGCAAGCTGTTCCGTTGGTTGATTGTGCTCACTGTCAGAAAATTTATCCTTATTTCTTATTCCAATAAGTGTTAATAAGTGGAGAAAGATTGCTTCCATCTACTTTCACTGGTGGATTGCCACAGAATTTGATGTTCCTTTCCCTTCTGTTTAACATCTACACGAAGCCACTAGGTGACATCATCTGCCAATTTGGGGTCAGATGTCATCAATATATGGATTATATTCAGCTGTATATTTCTACCTGTGAGGCAATGTGGTTTGGAGTCCCAGGAGGGAAGGCAGAGGTGGTATTCAGCAGGTTCTGACCAGTTCTGGAGAACCGGTAGCAGACATTTTGAGTAGTTCAGAGAACCGGTAAATACCACCTTTGACTGGCCCCGCCCCCATCTATTCTCTGCCTTCCGAGTCCCAGCTGATAGGGAGGAAATGGGGATTTTGCAGTATCCTTCCCCTGGAGTGGGGAGGGAATGGAGATTTTGCAGTATCCTTCCCCTGCCACGCCCACCAAGCCACGCCCACCAAGCCACACCACACCCACCAAGCCATGCCCACAGAACCGGTAGTAAAAAAAATTTGAATCCCACTGAGGGAAGGGTTGTATTCCAGAGGACCAAGAGACAGCAAAGTTTAGTTAGCTTGGTTGGGAGGAAGAAAGCCAAGTCAGTTCCTCCCTAGATGTTCTGAGAGTATAACTTTAATGATGCAAGTCATTTGCTTTAGTCTGCAAGATTTCTGTTTATAGACAAGGAACAATGAAAGGAAGTAACTCTGCATGTTCTTCTTGGTTTTGATGAGCTTGACACTACCCCAGCTGGCTATGTGATCTGGTCAAATCCCAAACTCAGTTTCTGGAGGTTGTGCAGGCTACTTTGGGAAGAAACAACGTCCATTATGAGCTGTGGTTGCACAGTGGTTAGAGTGCAGTACTGCAGGCTACTTCTGCTGACTGCGGGCTGCCTGCAATTTGGCAGTTTGAATCTCACCAGGCTCAAGGTTGACTCAGCCTTCCATCCTTCCGAGGTGGGTAAATGAGGACCCATATTGTTGGGTGCAATAGGCTGACTCTGTAAACCGCTTAGAGAGGGCTGTAAAGCACTGTAAAAGTAGTATATAAGTCTAAGTGCTATTGCTATTATGACAGGATCAAGTGGCTTTGATTGTATGGGCCCCACAAATCTAGACGTATTCCGCTGAATGTCATAAATAGAATTAAATAGAATATAAATAAAATTCTGTGGTTCTATGAATGTTCATTGTTCATATGAGGCATTAAGCATCCCTATAAAACAATGGATCTCAATCACCAGGCTGCAGCCCACCTCCAAGCCTTAAGCCATTCAGAACTGGGCCGCAGAAGTGACAGGTGAGCGTGCACATGTGTTCCCCACTTCCACAAACAGCAGGCAACTGTGTGCATACATGCTCCATTTCATGAGTGGTGGGCATGCATGTCCGCCTCTCGTGCAGAACCATCCTTTTCCCACCTGCCCACTGGTCTCCAAAGCCGAAAAAGGTTGGGGAACTCGGCTATAAAATTAAGGTCACATTATCCCATTTGCTCTCAACTTTCTATAAAGTTGAAACACACTGTATGAAAATAATAATACAAAGAAGGCGACAACGATAACAGTAGTGACAACATCTGTTTTAAAAAAAAGGGGTGAGGGACTCAAAGGAATATTGAAATCAAACAGGTTTTCATCATCTTCTTTATTTTACTTGCCTTAATACATTGAGCATGTACCTTTCTACGGGGAATATATGCATTTGCATATGATGGCTCATTTCATCAATGTCTGGGGTGAGATTTATTCAAGATAATTACATTCAGCCTATTGTGTCTCTGTAATAAGTACCGCAAATCCAGTCTTCTGGGAAAAAAAGATGTTAAAGAAAAAAGCAGAGGGACCTTCACGGTCTTTTAAAGGGATGGCAGGGAAAAAAAAGCCAAGTTTTTTAAAAATCGCCTGGGTTAAGAAATATTGTTCTAAACAGCTGCAAGGAGCCCTTTCCTGGCCAATCGTTTTAAAAGAAAAGATTGCTTTGCTATAGCTTTTTTTTATTTGTATAGCTGATGACATCTCGACTATGACCGATAAGTGCAGGGCAATCACATCTGCAGAAAGATCTTTGCAGTAACAAAAAAACCCCATTTTTGATTTCTTGTCTGCCAGGAAAACCACAGTTCTTTTGCTACCAATAAATTACAGGTGGTCTTCAACTTACAGATCTTCATTTAGTGACTGTTCTAAGTTACAACGGCACTGAAAAAAGTGACTTATGACTATTTTTCACACACTTATGACCACTGCAGCATCCCTACGGTCATGTGATCAAAATTCGGGCGCATGGCAATTGGCATGTAGTTGTGACGGTTGACGTGTCCCGGGGGAATCACATGATCCCCTTTTGCGACCCTCTGACAAGCAAAGTCAAGGGGGAAGCCAGATTCACTTAACAACCATGTTGCTAACTTAACCTGAGTGATTCTTTGTGACAGGAAAGGTCATAAAATGGGGGCAAAACTCACTTAAGAAGTGTCTTCCTTAGCAACAGAATTTTTGGGCTCAGTCGCGGTCGTAAGTTGAGAACTACCTGTACAGAAAATACTTCCCATTCAAATGGTTCATAAAACAAAAAAAATATATTTTCATTTTGTTGTCAGTGCTGTGCATTTAAGAAGCAGCTTCCTTTTGAGATAGTAATGTGTGGACAAATATGCATGGGCACGCAAGGAGATCTTGTTGCTCATTCCAGGAGCCTTTTGGAAGCCTCAGATCTTCTTTCAAATGTCAACCTGTTGAGTAGAAACACAGCTTGGTAGTTCTTGATTCCAACCTGAGATCACTCCCCCCCCTTTTTTTTTTACAAATTGATGAGACTGTTCTAAGTTTTTAATGGCATAAAGGTCCCTTTTATGGGGAAGAGATATGGAGTACATGCAAATTGAAGGCTCTAGGTTAGTGTTTGTATGGAATGGATGACTGTGAGCCTTGGTATTCAACTTTATTATTTATTTATTTAATGTATTTTTAGATTTCCCCCCTACTTTTATAACTTTATAAGTAATCAAGGGAATGAGCCGACAAAATTTTCCTTCCTCCTCCTATTTCCACCATAACAACAACCCTGTGAAGTGGTTGGGTTGAGAGAGAGTGTCTGTCTCTTAGGCTTTCATGCCTAAGGTGGGAAGCGAACTCATATTCTCCTAGTGATTGGTTCAAAGTCATCCAACTGGCTTTCATGCCTAAGGCGGGAAGAGAGTTCATATTCTCCTAGTGATTGGCTCAAAGTCATCCAACTGGCTTTCATGCCTAAGGCGGGAAGAGAGTTCATATTCTCCTAGTGATTGGCTCAAAGTCATCCAACTGGCTTTCATGCCTGAGGCGGGAAGAGAGTTCATATTCTCCTAGTGATTGGCTCAAATTCATCCAACTGGCTTTCATGTCTAAGGTGGGACTAGAATTCATAGTCTCCTGGTTTCTAGGCTAGCACCTCAACTATTACATTGAATTGGGACTCCAAACTACATAAACTCTCCTAGGCATGTGGTAAAGATTTGTGTGGAAAAGCTCTCCATGCCTCCCTTCCCTCCTCAGAAAGAGGGTATAAAAACAATTGAAAGATTTGATTGAACAATTACCCTTGAGCACAAGCCCTTCAGAGAAGAACCTGACATATTTGATCAGGTGAAATGAATAGGAAATGCATGGTTCTTCACTGGATGAAGGTATGAAGATACGCTCTATATGGGGCTACCCTTGAAGAGTGTTCGGAGACTGCAGTTTGTCCAGAATGCAGCTGTGCGAGCTGTTGTGGGTGCCTTAAGATACACCCACACTAAGCCCATCCTTCGCCAGCTGCACTGGCTTCCGATTGGTCTCCGGATGCAATTTAAGATGTTGGTTCTTACCTTTAAAGCCCTATATGGCTCAGGACCAGTTTATCTGCGTGACCGTCTTCTACTGCATTCCTCCCAATGCCCAGTGAGATCACACAGGGTCGGCCTTCTCCAGGTCCCGTCAGCTAGACAATGTCGGCTGGCGGGTCCACAGGGGAGGGCCTTCTCTGTAGCGGCTCCGACTCTTTGGAACCAACTACCTCCCGAGATCCGTACTACCCCCACCTTACTGGCCTTCCGGAAAGTGGTTAAGACCTGGGTTTTCCGGCAGGCCTGGGGCCAATGACCCTAAGATATGGTCGTGTTAGATCAGCCCATGTATGCATGTGTGAGTGAAAGTTCTCTTTTTAAATATTGATAGTATTTTAACATGTTTTTAAATTGCTTTTATTGCTTATATGTTTCTATACCTGCTGTTAGCCACCCAGAGTCCCCCGGGAGTTGGGCAGCATCGAAATTTTAATAAATAAATAAATATTTTGTGTGGGAGAGAACTGGAATAGAGGGAAAATATATATTACCAGTTCATTCTATGAACATTTGTGTGTGTTCATTATGTAGATCCACAAAACCTAACTGGACACTTAAGGGATTAAGTCTAAAGCATTTGGGGATGGGGGTGGGGTTGCGGGAATGAGATAGAGAAAGCCATTTTTAATTTATATCATATCCAGGCATAAAAATTCCTTGCTAAAGTTGTTTTTTAATTCTCCATTGTGGAGCTAATAGCAGCTTTGGGGAAAATCAGAGGACGGGAAAAGAGAGGTTTAAACATAGCAAATGTTTCACTAAGGACTTTGAGGTGTAAGAAGAAGCAGACACAGAAAGAAGGGAAGGTTAATGTTTTGTTTTTTTCTGGAATTAGCAGATGGGTTCTCTCTGAATCAGTCTTGCCGAGGAGCTGCTCAAATATCTCCTCAAATGGTGTGTTTCAACATCATCTAATCAATCCAGTTATCTGAAGTCTTCAATCTCAGCTCCGGCACAAATAATCCTAAAATCAAGTAGAAGACAAGAGATTATAACAAGCTCCTTGGTCATCCGGAATGCTCAACTGATGTTTCAGCAAAGAGAGCTAATTTCTGGGAACTAATTTCCTGAGAGACTGAGAAATCACTTCATTTGGGGGGGGGGGGAGAAGGAGAGCAATCAGGGATTGCTGGTGCAAAAGTGTACCAGCGTGCCTACCGTCCCTGTCCTAATGTTCCCTCTTATCAGTACCAATCTTATGTACATCAACAATGTTACATCTATGTATATTACTAACTTGACAAAAAAATTAGATCTGATTAATTAATTAAGTTGTGGATGCTCCATCACTGGAGGTTTTCAATAGACTAGACAACCATTTTATCAGGATGGTATAAGGCAGTGATGGCGAACCTATGGCACGTGAGGCATTGCCCTATGTCAGCTCCAGCGCACATGTGTGCACTGGCCAGCTGATTTTCGGCCTTCTTTTCACCTGTTTTCGCTCTCCCCAGGCTTCAGGAAACTTCCAGTTGGCCCATTTGGCCATTTTTTGCCATCTCCAGGCTTCAGGAGTCCGGAGGCTTCAGTGAGGCCTGTGCGCATGTGTGTGGGGGCAGCGTGGGGGTTGTGCACATGCACGGGAGAGGGCAGCGCATGCACGGGGGGAGGGCATGGGTGTGAGCACGCGCGCGCTAGCGCGTGTGTACGCCCATTTGGCACGCGAGCCAAAAAAGGTTCGCCATCACTGTTATAAGGTCTCCTGCCTTGAGCAGAGAATTGGATGAGAAGATGGTCCCTTCCAGCCATATGATTCTATGTTCTAATTCACTGGTCACAGGATATAATTGGTGAATTGATGATGCAAAGAGGATGGTGTTGTGTTGTAAAGGACGAAAGTTTAAGGTTTATCTTTTAAACTTGATGATTGACGAGTGATCTGAACTCCATAGACATATTTGATGGCTGGTGGTTTTTATTTTTTTATTTTTATGGTTGGGGTGCCATGGCCACCAAAAAGACAGGCCACAGTTTCACCCTCCCTCCTTGTTTTAATGCCACGGTGCAAAAGATGTATTTCTTCCTCCCTTTACGTGGCACCATTCAGCTTTATTTCAATGCCATATTTCAAAGAGCTGCTAATGAGCAACCATAAATCAGACAATACCCTTGGATGTATTCGTTAACACACAAATAAATATGATGTGCAATTAGCCCTTTTACATTTTTGTTGTTGTTGTAGTGCACACGAGATCATTAGTTTCACAAAGAAACCCTGTCTCAAAATGCTATCCTAAGCATACTTCATTGATTAATGAAATTAATGTGTGGACGGGCAAAATATCAGTCTCATCTGAGCTCCCAAGATCAATAAATTCTTAATTTAATTAATTTAATTTAATTTAATAGATTTGTATGCCGCCCAACTCCCGGGGGACTCTGGGCGGCTCACAGCATGTCAAATCCATTACAAATAAAAACATATAACAGTTAAAAAGATATAAAAATTAAAAAATCTGCAACATTCATAACAAGGGGGGGAGACCCAAGTATAATCTGCTCGGTCTCACTTTCACCCCGCCTGCTGGAAGAGCCAAGTTTTTATTGCTTTACGGAAGGCCAGCAGGGTGGGGATGGCCCTGATCTCCGGAGGGAGTTGGTTCCCCAGGGAGGGAGCTCCCACAGAGAAGGCTCTCCCCCTAGGCCCCGCCAACCGGCATTGCTTGGTCGATGGGACCTGGAGGAGACCAACTCTGTGGGACCTAACCGGTCATAGGGAGGTATGCAGCAGGATGCGGTCCCGAAGGTAGCCTGGCCCTGAGCCATGTAGGGCTTTAAAGGTCAAAACCAACACCTTAAATTGGATCCGGAGACTAATGGGCAGCCAATGCAGCTGGCGGAGGATAGGTGTTATGTGGGTGTACCTAGGCACACCCACCACAGTTCGCGCAGCTGCATTTTGCACCAATTGCAGTCTCCGGATACTCTTCAAGGGTAGCCTTTTCCTTTTCTTCTCCTTTTCCTGCCTAAAAAAAGAGAAAAATACATTGTCGTTTTTGGAAATTTCATGACATTCTTTTATTTTATTCTAATTTATTGATGCATTTATTCTCTGAGACATTTATAAAAATACTTTTTGTCTGTTGGGTAGGTGCAGTTAGTCCTCAAATTCTGAAGGCAACCTGTTCCACTGATTAATTGTTCCCACTGACAGGAAATTTCTCCTTAGTTCTAGGTTGGACCTTTTGTTGATAAGCTTCCTTCTGTTACTTCTTGTCTTGCCCTCAGGTGCTTTAGAGCAGTGGTCATAAACTTTAATCATATGACTTTAGGGATGCTATAATTCTTGTAAGTCGCCTTAGACTTTGGTACTGAAAAAAAAATCCCTCCCAAAAGTCAATACAGGTAATCCTCATTTAACAAACACTTGTTCAGCAACCATTTGAACTGTGCTGAACTAGTGGTACTTACGACCATCCTTGAAGTTCCAGCCATCACAGAGATCTCACAGTCACGTGATCGCAATCCAGGTACTTGGGGCCCGCTTGTGATTATGACATTGCAGCATCCTGTGGACATGTGACCATAATTTGCAACATTCTCTTCCAGCTTCCCACAGTCACTGGGGAAGCCAACAGGAAATCAGAAGTTGCAATGATTTGCTTAAAAACTCCTGTGATTCTTCATGCCATTAAGTTTTAATCAGTGCCATTAATTACCAGCTTAGAATCAGTGCCATTAATTACCAAGGAGCTGCTGATACAGTTCTACAGAGGAATTATTGAGTCTGTCATCTGCACCTCTATAACTGTCTGGTTCAGTTCTGCAACCCAACAAGACAGACACAGACTTCAGAGGATAATCAGAACTGCAGAAAAAACAATTGCTGCTAACCTGCCTTCCATTGAGGACCTGTATACTGCACGAGTCAAAAAGTGGGCCGTGAAAATATTTACTGACCCCTCGCATCCTGGACATAAATTGTTTCAATTCCTACCCTCAAAACAACGCTATAGAGCACTGCACACCAAGACAACTAGACACAAGAACAGTTTTTTCCCGAACGCCATCACTCTACTAAACAAATAATTCCCTCACCACAATCAAACTATTCACTAAGGCTGCATTACTATTACTATTAGTTTTTCTCATCGTTCCTATCACCCATCTCCTCCCACTTATGACTGTATGACTGTAACTTGTTGCTTGTATCCTTACGATTTATATTAATATTGATTGTTTCCTGATTGCTTATTTGTACCCTATGACAATCATTGAGTGATGTACCTCATGATTCTTGACAAATGTATCTTTTCTTTTATGTACACTGAGAGCATATGCACTAAAGACAAATTCCTTGTGTGTCCAATCACACTTGGCCAATAAAGAATTCTATTCTATTCTATTCTATTCTATTCTATTCTATTCTATTCTATTCTATTCTATTCTATTCTATTCCATTCCATTCCATTCCATTCCATTCCATTCCATTCCATTCCATTCCATTCTCTATTCTATTCTATTCTATTCTATTCTATTCTATTCTATTCTATTCTATTCTATTCTATTCTATTCTATTCTATTCATGATGGTAGTTGGGAACTGACAGAACTGCTGGCACTAAGCAACACAGTCACATAATGTAACAGTTTATGACCACATTGATTAGTGCTGGAAATTCTGATATTAACTACCATTGTTAAGCAAGGATTACCTGTAACTTCTGGGTTGACAAGGAAGTTTCTGTTGTCCAGAAAACTTGTTTATACTTGGAAGAAGTCACCAGAACCTGAGTTTGATTTAACAGATACTCTGATTTTGGTCTATAAATAATCTGAGTCAGATAAAAACAAATTGCATCCAACTCATGATGAAACAAATAATTACAAATTTGGAGCAGAGGTAACATCTCAAATTTGGCAATTTATGTGGCATCAAGACTAAAACTTATTGTCACATAATCTATTTTAGGAATGGAAATGCTTCGAAAATAATGTGCTTTCCAAGATCATTCTGGAGAAACAACAGGGCAACTTCAACAGTGAAAGAAAAACAGATTGCCTGGAAAATGTGCACTCCAGGTTTGACCTCTAATCCTCCCAAACAGCCTCCAGCACATGATGTTGGCAAGGAGAATAAATCAAAATATGTTGCTTTCTGAGTGACATCCTGTGAGGCAGGAGCTATTTTGATGAAGGATCTAAAACCTCAAAAGTTGCCTGGAGATGTGGTTGATGAAGATTGGGAGCATAGCAAATTCTAAAAAGTTACTTGATAGTCCTTGTGGACGCAACTTTTTTTTTCTTTCAGGATAGCAGTTTTTTTAAAAAAATGTTCTATATTTGCAAATCTCATTTTATCTCAAGTGCTTATGAGACGATTAAGTTTTTAAGGGCTATTCCATTACATTTAAGAAGCATCAGAGCCCTTGGTATATCAGCAGTACAACTAATATTTTAGATTCAAATTCTGGATAAGATTGAAGGAGAACCAGGAAGAGATGTGGTGCTGGCTACCAACTTGGCTGACTTCAAAAAAGGTTGGATAAATTCATGGAAATCTTGGAGATCAATAGTGCTTAGCCTCAGTGGTGGTGGGATTGCCTTTGAAGACCATCTACTGGAAGACAAAGGACATCCTAGTGCAATTTGTTGTTGTTCAGTCGCAAAGGTGCGACTGACTCTTCATGACCCCATGGACATAGGATACCAGGCCCCCCGCTCCTCCCCTGTCTCCCAGAGTTTGCCCAAATTCATGTTCATTGTGTCAATGGCACTATATAAGCAACTCATTGGATACCTTTGGACCTGATGGTCTCATCCCCCGGCATCGTATCTTTTAGCCTTTTGATAGTGTTTTCTTGGCAAAGATACTGAAGTGGGCTGCCATTTCCTTCTCCAGTGGACCACATTTTGTCAGAGCTCTCCACTATGACCTCTCCATCTTGGGTGGCCCTACATTGCTGAAATGGAGCAACTCCTCATGGCCAACTTGCTGCAGCCAACGTGCCATGGCTATCTCACTGTAGGACAGCTTGCCACAGGATAATTCAACAAATACAAAAGTTAAATTAATTTCAAAGGAACCATGTTCAATAATAATAAAATAAGAAAGTCATTCCATGAAATACAAGAGTTACAATAATTTCTATGAAGACATGGTCACCAATAATAAAAGTAGCTGAATGAAATGATTAATGCAATGTTGAAGTGTCCCGCAGTGAGTGGGCCATGGCAACTTGTCCTGCAGTGAGTTGGCTGCAATGAGTTGGCCATGGCAAGTTGGCCATGGCGAGTTGGCTGCAACGAGTTGGCCATGGCAAGTTGGCCATGGCAAGTTGGCTGTGATGAGTTAGCCATGACAAGTTGGCCCATGGTGAGTTGGCTGCAATGAGTTGGCCTTGGCAAGTTGGTTATGGTGAATTGGCTGTGATGAGTTGACTGTGGCAAGTTGTCCTGCAGCAAGTTGGCTGCAATGAATTGGCCATGGCAAGTTGTCCCACGGGAAGTTGGTTACAATGAGTTGGCCATGGCGAGTTGGCTGTGATGAGTTGACTGTGGAAAGTTGGCCATGGTGAGTTGGCTGTGATGAGCTGGCCATGACAAGTTGTCCCACGGCAAGTTCGTTGCAATGAGTTGGCCATGGCGAGTTGGCTGTGGTGAGTTGTCCTAGACCCTGCACGGCATAGCTCACAGCTTCATTGAATGGCATAAGCCCCCTCACCATGACTGATGTGTCACTAGGAAAACAGACTGCTAGACTAGATGGACCAGGGTTCCAACTCAGAAGGGTACTTCTTGTGCTTAGAATATGTTCTTCAAATTTTGAAAAGGTTATCGGGAACTTCCAATATGTTTCTCATAGCAAAGAGAAGACTTACTGTACCATACTTGGCATGCTATAATCACTTTCTTGCTCACTCACTGGGATGAGCTTTTAAAATAACCTCAATTTAGAAGGGCTATTTTAAAGCTTCATTGTTCTGTGGAGGAGGCTTTTGAATGGAGACCATTAATGGGCAAAGAGGAGAGAAATTTCCTCTCTGAGATTGCTGCCTTACTTGGAAAACACAAAGACACGTATGCCCAGGGACACATTAAAACTTCATGTGCTAAAGCCTTATGGCTGCAAGGAAGACATTTTCAAGGGCACCAAACTCCCTTTTGAAAATGAGATATAGATGAGGGCAAGCATATGTGAATGAATTGGGGTCCAGGCTGTATTTAATGCTTCATCGGATATCTATGCTGCCTTTCCTTCAGTTACATAATGTTCTCCTATTTTCCCACAACAACAGCCCTGTGAGAAAGGTTGGAATGAGAGAGAAGGACTGGTTCAAAGTCATCCCAAGGAAATTTCTGGAGCTGAGAACAGACTTGAAGCTGAGTCTCCCGGCTCCTAATCTATGATAGTATGGTTCCAATATCTAAGGGGCTGCCACAGAGAAGAGAGGGACAACCTATTCTCCAAAGCTCCTGAAGGCAGAACTAGACGCAATGAAATGAAAACTAGTCAAGAAGAGAAGAAACCTAGAACTAAGGTGGAAATTCCTGACAGTGAGAACAATTAATCAGGGGAATGGCTTGTGTTCGGAAGTTGTGGGTGCTCCATCACTGGAGGTTTTAAAGAAGAGATTGGACAGCCATTTGTCTCAAAATGGTATATGGTCTCCTGTTTGAGCAGGGGGTGGACTAGAAGACCTCCAAGGTCTCTTCTGTTATTCCATTAGTCTATTAATCAGAGGAATGGCTTATCTTCAGAGGTTGTGGGTGCTCCATCACTGGAGGTTTTTAAGAAGCCATTTGCCTGAAATGTGTAGCATCTCCTGCTTGAGCAAGGGGTTGGAGCAGAAGACCTCCAAAGTTCCTCCCAACTTCTGTTAGTCCACCATCTTCACCATTACCCCACTTTGTCTTTTAGACTTAGAAGGAAAGACTGGTTCAATTCACCCTGCAAGTCTCCATAGCTGAAGAAGGAATAGAACGTGGATCCTTTCATTCCACACTTTAACCACTATACCACATGAGGCTACTTCACCCAGGCTTGTGCGTGCATGTGGCCGGTGAGCCACCTTGCTTTCAAACGGGAACAGGGATTTCAGTATTTTTAAAGGCAAGTGCTTTGTACAATTTTGTACTGGTTTATTTTTTTGGTAAACTGCCCTTTGATTCTCGGACAGATGCATGTACACGTGGACACACTCTCCACCCGCGGAGTTACCCATAGCTCCTTCCACTCATCAGCTAAAATAGGTCCTCCATCTGTTCCTTCTAAATGTTAGAAGAAAAAAATTCCTATTCTGGCAAGGGGTGGGCTGGGTGACCTTTGAATACGGAGATAAAGATCAGTTTATGGCTGAATTCACACAACCCATTAAATGGAAATGCAGCTGGCTGATTTATGGCTCATGGTCAACTCTAAATGCAGCCAACTAGGTTAGCTCAGGAAACCATAGTTCACCCTAAAGCTAAGCCTCTCAGTTTTGGATATACTTAATCATACTTCTCATTCCTCGTCTCGTGTATTTGTGTATTTATATAAAGTATGAAACAAAACGTCTATTTGCATTTTCAAATGCAATTTCTATTGTTGTTTTTTTGTGCACAACTTCTCTACTGCTGATGTACAGGTAATCCTTGACTTACAGACATTCGTTTAGTGACCATTTGAAACTACAACAGCACTGAAAGAAGTGACTTTCAACTGGTCCTCTCACTTATGACCATCGCAGCAACCCATGCAATCAAAATTTGGGCACTTGGCAACTAACATATATTTATGAGCCGTGGTGGCATCAGTGGTTAGAGTGCAGTACTGCAGGCTACTTCTGCTGACTGCCGGCTGCCAGCGGTTCGGCAGTTCGAATCTCACCAGGCTCAAGGTTGACTCATCCTTCCATCCTTCTGAGGTGGATAAAATGAGGACCCAGATTGTTGGGTGCAATAGGGTGCAATAGGCTGACTCTGTAAACCGCTTAGAGAGGGCTGTAAAGCACTGTGAAGTGGTATAGAAGTCTAAGTGCTATTGCTATGACAGTTGAAGTATAAATACGATAGATGTTTTCCACCTTCCCTGCCGGTGTCTGATAAGCAAAGTGAATATGGATTCACTTAACAGCTGCATGATTCACTTAACAATTGCAGTGATTTGCTGAACAACGGTGTGAAAAAAAAGGTCATAAAATCAGACACAACTCACTTAATAATCACCTTGCTTAGCAATGGGAATTCTGGTTCCCATTGTGGTCATAAGTCGAGGACTATCTGTAGATGTAGCACTGTCAGGACTTCAACAAGTATAAATACAAGGCTAGTGTAATTAATATTAAGCTTATACTCTTAATATGAGGCATCCCTGTCCAGCAATCCCTCTGTACGTTCTACTTTGTACAAAAGAATTAATGGAGACCTGTTTCACATCAGGACTTAAAATAAGGGCAAAGTGAAATCAGTATTTTTTTTTCAATCTCTTAGGACACTTCATTACTGATCTGTTTTGGAAAAAGAGAAAGTTTAACAGCTTCATTGAGCAAGAGATTACTGAACTCATATACGTCAGAAGGTTGCAGGCAATCTCAAAAGGTCTCAACAAACGCAAAGGGTTTTTAACACATTACAATTGTTAATGCTCAGGTACTTGTAATCTGTCACATGTGGAACCTACATCTGCATAACTACCTTGTTTTCAATTATCTTCCCTTCTTCTCCCAACACCTCCTCTCAATTTAAACCCTACAGCAGCTCAGCCACCCTATGCATCTCATAAAGTCAGCTGTACTCACAAAATTGTATGCCTTTTGCAGGTAGTTCTTGATTTATGGCCACAACTGGGCCCGGCATTTCTGTTGCTAAGCGAGACAGTTGTTCAGTGAATTTTGCCCCATTTTACGACCTTCCTTGCCACAGGTGAGTCACTGCGGTTGTTAAGTTAGTAACATGGTTGCTAAGTGAATCTGGCTTCCCCCTTGACTTTGCTTGTCAGAAGGTCACAAAAGGAGGTCACACGACCCCAGGATACTGCAACCATCATTAATTCATTTAGACCACACCTAGAATACTGCATCCAGTTTTGGTCACCACACCACATGGGAGACACACTGCCTCGACATGCTTTCCTGCCATCCACATGGCCTTCCGCTTGCCTGCCTTCGCAAGCTGACCACGGGGACACTGGGAAGGCCGCGTGGAAGGTTGGGGCTGCGGGAAGGGAGTAGGCTGCTACCTCTCTTCCCTGCCGCCCTGACATGCTTTCCTGCCTTCCACATGGCCTTCCACTTCTTCCTCCCCCATCCACCGCCAGCGTTGGCCTCATCTTCTTCTGCTGCTGCTATGGGGCTGAGTCTGAGAGAGGCAGGAAATGGCAAGCGGAAAAGGCCCCAAAGGCCAGAAATGGCAAGCGGATGTCCCAGGGCTGTTGCACATGCACACCGCATCTCCCGCAGCCCTCTTCCGGTGCAGACTCACGTCCTACTGCATGTGCAGTCCTAGGACATCCGCTTGCAGGGCGAGCAAGTGGCGACCGCCAGACCGGTTCGGGGGCATGGCCAGCCAGCCATTGCTGGCAGTTCAGTGAACCACCGGCGGCCATCGCTACCAGTCTGCCCAAACCGGGAGCATTTCACCCCTGGAAGAACGGTTACAGGAACTGGGCATGGATAGTCTAGTGAAGAGAAGGACCAGGGGAGACATGATAGCAGTGTTCCAATATTTAAGAGGCTGCCACAGAAAGGAGGGGGTCAAGCTATTTTCCAAGGCACCCAAAGGCCAGACAAAAAATAATGGATGGAAACTGATCAAGGAGCGATTCAACCTGGAAATAAGGAGAAATTTTCTGACAGTGAGAACAATCAACCAATGGAACAGAAGATGCCTTCGGAAGTTGTGGGAGCTTCATTACTGGAAGCTTTCAAGAAGAGATTGGACTGCCATTTGTCAGAAATGGTGTAGGTTCTCCTGCTTGGGTGGGGGTTGGACTAGATGACCTACAAGGTCCCTTCCAACTCAATCTGTAAAACCTCTGTAAAACCATCATCGTTAAGGGGATGTCATAAGTGTGAAAACTGGTCATAAGTCACTTTTTTTCAGGGCCATTGTAACTTCGAACAGTCACTAAATGAATAGCAATAGCAATAGTACTTTTCTTATATACCGCTTCATAGTGCTTTACAGCCCTCTCTAAGCGGTTTACAGAGTTCAGCATATTGCCCCCAACAATCTGGGTCCTCATTTTACCAACCTCGGAAGGATGGAAGGCTGAGTTGAGCCTAGAGCCTATTGCTTGAGCCTAGTGAGATTTGAACAGCTGAACTGTTGAACTAGCAGTCAGCCTGCAATGGCTGCATTTAACCACTGCACCACTTCAGCTCCTGAACTGTTATCAGTCGAGGACTACCTGTATTGTAAGTTGGAAAAGGTGCTACAAGACTTGACTTTGGGGGTAACCATAGACTAATATGCTTTTCTTCCTACCAAACAAAAAATCTCCCACATGCCAACTTTTAAGATCTCTTACCCCAGTGTTTCTCAAACTTGCCAAATTTAAGAGGTGTGGCAGCTGGAGAATTCTGGGAGTTGAAGTTCAGACCATCTTGAAATTGCCAAGTTTGAGAAGCTGTGTCTTATACCAAGCAAAGTAATGAAAAACAAATTTGGAAGCTCCAAAAGCAAAGCTGCCAGCATCAGGAGCAGTCATACAAGATATAGCCAAGGAAGGCAATATTGCAGTGGCTAGAGGCTGTGCAGCTTACAAATGGGAATATGCTTTTTTTAATTGCTCAAAAACAGAGTGGACATGCAACGATGCGATGACATCACACAACTCGGCCAGGAATTTTAAGGAAGCAGTTGTGGGTTGTTGTTGTTTTTTAATTTCAGTGTGTAAAGCTTATTCATTGGTTCATATACCACTCTTAACTCATCAAAGTGAGTGACTGTCTATGGAAATTCGCAACCATCCAGGTCATGGTTGTCTCAAAGGTGATTTTCCACAAGGCAACTAGACTTTCTTGGTTTTTTTCCTTGAAAACGTTTCACTTCTCATCCAAGAAGCTTCTTCAGTTCAGTTCATGAACTGAAGGAAAAGGGGGAGGGGGAAACCCTAGGAAAATCCAGTTGCTTTTTGGAAAAGCACCTTTGGGATAACCATGACCTGGATGGTTGAGAATCTCCATAGACACCCCTTTTGGGGATTTAAAAATGGTATATGAATGGTATATTTCTTGGGGTTTTTCATTGAAAACATTTTGCTTCTCATCCAAGAGGCTTCTTCGGTTCAGTTCATGAACTAAAGGAAAAGGGGAAAAAAACCAAGGAAGTCCAGTTGCCTTTTGGAAAAACACTGTTGGGTCAGCAAAGTGGGGTTTCCTCCTTTATTTGCTTGGCACAAGATAGCAATAGCACTTACACTTACTGTATATACAGCTTCATAGTGCTTTATAGCCCTCTCTAAGCAGTTTACAGAGTCAGCATATTGCCCCCAACAAACTGGGTCCTCATTTTACCGACCTCGGAAGGATGGAAGGCTGAGTCAACCTTGAGCCCAGTGGTGGGTTGCTACCAGTTCGCCCTGATTTGGGCGAACCAGTAGCGGCGGCGGGAGGCTCCACCTGGATGTCATCACGGACAATCTGCGCATGCGCGCGTGTTCACAGTTCCGAACTGGAAGCGAAGGTAAGTGAAACCCACTACTGCTTGAGCAGCGCAGAATCGAACTCCTGGAGTGAGCAGTGAGTTCGCCTGCAATACTGCATTCTAACCACTGCACCATCACAGATGCTGCTAAATTTCTGAGGACCTAAAAGGGTAGAGGATCACTTGAAGTGACTGGTTATAGGGCTGCCCACCCTTGTTTTAAAGAACATCTGGACTTTGTCCAAACTGAAAAAACGTAAGGAAAGATTAGCATAGCATAGAGTCTTTATAAATTCATATTTGGCTCAGCTTGCTAAAACCTCCAACTTAGAATCAATATTTAGCAAATCACTGTGCACAGAAAGCAGGCTGGTAGGTGGTTGTGAGATCTGAAAGTGACTTAGAGAGAACAAGATGTCACAATTGGATGCCTGGAAGACAACTTGGGAATTGGTGTGTGTGTGTGTGGAATAGATTTGCAAGCTGTTTTCATGTGGCAACCAGGGTTTCATGTGGGTGATACAACTCTTAGATTGCTTTTGCTGCCTCTGTAGTTTTTGCATACTTATTTATGGATTTGATGTTTCGTTTGCCACCACGATGTGACCATCAGTGATACATGGAGGGTTAGAATTGCAGCTTTCCTCAATTTGGTGTCCTCCAGTTGTTAAGAATTCAACTTCCAGCAGGACTAGTTGTAGGAAATGGATATAAACTGTCACAGTGATTGCAAAAGACATCATTTGTTTAGGCAGCTTTGTTACAGTTGGGGGCCTTTGAAACAGCTGGCCGAACTGCCATTTGCATGCGCAAACAGAGAGCAAGATGGATGTGTTGGGAATAATAGAGACTGAAGGAGATGGACAAGTTTAGTCTGAGGGGGAACAGGTTTCCTTGTTTTAAACCTCTGCAAAGAGAAAACCCCAGAGGCAGCCATAAAAAATGGAGCCCCTGTGGATTTTACTTCGCTAGTTATCGCCAACTACAGGGGGCGATGTTCACCTCCATTTCAAGGCCATTGAGCCAGCGCTGTCCGAAGACATTTCTGAGGTCATGTGACCAGTATGACATCACAGAACGCTGTTACCTTCCCACCAAAGTGGTACCTATTTATCTACTTGCATTTGCATGCTTTCGAACTGCTAGCTTGGCAGGAGCTGAGGTAAGTAACGGGGGCTCATCCGGTTGCATGGCGCTCGGGTCTTGAACCTGGGCTGCTGGCTTTCCAGCTGACAAGTCCAGCATCTTAATCACTGAACCACTGTGCTGCCCAAAGGCAGCCATGGCCTCGTTTTTCTCATTCCATGATACAGAACTGGGAATTATGGATTTGGAACACAGCAAGGCAGACATTTATTGAATGCTAGGGGGGGGGGAACCTTGTGAGGTCCTTGATGCTCTATGATCTTATTTATCTTCTGGCAGACATTTCATTACCCAACTAGGTAAAATTATCAATGCTAGAAATCAGTGAGTCTGTCTGCTCTCTGTTTATATACTTGTTGTGGGCCGCCAGCAGCCAGCAGAGCTGGCAGCAGATTCGGACAGTGAGGAGGTTGGGGAGGAACATGGGCCAGTCCTGGAGTCTGGGGAAGGCTCTGCGTCGGAGGCAGAGATGGGGCCAGGGCAGTCTGACAGTTATCAGCTGCCTTTGGAGTCAGACATCAGTGAGGCAGACGAACAGCTGGAGCCTGTTCCCAGTGTGCGCATGTGCAGAGTTGACAGATGAAGAGAACACTACCTGACTCTGTGGTTTCTTCCCCAAACACTAAAGTGACCAGATTTTTTTTTTTAAAGCGGGACGGGGGGGGGGCGCCTCGGCGCCATTTGAATTTTGCCCTCTGCGCATGTGCAGAACGCTGCGCATGCGCAGAGGGCAAAAGTCAAGAGCTGAGTACGGGGCGGGGCAGGCAGGACGGGGTGCCGGGTTCACGTGATGCTTTCTCCCCTACCTCCCTTCCTGGTATCTGCAAAACCTAAATTTCCTTTGGGGGCCGAGGCCTTTCCATTTAGTCCTCTGGTGAGCTTTTACCCTTTTTTTTTACTACCCGGAAACAGCGCTAGCAGCGCATTACCAGGGTGCGGGCAACCACGGCTTGCCATTCTCCAACCAAGAGCTTCAGCGGTTCCCTGTGCGCATGTCTCCCTGTCGCGCTGTTCCTCTGGGTGTGCTAAAGTGCTCGAGTTTTTTCTCTCTCACACACACATGCACAACCTTCCAACGACCGGGTCGGACTGGATCTCCCAGCACGACTTCCCGGTCGTTGCAAGGTTGTGCATGTGTGTGTGTGAGAGAAAAAACTCGAGCACTTTAGCACACCCGGAGGAACAGCGCGACAGGGAGACATGCGCACAGGGAACCGCTGAAGCTCTTGGTTGGAGAATGGCAAGCCATGGTTGCCCGCACCCTGGGTGGAGCTGCCTTGCAATGGGCCTGACCAAAAGAAAGGCTGACGGCCAGCCAGGCGCTCCACGCAGGCGCAAATTGGGAACGCGCGACAGGGAGACATGCGCACAGGGAACCGCTGAAGCTCTTGGTTGGAGAATGGCAAGCCGTGGTTGCCCGCACCCTGGTAATGCGCTGCTAGCGCTGTTTCCGGGTAGTAAAAAAAAAGGGTAAAAGCTCACCAGAGGACTAAATGTAAGGTGACCAGATGTCCCGATTTTGAGAGGGCCTGCTGCTGCTGCTGCTGCGGCTGGGCCCAACCTGGCCGTCCTTGAGTTCCTGCAGGCTGATTTTTTGAAAGAATGCCCTAGTCGGGCATTGTTTTAAAAAATCGGGACTTTTTAAGAGGGCGGGCGGGATGCGGGACAAATGGTGAAAAAGCGGGTGTGTCCCGCCAAAATCGGGACGTCTGGTCACCTTACCAAACACCCAAAACTTTAATCTTAGACTGTCTACAGTCGACCTCACCCCATTCCTAAGAGGTCTGTAAGGGGCGTGCATAAGTGCACCACTGTGCCTACCGTCCCTGTCTTACTGTCCTATTGTCCTCATTTATCTGTACTTCTATGCTTATGTTATGTTCATACAAACACCTACTATCTTGTACATTTGACAAATAAACAAACAAACAAATAAATAAATAAAATAAAATAAATAAAATAAACAGCTGAGGAACAAGGGTCGACTTGAGAGTAAGGCCACAGGTGGACGATGAATGGCCCCTCCCATAGGGAATAAAAGAGGAGCGAAAGGGGAGGGGAGTTTGCAGGAGACAATTAGTTCACTCAATTGGTTCATGACTCTCAGAGACTTCTTGCCAAGTTTTGAAGATATCGGCCTGGCAGCTCTCCAAGCCAGATAAGGTCTGTGACTGTGAATTTACCCTTGAAAGACTTTGCTGGATGTGAATGAGAAGAATTCGCAGTAACTTAATAAAAAGGGGTTTTTTATTGGGACAAGGAGTCTGCTTTGTGGTTTGTGGAATCCTAGGTCAGAACAATACTAGGGGCTTGCCCTGTCAGTGTTGTTGGGAGTGTTCTTGATTAGGCTATTGTTTACTGTGATATTGTTTGTCTGAGTTGGTAATTCCTTGATTGGAGTGTTGTTTACTGCTTGAATGACCAACTCAGGCAAACAATCTCACAGTAAACAGCAGCCTAATCAAGAAACCATCAAGAGCATTCCCACCAACACTGACAGGGCAAGCCACTTATACACTAATATACAGTATATAAACAGAGTTCAAACCCCATTCCTTCCTAGCATTGATTATGTTATCTAGTTGGGTAATGAGATGTCTGCAAGAAAACATCCAAACTCAGAGAGTACCAAGGACACCCCTCCCCCATTCAACCCTGAGCCATAAATATTCTGGGGGGGGGGAACCTTATTGTCCTTGGAAGCAGTTCAGTGGTGGGACTGATCATCCAGAAAAATGATGCCTTCAAATGGAGAAATTGGGGGAACTGGGAATGTCTAGTCTAATGAAAAGAAGAACTAGGTGTGATATGATAGCAATCTTTCAGGATTTGAGGGGCTGTCAGAGACAAGAGGGGGTTGACTATTCTCCAGATTACCTGAGGGCAGGGCAAGAAGTAATGGGTGAAAGATCATTAAAGACAGATCCAACCTGGAACTAAGGAGAAATTTCCTGATAGTCAGAACAATTATCAGTGGAACGATTTGCCTCCAGACGTTGCCGGTGCTCCATCACTGGAGGTTTTCAAGAAGAGATAGGATAGCCAGGAATAGTATAGGGCCGTGATGGCGAACCTATGGCATGTGTGCCACAGGTGGCATGCGGAGCCATATCTGAGGGCACGCGAGGTGTTGCCCTATATCAGCTCCAGCACGCATATGCGCGCTGGCCAGCTGATTTTCAGCCTTCTGGAGGTCGGGGAGAGGCAATTTCCATCATCCCCAGGCTTCAGGAAAGCCTCCGGAGCCTGTGGATGGTGAAAAACGGACTCAACGGGTGTACCGGAAGCCTTCTGAAGCCTGGGGAGAGCGAAAAACAGCCCAATGGGCCTACCGGAAGTGTATTTAGGCCTGTTGGGTTGTTTTTTGCTGTCCCCAGGCTTCAGGAGGCTTTCCTGAAGCTGGGAAGGGTGAAAAATGGCCCAACGGGCCTACCAGAAGACCCATTTTTCGCCATCCACAGGCTCTGGAAGCTTTCCTGAAGGAGGGCGAAAAACGGACCCAATGGGCCTACTGGAAGTTCATTTCCGAACTTCCGGTGGGCCCATTGGGCCCGTTTTTCACCATCCACAGGCTCCGGAGGCTTTCCTGAAGCCTGGGGAGGGCAAAAATGGCCCAAAGGGCCTACTGGAAGTTCATTTCCAAACTTCCGGTAGGCCCGTTGGGCCATTTTTCACTGTCTGGGGAGAGTGAAAAATGGCCCAACGGGCCTACCGGCTTTTTCGCCAACCACAGGCTCCGGAGGATTTCCTAAAGCCTGGGGAGGGTGAAAAATGGCCCAACAGGCCTACCGGAAGTCCAGAGGCTTCAGTGAGGCCTGTGCGCATGCACGGGGGGCAGCATGGGGGGGGTTGTGCATACATGTGCGGGGGGATGGCATTGCATTATGGATGTGGGCATGTATGCGTGTTGGACTAGAAGACCTCTAAATCCCTTCCAACTCTATTATGCCATGTTCTATGTTTGTCAATGACTCAGCATGGCCAACTCGCCATAGACAATTTGCCTTGGGACAACTCACCAAAGGCCAATTCAATTTAACTATTTAAAATAGTTAAGAAATATTTTAATTTTTTGTCATTCACATTTCATTTTTTCCTTCCTTTGGCATCCTTTTTTAAATTATCCTATCCCACTACTGTATTTCTTTGATATTGGTGTAACTCATGTCCCATGTCCCATGGCAAGTTGGCTGTGGCGAGTTTCCTTTTGGATATTCAGACATTATCCTAATACCTCTATAAAAGAAGTGGGCTTTCATGCAAACATTGCTTTCTGAAGAATGACAGGTTTGAAATTCCATAGACATCATTTTCTACACTGTAGTGCTGACCTCCACAATTTAAAAGAATGTTTTGCACACCAATGTAATATCTGAGAATCAAACCCAGGAATTTCTCCATATAAAACCAATGTCAGCTACTATGAGAAAAGGCAACCAGATGTGAAATGATGTTATTTCTCTTTATAATACAATTTTCCTGCGGCTGGCCTTGTATTATTTTATAGCATGCTTTAAAGTACCACTAGATTACCAGCTGTTGATTGAACCAATAGAAATGCTGTAGCTTCAAACATCCATCTTTGCTAGCTTGATTCAAAATGCAGTACTAACTATGGCTTATTTTAACTATGTTTTGTTGAATAAGCCCTGAATAGAATAGAATGGAATGGAATGGAATAGAATGAAATAGAATAGAATAGAATAGAATAGAATAGAATAGAATAGAATAGAATAGAATAGAATAGAATAGTATAGAATAGAATAGAATAGAATTTTTTATTGGCCAAGTGTGATTGGGCACACAAGGAATTTGTCTTGGTGCATATGCTCTTAGTGTAGATAAAAGAAAAGATACGTTCGTTAAGAATCATAAGGTACAACACTTAATGATCATCCGGGTACAAATAAGCAATCAAATCATATTAGGAACCAGTCAATATAAATCGTAAGGATGCAAGTAACAAAGTTACAGTCATACAGTCATTAGTGGGAGGAGATGGGACGATGATGGGAATGATGAGAAGATTAATAGTAGTGCAGACTTAGTAAATAGTTTGACAGTGTTGAGGGAATTATTTGTTTAGCAGAGTGATGGCATTCAAGGAAAAACTGTTCTTGTGTCTACCACATACCTCCCAGTGACTGGTCAGATCCCACAGGGTTGGTCTGCTTCGGGTCCCGTCAGCTAAACAGTATTGGCTGGCGGGCCCGCGGGCAAGAGCCTTCTCTGTGGCTGCTCCGGCTCTCTGGAATCAACTGAGTCCTGAGGGAGTAGGGCGGCATAGAAGAATTTCGAATAAATAAATAAATAAATAAACTACTCCCTGAGATCTGTACTTCCCCCACCTTACTGGCGTTCAGAAAAGCTGT
>JALIGW010000001.1:14197077-14244577 GCA_023053685.1 Diadophis punctatus similis | reverse complement strand
GCTTCCTGAGTTGGCACAGAAAGAACATTCTTTGTTGTGCTTTTTTGATGACATTTTTGATGTTCGGTGACCATTTAGGTCTTGAGATATGATAGAACCTAGAAATTTGAAGGTCTCTACTGTTGATAATACGTTGTCTAGTATTGTAAGAGGTGGACGTATGGGAGTGTTTCTCCTAAAGTCTACCACCATTTCTACGGTTTTGAGTGTGTTCAGTTCCAGATTGTTCCAGTCGCACCACGAGGCTAGTTATTCAACCTCCCGCTGTATGCGTTTTCATCGTTGTCTCGAATGAGACCAACCCCTGTTGTATCATATGCAAACTTCAGTAGTTTAACAGATGGATCATTTGAGATGCAGTCATTGGTATATAGAGAGAAGAGAAGTCGTGAGAGTACACAGCCTTGGGGGGGCCCTGTGCTAATTGTACAGGTATCTGATGTGATTTTGCCTAGCTTCACCTGCTGCTTCCTATCTGTTAGGAAGCTTGTGATCCACTTACAAGTGTGATCAGGAAGGAGATTATAATGAGAGTGAGGGAGGTTCTCAGGGAATATACATATTAGCTTCATTTAAAACTTGAAATCTACATTTTATTTGGTTGTTAAGATTGGGGGTCCATGGCATAAGTGATGTCGAGCTGGCCACGCCCACCCTGACCACGCCTACTCCGGCCATGCCCACCCTGGCTCCCCAAGGTTAAACACAACCCTGATGCGGCCCTCAATGACATCGAGTTTGACACCCCTGATCTTGAGGCTTGGCTGAAGAAGGATATTGAAAGCCATGCTCCTAGACATCAAACCAAAGTTTGATTTTTGGGCAATCCTGGAAAAGGCATGATTTTGGGTTAGAGTTACAGGTAGTCCTCAACTTACGACCACAACTGAGCCAGTGGTGGGATTCAAATTTTTTTCCTACCGGTTCTGTGGGTGTGGCTTGGTGGGCATGTCATGTGACTGCATGGGCATGGTCAACTTGACATCACTCATGCCCATGCCCACTCAGTCACATGACCCCACCAAGCCACGCCCACAGAACCTGGTAGGAAAAAAATTTGAACTTACAGCTATTGCAGCCTTTCTTTCTACTTATTTTCTGCCCAGGCCTAATCTGTCAAAGGCCTCCACCTGCATGCCGCCCGCTCCACTCTTGCCAGTCGCACACATTGCCCCATTTCCCCTCCTTCACAGGCCCTGGCCCTAGCCCCGCTTCCTCCCCCACGACTGCTTCTTTCTTCGGGCTTACCTTCCTCCTGCGGCGGCTGGTCCGGAAGGCAAGCTCTCTTTCTGCTGGGCCTGGCTCACAATAGACTCCTCCTAAGTGTGTGTTTATGTATAAGGTAGTCCATATACATGTAGTCATATTAAGGTGACCAGATTTAATTTTTGTAAAGTGGGACACCATTGACCGGGGGGGGTTTAGGGGAGCAAGATGGGAGGGGTCCGTCTCTCTTATCCTGCAGCTTTGTGCACCACCACCCCCAAACACCCCCCTTCATCGCAGCCAGGGGTGGGTTCCTACCGGCGCAGGCTTACCTGTTCGTCGCCGCAGAGCCGAAGAAGCTGGTGGCATTCGCGGTGTGGGGCTTCCCCCGCCCACTTTCCCCGGCTGCCAGGACGCCACCATTTGTGTTCTTTTGCCCTCTGCGCATGCGCAAAGCGTTCTGCTTGCACAGAGGGCAAAGGAACGCAAATGGCGGCATCCCGGCGGCAGGGGAAAGCGGCCGGGGGAAGCCCCACACCACGAAAGCCACCAGCTTCTTCGGCTCTGCGGCGACGAACAGGCAAGACCACCGCTGCCCCTCTCACTGCCCTCCCTCCCCGCCTGGCAGGAGGAGGCAGGCGAGGCAAGAGGCAGAGAGGTGTGCAGGGCAAATTCAAATTAAAAAAGCGGGACTTTTTTGAAACGCCGCGGGACGCGGGACAAATTATTAAAAAGCGGGATTGTCCCGCCAAAAGCAGGACGTCTGGTCACCTTAAGTCATATGTTAAGGACTATCTGTGTATATGTATATGTATATGTACTGTATATGCATATGTATCAAATAAATTGTTTTTAGGGTATGATTTCCTCTATTAGGCCTGTATATTTCTATTTCTTTTGTATCTCATTCCTTTCATTTTCTAAGTGCTTAATTTTAAATGCTTACGATTTCTTACTCATTTTATGCACTTTGCACAATGATGTTTCTCTGGAAGGGAATAAGATGATAGATATGTTCTGTTTATATTCTATATATCTGCATACTGATCAGATTTGCCAGCAGGCTTTGATATATATAATTGGATACTTGTTTCCCCCCCAGAAATAGATCCAATACTTTTCCAAAAGCAAAATTAGTAGAAATTTCACAGATCTGACTTTACAAACACTGCACCTGCTGGATGATGATATATAGCTCTCTTTTTTTTAAAAGCACAATTTTCTAAAGATTACCAGAGAAAGAAGTGAGATCTCATTTCCTGCTTTGTAGAACTACATATTAGCTTCATTTAAAACTTGAAATCTAAGTTTTGTTTGGTTGTTAAGATTGGGGGTGGGTGGGCAATGTTTCCTTGGAGATATCTTAACTCATTTGTTTCCATCACATTTTTCTAACTTCTCCAAAGGAAGATGTGAAGGCTGAAAATCCCGCCACTCCAGCGGTGAAATCTACTTACCTTTCCTACAGGTTCGGAAGTGCATGCTTCGAGTGCTTTTTCACCCCCGCTCCATTCGCGCGTGCACTTTTTCACCTTCTGTGCATGCACAGAAGGCTTTGCGCATGTGCAGAGGGTTAAAAAAAGAAAATGGCGTCATCCAGGCAGGTGGGCGGAGCCTCGTGCTACTGCTGCTACTGGTTCTCCGAACCACCGGTCCCGCCACTACCGGTACGCCCGAACCAGGTCAAACCGGTAGCATTTCACCCTTGTGCCACTCCCAAAACATCCTCCTAGCTTCTGAAGACAGCTCTTGACCTCAGAGAACCTTCTAAAGATCAGACTCTGAGATGTCTATGGAAATTTTCAATCATCCAGGTCATGGTTGTCCCAAGGGTGCTTTTTATCAAAAGGTAACTGGACTTTCTTGGTTTTTTTTTATCTTTGAAAACATTTACTTTCTCAGTCAAAAAGCTACTCCATTCAGAACTGAAGAAGCTTCTTGGATGAGAAACAAAGGAGTTGGACTAGAAGACCTCCAAGGTCCTTTTCAGCTCTGTTCTGATTGATTGATTGATTGATTGATTGATTGATTGAAAAAGCCAAGAAAATCCACAAAAGTGCTTTTTCAAAAGGCAACTGGACTTTGTTTTTCCTTGAAGACATTTCACTTCTAATCCAAGAAGCTTCTTCAGTTTGGATGGGTAGGAAGTTAAAACCCACCCCTCTCCTAGCAAAATAAAATATTTTAGGAAATGTTAAAAAGGGCAGAATATTTCTCCTAAAATGGAGGCAGAAACTCAGCCCCCCCTACCTTTGTCAATGGGCCATTAAGGCCTGAGCCAGCTCATCTACAACACAAAAGACATGGCCTCCAGGACACAATAGGACCAGGGGCGGGTTCCTCTTACCTTCTCCTAGCAGTGCACATCGCGATGTTGTGCGCGCGCATGTCCTCTTGCGCGATTTCGGCTATCTGCACATGTGCAGAAGGACAATTTCACTTCCGCGCATGTGCAGAGAGCCAAAAACCGTGAAAAATTCCAAAAAAAGATGGCAGTGCGCACGGACTGGCAAAGAAAGCACCGGAGCTTTTGCGCAATCGACGGGCCCCTACCGGAATGGCAGAGTGGACCGCACCAGTAGGAACCCACCACTGAATAGGACCCATCTAGCAACAGAAACTCACCACATGGCACCTGGGAAGATTACAACACCCAGCAAACCGACAAAGTTAGCTAAGACCCCCGCCCACTGGAAGTCTGACAGCCAATGGGATACATTTCTTGTACAGGAACAGGAAACTCTAAGATGGGGCCCAACAGAGGGCATAAAACCAAGGCACTCCCAGCATCTCGCCCCTTTTTCTGTTCAGGAACTCAAGGCATGTAATCCTGTCCACCATTAAAACCATCTTTCCAAGCAGTCTCCATGTTTCCAGTGTCCCCCCCCACACACACACACTTGGAACTGAACCCAGAAGGATATTTCTTCCAACAGATGAGAAGTGAAACATCTTCAAAGAAAAACCAAGTCCAGTTGTCTTTCCAAACAGCACCTTTGGGACAACCATGACTTGGATGACTGAGGATCTACACACACACACACACACACAGTTGCCTTTTGGAAAAAGCACCTTTGAGACTCTGAGATGTAGATCTTCAAATTCTGGACACTCCTGAGACACACTTTAGACCAGTGTTTCCCAACCTTGGCAACTTGAAGATGTCTGGACTTCAACTCCCAGAATTCCCCAGCCAGCATTCGCTGGCTGGGGAATTCTGGGAGTTGAAGTCCAGACATCTTCAAGTTGCCAAGGTTGGGAAGCACTGCTCTAGACTGTAGGATTGTAGTTCCATCAATAACTGTAACCAAGCCTTGACATGGCTTGTCTTTTCACGTTGCCACTTGGATAACCCCGACTTAATTTCCTCTTTGCTTTGGCAATGTAACCAGAACACGCAGAATCATGCTTGCTCCTATGCAGAATATCTCTTTCCTAGCAGCAAATGTTATTCGCCCCCCCCTTGGCTTCAAAGCAAAAAGCTTTTGCTCTCCTAATGCAACCTCATTATCTCTTCCCACCTCCCTCCCAATCAGTCATATTTACATCTCCCCCCACCCACTCCATGGAGTCTCTAGGCAACCGTCCCACACTTCCTCCTTCCTTCCAGATGTCTTAACAAGCTTAACTACTCGAGGTAATTGGGTCGTGAGAGCACCCTACTGCTTGTCACTGAAATAAGCGGCGAAATCAATAATTTGGGGGCAAATGTATTTAATAGCTTAGTTGTTATTGCTGAGTAGCTGAAGGAACACCTTCTGATGTAATGTCCTCACCTCCCTGCCCCAATATTGCATGGCATAATGAATTAAGCTGGTATTCAGGGAAAGCCCCAGGAAAGCAATCTTCATTTTTATGACTTGCAAATGCGTTCCATGTTTTGCAGTGAAAAACAAATAATATTCCCGTTCGGACTGGACGGATGCTGCTTCCCATCAGCTTTGCAATTTTCTTTTGTTGGAAGTAATATTCTTCTGGGTTCAGTTCCAAGTGGGGAAAAAGAACACTGGATTCATGGAAGTTGCTTGGAAAGAAGGTTTTAATGGAGAGCAAAGGAACAGGAGCACATGGCATGAGCTCCTGAACAGAAAAGGTGGATCACATGTTTCCAGGTGTTGGGTCCAGAAAAAGGGAGGGGCAAGATGCTGGGAGTTCCTTGCTTTATACTCTCTCTTGGGCCCCTCCCTAACTGTTTCCTGTTCCTATATAGAAATGTATTCCATTGGCTGTCAGACTTCCAGGGGCATGCTGGGGCATCTCTTGTGGGCTGTCCTGAATCCCAGGTGCATGGTTGATGGAATCTTACCAGGTCCCATGTGGTGAATGAAAGGGCTTTGGGATTCCTATTATGGTTCTTCCTGAAGGTGCTTGTTATGTAAAATACTTTCAGGCTAGGTGGGGGGAATGAGCTGGGCTAGGCCATTCCTTGATGGGCCATTGGCAAGGGTGGGAGGAATGGGTGAGCTGGCACATTGACGACAATGGGGGCTAGGAGCTGCAGGAAGCTGCTTTGTATTTAAAACACCTTTCTCCTTTCCTCATTCAGGGAAACATTCTTTCCTTTTTCAATATTTCCTAGGATATTTCATTTTTTCTAGGAGGGGGGTTGGGTGCTAACTTCCTACACTTTCTACTGCTTACCAAGGCAAGATCTATGCACGATTCTTATATTTTGAACTAACACTGGTGCTGGGTTGAGAAATTCTCCTGCATTTCCCCCCCCTCCCCCACTTCCAGTTCTCATTGGGTTGGAGGAAAGAGATTGTTTGCTTTCCAATTCTTCCAGAGGAAAAGAGGATTTTGAAAGAATTTTGATGAGTGGAAGATAATGGAGTTACAAGTTGAACAAGGGTCCTTGTAAATGTCTCTCTTTCAATGCTTTCTCCAGAAGTTTGCAATCTCCCTAGCTTCCCCATTTGGAGTTTTGCGTCCAGTTCTGAGCACTACAGCTCAAAAAGGACATTAACAAGCTGAAGGATAACTACCGAGACAGTGAATAATCTGGAAAACAAAGTATGTGAAGCAGGGGCGGGTTCCTAATTTTTTTACTACCACTCTGTGGCCGTGGCTTATTTTGTGGGTGTGGCTTGCCAGCTATGTGACCGGGTGGGCGTT
Source organism: Diadophis punctatus similis (assembly GCA_023053685.1). Classification (NCBI taxonomy): domain Eukaryota; kingdom Metazoa; phylum Chordata; class Lepidosauria; order Squamata; family Dipsadidae; genus Diadophis; species Diadophis punctatus. The sequence goes on along the minus strand of JALIGW010000001.1, from coordinate 14,238,256 downwards.
GGCCTCGGGAGCTTGGCAGCGGCCAGAGAAGCGGGGGGGGGGCATTGCCCACCCACAATGCAGCCCACCGCAGCGGGAGCAGCAAGACCGCGGCAGCGGTTCTTCTAGGAGGCTCCATCCGGCCTGAATGCTTCTCCCCATTTGATGATCCTAGGCTCCTGCCACCCGTTCCCCCTCCCCTCAGCAGCTCGAGAAGCCTCGAATGTGCGAAAATGCCTAGGATCATCACCGCGCGTTCGTGGCTTCTCGGACTGCTGAAGGGAGGGGAATGGAGATAGTTCCTGCCACCAGTTCTTTCAGCGTCTCACGCGCTCCCTCAGCCATCCTCCCCTGCTTGGACTCACTGTGGGGTAGGAAGGCAGCACATGCGCAGTGCCGGAAGCTCGGCTTCTGGGCATGCGCAGAAGAAATTTTTTTTAAAAAAAATTATTTATTTTTTAAAAATGGCGGCGCCCAGGCACCGGCAACCGACCGCACCGGTACTGTGATGTCACCAGCGGGCCGCTACCGGTGCTATAGAGTGGACCGCACCGGTAGGAACCCACCACTGATGTGAAGACTGGTTAAATTGAGCCTCCAGAAAAGACAAGAAAGTTAGTATGATAACAGTCCTCAAATATCTAGATAAAGTTGGATTTTAGAACTCTTTCTATTAGGGATAACAATAGACAAATATGACAAAAGCACAACTTATCTAATGCTACATATTTTGATTGCCGCAAGGCTAGCCTTTGCTCAAAAATGGAAAAATAAAAATACACCCACAGAGGAAGAAATTTTACACAAAATATTATCATGTGCTGAGATGGATAGGCTAACGTTAGAACTGAAGGGAAAAAAATGAAACTGATTACTTTGAAACCTGGAATAAATTATATCATTGGTGGGGAAAAAGGAGAACCAGGATTACAAATTAATTTGGTGGAGATGTAAGAAAAATTGTGACTTTGTTTTTGTATTTCAAGATGAATAATGATGTAAAAATTAGCGGATTGTAAATATGTATACTAGAAGAAGATTCATCATGTATTTGTTTTTATGCTTTATGTATGTTTTGTCTTTTTAAATGTTTTATAAATAAAAAACTTTAAAAATTAAAAAAAACAGTCTTCAAATATCTGAAGAAGTGAATTTATTTTCTACTGCTCCATATGGTAGGATCAGAAACAATGGGTTAAATTATAAGGAAGGACAATTAATCAGAATGAATGAGTGAAGGAATGAATGAATTCATGCATGAATCAACCAACCAACCAACCAACAAACAAACAAACAAACCAGGACTTCCGGTTTGATGTTGTGGTTATACAGACACAGAGGAATGGGTCTATGTTCCCTGTGCTGAATTCTTCCTGTTTGTGGGCTCCAGAGGGAGCCTAAGCAGCCCTGAAGGGGTGGTGGTGAAGCAAAGAGGAGCACCCTGTGATGTCGGGGAGAGTTGCAGCTCTCCTGTCCAGCCCAGGGACTTAAGAGAGGAATGGGGGAGACAAGCAAAAAAAAGTATAGCAATTGAAGTATCGAAGCGGACAAGAGATGATGGGTAAATGGTTTCTTTTTTCCCTTTCTTTATTGTTGCTTTGACTCATTTTTCTTGATATTCCTTTCTTCTTTAAAGCATAGCAATTAAAATATAAAGCAGGCAAGAGATGATGGAAGGATGAATTTTGCTCTCGGTTGATGTTTTGAATTGTCTTTCCCTATCTCTCCCTCTTTATTCTTTTTTTTCTCTTTCTCTTTTTGTAGGCAGATGACATGATTAGAAGTTAGACAGAAAAGAAAGAAAATATAGGGTGATAGGATTAATTAAGCTAGAGTAAGAGATAGAAATAAAGGGAATATTAATGTATTACATTTCTATTTGATAAAATGAAAGCAATAATGAGAAATAGTTGGAATAATTGAATAATGAGAGACTGTAACCTAATATAGTTGTGCATTGTTATGGGAATTTCATAAGTTGATTGAATATAACAATAATATTTAATCTGACCAGTTTTGTTTGTATTGGAATGTATGGTGCCCAGGTGCCACACTGTTCATGCATTGATTTGACATTTTTATAAAATAATGATGATGATGATGATGATGATGATGATGATGATGACGACGACGACGACGACGACAACAACAACAACAACAACAACAACAATAATAATAATAATAATAATAATAATAATAATAATAATAATAATAATAATAATAATAATAAAAAACTAAAAAAAGGTCTGTCATTTTGCTGATCATCCTCTCACATCAGAGAGAGGGAGACCCATAACAGACCTTCATGAGATATTCCAACTTGCTGGGAAGACTCAATTTTAGCAAGTCTGCATTATATTTAAACTTCCCACAAGATGAAAAATTCTGTATTCTTTGCAGTCTATTGTCAAGTTTGAAGCGTGCTTATGCTGTTGCAACTGTTATGAGCTTGGCAACGAACCAGGGATGGATGGATGGGTGAGATGGAATATAGGCTCCAGACATCAAGAAGACAAGCCGTGAGAGCCAAGGACACTCCAGCAGGTGTTTGCCAAAACCAAAGACTTTTTTTCATACCAATACAATGACACTCAATTGGACAATGTGACTTGCGTTAATAGGGGGAGGGCGAATTCTATACTTTAATTATTTAGGCTTGCACAGGAATTAGTTAGAGCTGGTTTTGCCCTCATCAGTGCCGAAATGATGTCCTCAATAAAGTTTTGCATTGAGAGATTGAAAAACAAAACAAAACAAAAACCAACCAACCAACCAAGATATGATTAACCTAGCCTTCATATTTAGCTAGAGCTAGCTAAAGATTTCTCTATCTATTTGTTGACATTTCTTATTGTCTGGATTTTTGCAGTCCAGGGCAAGGAATCTTAATTTACTGTGTTATATGAGTTTCCCCAACCCAGATCTATTAGCCATACTTTAAGTGCCAGCAAGCAACATACCTCTTTCCCTCTGTTATTCCATTGTAACTGCTGTTTGGAAATATGCTATTCTGAACTCAACCTTTAAGACTAATAGCCTCTGATAGAGTTGTGCCCCACTCATGTAGCCAATCCCTGCAAAACCATTCAAATTAGTAGCCCAAAGAGCTGGTGTTAATAGATTCCATTTGTTAATGGTTAATTAAGAAGAGCATTATTTGACAATTCTAAATCTCCTTTCAATCAGTTTCATTGGATGATCCTTGGTCTTAGTTTTAGGATGTGATGGGGGGGGGAGAGAGAGGATTTCTCTTTGTCCACCTTCATGCCATCATGATTTCATTAAAAAACTCAATTTTTATGACCTGTAATCTCTTAATTTAAAGTAGAGTCAGGGTGACTGGGTGGAACTGAGCATTTACTGGCTGGATGCCCTTCCTGACGCCATGTGGAGTGGCAGCAGATATTTTTTCTTTGCCCCCTAGGGAAGAAGCATCTGCCGCTACCTAGCATTGAACTCTCAACCTTCCAAGTGGGAGGAGAACATCTTTACCACTAGGCCACCATGCTGCTCTGCCATTGTGATTTCATGTAGCCCAATAAAGTCCTCTTTCAATGGCTCTTTTTAAGAGAAATATTGCGAATACTCTTTACATCTTTTGTAGGGGAATTGTTTAAGCCGTTGACAAATGATGTTGGTTACCCACTTCTGCACTTTGTTCAAAGGGTGAGACCAGTTCAAATTCCCAAGATAGCCCAGCAGACAGGTGAAGCACTTATTCTTTTCAGAAGAAGAAATATAGAATAATGGTAGAGCCCTTTCCCTTGTATGCGAGAGGTCACCGGTTCAATTCTCAGCATTTCCACTAAAGAAAAAAAAAGATTGTGTAACAAATGGAGAGCAATGACCAAGAAGGCTAGTCAAGTCCTTTTCATAATTCATACGGAGACTTGACACAGAGAGAATTTAATTGGGATTCTTGAACTAAGCAGTAGTGGGTTTGGCCTGATGACCTCAAGGGTCACTGTTGCTGCTCTAAAATTCTGAATGTTGACTGAGTCACTGAAAAGTGATGCCACTCCAGTGATACTTGACCTATCTACAATTAAATTTTTATATGAGTCAGAAGACAGATTCAACTATAAGAGGAGCTTAAAGTGTAAATGTAAGCATCTTAGAAACAGAAAGTATCATTCACTGAAGTGGATAAAGACAAAATGTAATGCTAATGTCATTGTTTTGATCCCTGCAAGAGAAATGAAGAGTTGAAAAGACAATACTTTGATAAGAGCTTGATTTTTATTTAATGTGTTAGGAAAGAGTATTAAATCTCAGCTCACCTATGACAGATGTAGAGAAAGGGAGATGAGAGAGAGATGGAGAGAGATTAAGTGAAAATAAATGAAATTATTTGATTATTTGTTTGAGTATCCACCAGTGCTATTAGGATCTGTCTTCCCTAAATTGTTTACATTCCTGTTGAAAGTAATGGCACTTAGTGTAGTTATCACAGTGAACTTTTTCTGCCACAATGTCCTACCTGTTAACGACTACTTCAGCTTCAACCGCAATAATACATGAGCTCACAATAGATACAAACTTAATGTAAACCGCTCCAAACTTGATTGCAAAAAGTTCGACTTCAACAACAGAGTGGTCAATGCCTGGATCACTTTACCTGACTCAGTAGTTTCTTCCCCAAACCCCCAAAAATTCAACCTCAGATTATCTACCATCGACCTCACCCCATTCCTAAGAAGTCGGTAAGGGGCGTGCATAAGCGCACAATCATGCCTACTGTTCCTGTCCTAATGTACCCCTATATTCATACCTCTTTTACTCTTATTCATGCTTGTACTATTACATATATATTCAATCATATTTTACTGTTTATACTTTGTTTATAATCATATATGCTTGGTAAATAAACAAATACAAATATAAATACAAATAGATTTCATTAAGGTCTAATTCCAACTAAAAACAGTTTTAATTTAGGGATTAAGTGATTACCTTAGATTGGATCATTTCTAAATCTAGTAGCTTCATGCAACATTGTATTCTCCATCAGGAACAGGAACTATTTGAATTTGGCAACTGCAGATGGAAGAACATTGCTTGGTTCAATATTATTTTTGTTACCAGTGGTTTGTCTGAAAATTTCTTACCACCAAGGCAGAAAAAAACATAAAACAGTTAGAGCTGTTAACCACTGGGATGGGTTGCCTCATGAGGTCTTCCTTTTCATTGGTGGTCTTCAAAGAAGTTGATGATGCTATCCATTCAGTCATGTCTGACTCTTGGCTACTCTATGAGCCAGATGTCTTCACTTCTTCTGATCTTGTACTCCTTCTTTGAGTTTTTCTATGCTCTGGCTCAGAGGTCTTCAAACTTGGCAACTTTAAGACTTGTGGACTTCAACTCCCAGAATTCAACAGCCAGCATAGCTGGCTGGAGAATTCTAGGAGTTGAAGTCCACAAGTCTTAAAGTTGCCAAGTTTGGGGACCCCTGCTCTGGCTGGTGTCATCTTTGATGGTGTCCAGCGACCATGTTCTTTGATGGCCTGGTTTCCATTTACCACTAACTCTTCCAAACATAACCGCTTTCTCCAGCGAATTCCCCCATGCGCCATGGCCAAAATAAGGCATAGTCAAAGAAGACTGGGTTGTCAACTGTCTGATGTTCCTAATGGCCTTAAAACCAAATGGATGCATTAGATCAGAAGTCTCCAACCTTGGCAACTCTACAATTTGTGGACTTCAACACCCAGAATTCCTCAGCCAGCCATGCATTTCACCCAATTCTGGGAATTGAAGTCCACACATCATAAAGTTGCCAAGTTTGGAGACCTCTGCATTAGATGACCTCTGATACCTTTACCAACTCTGGGATTTTGGTTATAAATGACTAGCGAGAGATGAAATAAGACAGATGTTTTCTCATCTTTCAGCCAGATGAGTCTGGTCTGAAAGAGTGTTTTTGTACACTCATATGATTTACAAGTCTATGAATACACCCCTCTTCACCCCATAGTCTTAGATCCGGACTATGGGGCATTTAGATCTGGCCCATGGGGCCACCCTGAAAACAGCGAAGGGTTGGACCGTGGTGCCTCTGCCAGCAAAAATGGAGCTTGGGTGGGCCACGCGCGACCCTCCCGAGCTCCTTTTTCGCTGGCAGAGTGCTTGGGCCTCCATCCCTGACATGCATGACATCAAACTGGCAATACCCCCCTGCCCCCCATCCCCCCGAGGTCAAACACATCCCTGATGTGGCCCTCAATGAAATCAAGTTTGACACCCGTATCTTAGAATCCTGATGGGCCTTCAGATTGTAAGAAGAGTCTTTTTGAATCAAGCCGAAAGCTGATTTAGCTAAGTATTCTGTGTCACACAGTAGCCAATCAGAACCAGACCCTTAAGTCCCTTCCACTAGGGCTCCCTAGCAACTGGTATTTAGAAAGAGAAGGCAGCCATCGCACAGCCACTGATATCTCCATGAATGCTAATACGGTGTAAATTAATCACATTTATCATGTCAGATGTCATGGAATTTCATGATTTAAATGAGAACGTACGCCAAGGGCTACTGATGGGAGAGCAAAGAAAAACAATGTAATACAGCCTCTTTTGCAGTTTCTCAAAAGAGTACTTCCTTGGCAAGGCAGAATATTCTGTTTTTGTTCTTTACTCTTGGAGTGCTAGAGATTTTCTTTTAGCCTGCTCTTGATGGATCCTCTGAGCTTATGCTGGAGATGGTGAAGGAAGCTACTGCTTACGTTGGTAGTTTTGGGTGACACTGGTTTTCATTATCAGTAAAGGAGAATATTTGTAGCTCAGGATTGAAATGAGAAGTTCTTAGTGCTCTTTGAGCTTGGTTTGTTTTCTTACAGACGTTTCATTATCCAAATTAAGTAACATTATCAGCACTAATGATTGGGTAGAATCAGTGCTGGGTTCCTACCGGTGCGGTGCGGAGCGCAGCTCCGGTAGGAGCCCGGCGATGATGTCCTGAGCTGTCGGCAAAAAGCCTTCCCATCCTCACTTGTGTGAATATTGACCTTTATTCTTCCTCCGAAGCACAGCTGAGAAGCTCCTCAACTATGTTTCGGCTTGTAATGTCATTCTGAGCATACGCGGAAGTGAAATCGCACAGTGGGACGCAATTTCACTTCTGCGCATGCTCGCGATGCGCACCGGTAGTGAACATAACCGGAACCCTCCCCTGAATAGAATAGAATAGAATAGAATAGAATAGAATAGAATAGAATAGAATAGAATAGAATATCAGAGTTGGAAGGGACCTTGTAAGTCATCTAATCCAACCCCCTGTTCAATTTAATTTAATTTAATTTAATTTAATGGATTTCTATGCCGCCCAACTCCCAGGGGACTCTGGGCGGCTCACAACATATTAGAATCCATTACAAATATAAAATACAGTAATTAAAAAAATACAAAAGTTAAAAAGAGTATCTCATATTTACAATCAGGGGGGAGACCCATATTTAATCTAGCTGGTCTCACTTTCACCCCGCCTGCCGGAAGAGCCAAGTTTTTATTGCTTTCCGGAAGGCCAGCAGGGTGGGGATGGTCCTGATCTCCGGGGGAAGCTGGTTCCACAGGGAGGGAGCTCCCACAGAGAAGGCCCTCCCCCTCGGCCCCGCCAGCCGACATTGTTTGGTCGACGGGACCTGGAGGAGGCCAACTCTGTGGGCCCTGACCGGTCGTAGGAAGGTATGCGGCAGGATGCGGTCCCGAAGGTAACCTGGCCCTGAGCCATGTAGGGCTTTAAAGGTAACGACCAACACCTTAAATTGGATCCAGAGACTAATGGGCAGCCAATGCAGCTGGCGGAGGATCAGTGTTACGTGTGTGCATCTGGGTACATCCACCACAGCTCGCGCAGCTGCATTTTGCACCAATTGCAGTCGCCGGACACTCTTCAAGGGTAGCCCCATGTAGAGCGCATTGCAGTAATCCAGCCGTGAGGTGATAAGGGCATGAGTGACTGTGAGAAGTGCCTCCTTCTCCAAGTAGGGTCGCAATTGGTGCACAAGACGTACTTGTGCAAAGGTCCTCCTGTTCAAGCAGGAGACCCTAATGAAACATCTGCAAGAAAACAGCCAAGGGCCTCTCGTGATTTTTTTTATTACTTTGCTGTCTCTTTGGTTGCTTCCCACTGCTGAATTTGGGAAAGAGGAATAACCTCCATGGAATTTCATTCATGGTGTCTTCTTTTGGGATTTAATTGACCAATGAGAAGCCAAGTGTCAGGGTTTCAAGTAACAGACCCAACGCAATCAAAACTCTGAGGTCTGAGTGTCCATCAAAGTACAGATTTATTAGGCATGTCATATTGGCACACCTGGTGAAAACCCGACTCTAAAAGTCCCGTGGTTTTCCCACCCAAATTAAAAGTAAAAGTTCTCTCCCCCCCCACTTCCAGATGTCCATCACATGGTCCAATCAGGTCACAGTCCAAACTTCAGTTGGTTTCAGTCAGCGGTGAAATCTACTTATCTTCCCTACCGGTTCAGAAGTGCAAGCTCCGCTCGCGCGTGTGCTTGCTTTTTCACCCGCGCTCTGCTCGCGCGTGGACTTTTTCACCCTCAGTGCATGCACAGAACTCTTTGCACATGCACAGAACGCTTTGTGCATGTGCAGAGGGTTAAAAAAAGAAAATGGCGACGTCCGGGCGGGTGGGCGGAGCCTTGCACTGCCGCCGCTACCAGTTCTTCGAACCACCAGCCGCTGCTGCTACCGGTACGCCCGAACCGGGCCGAACCAGTAGCATTTCACCCCTGGTTTCAGTCCATGCCTTCCCAGTACCTGGTGAGAACGTCCTTGGTTCCCAGGAGAAAGAATTTTATTTTGGCTACAAGTCCCCAGCTATCTCTATTTCCCCCTCCTGCTCCCATAGCTCCAACCAGCCCTGCTGTGTCAGCCCTGAAGATGCTCCAAAATGGCTTCAGGGTTGACACCAAGGAGCTGCAAATCACAGATGAAAGGATTGTAGAATGACAGCCAAACACTCTCACGCAGGCATTACACCTCGACCATCATTTTAAGAGTTAAGCCCTCCACCCTTAAAAATGGAAGCCTTCTACCCTTTGAAAGACATTCTTTTTTTGCAAAAAGTTTTTTCTCTCAATAATAATAATAACAACAACAACAACAACAACAGAGTTGGAAGGGACCTTGGAGGTCTTCTAGTCCAACCCCCTGCCTAGGCAGGAAACCCTACACTACTTCAGACAAATGGTTATCCAACATCTTCTTAAAAACTTCCAGTGTTGGAGCATTTGCAACTTCTGGAGGCAAGCTGTTCCACGGATTAATTGTTCTAACTGTCAGGAAATTTCTCCTTAGTTCTAAGTTGCTTCTCTCCTTGTTTAGTTTCCACCCATTACTTCTTGTTCTACTTTCAGGTGCTTTGGAGAATAGTTTGACTCCCTCTTCTTTGTGGCAACCCCTGAGATATTGGAACACTGCTATCATGTCTCCCCTAGTCCTTTTCATTAAACTAGATATATCCAGTTCCTGCAACGGTTCTTCATATGTTTTAGCCTCCAGTCCCCTAATCATCTTTGTTGTTCTTCTCTGCACTCTTTCTAGAGTCTCAACATCCTTTTTACATCGTGGCGACTAAAACTGAATGCAGTATTCCAAGTGTGGCCTTACCAAGGCATTATAAAGTGGTATTAACACTTCGCGTGATCTTGATTCTATCCCTCTGTTAATGCAGCCTAGAACTGTGTTGGCTTTTTTGGCAGCTGCTGCATACTGCTGGCTCATATTTAAATGGTTGTCCACTAGGACTCCAAGATCCCTCTCACAGTTACTACTGTTGAGCAAGGTACCACATATACTGTGGTACACATATACAACTTCATATACAACTCAATACACATATACCTTAAAATATTACAATAAAATACATAGTTATACATTTTAATCAAACATTCTAAAGTCAGTATCTTATTCTGCACTTACATCATCAATCATCAGTCTGTTCTACTTTTTTCCATTACACTCCCCTCTCTCTATCTCCATCTCCTCCTCTTACTTTCTTACTCCTTCACTCCCCCTTTACCTCTCTCTACTCCTTCTCTTCCTCCTCCTTCTACTTCCTCTTCCTTTGAAAGACATTCTAAAGTGATTTTTCTTCTGTCAGGTTGAACGAAACTTGGACGGCAGAAAAATGCAGGGTTTCTCTGCCCCACCCTAACATAGAAGCAAGAAAGTAGTTAGCAGAGTTCAGAGAGTAGAACCAAGTCAGGGCAGACATTTTGCAAGTTATACAACCGAGCAAATGAACTTCTGATCCCCAACATCGAGGTAACTATACTTCAACGTCTCAATAATTCCATGATGTGAACTTTAACCTGACAATGTCTGAAGAGCTGCAGAGTTATTATTTTTTTACTTTGGTGGAAAACCAGAAGAAAAACACCTTATGGGGGAACAAGAGGTGAAATAAGACAGCATAATGGGCAGTAGGAATAACCTTAAGGAACAGGACAAAGAGCCGTGACAAAGACAAGAGTTAGATAAAAGAAATTTGAGTCCAAAGCAGAAATGTAAATTGAGAAAAGGTCTTGAATTTGACCTTCTCTAGATTTCATGAAGATAAAAGAAGAGAATAGATGTTTATGGAGATTCTCAATCATCCAGGTCATGGTTGTCCCAAAGGTGCTTTTTCCAAAAGGCAACTGGACTTTCTTGGTGTTTTTTCCCTACTTCTTTAAAAATGTTTCACTTCTCATCCAAGAAGCTTCTTAAGTTCTAATCGACTGGTAGAAAATGGAAGGATTTATATTTTTTTAGAGTCATCTAGTCGTTAAAGAAGGGAACCTATAAGATTCTGTTATTGCAACCTTATAATAAAAGTATCATTCATTCATTCATTCATTCATTCATTCATTCATTCATTCATTCATTCATTTTTATGCCACCCATCTTCTCTACATGGTGATGCTGGGTGTATTAGCATTCGTAACTTTGGTTTTCTAGTCTGGTCTATCCTATTATCCTTGTAATAACACTATTACGAGCAACAGAAGAGAATTAAGAAAGAGAGAGATGGGTTACTTTGAGACAGAATGAGCATTTGTTATGAAATGACCATCAATGAAAAGAAAGCCACACTTTCATGGTAAACTTCACAGAGTTATACTTTCTTTAAGGCAAAGGCTTGGGTGAGAAGGAACTTGAAAGGATCTTGAATAAGGTTGCATTGTTTAAGATTGATGTGATGCCACTAGAACAGTGGTTCCCAACCTGTGGTACATGTACCTCTAGTGGTACGCGAGGGCCTTCCAGGTGGTACGCGAACACTTTCGGGGTCATGAACGATTTTTATTAGTTATTTTTTACTTCACAAAAATGTTTACTGCCTAACACAAGATAATCTGGCAACGATTTGCAACTGTTGCCACATGCCACCCACCTGGTCCCAGCGCCCCGAGAATCCAGTTGCTGGATGCGCGGGGCAAAAAAAGGAACGGTGACTGTTCTGAACTCTCAGCAGTCGTGCAGTAGAACCCTCGCGAGAAGGTGCGCGTCGTAGCGAGCTCTCGAGCTAAGGTTAATCTCACTCTGTTATTGTTAGCATTATGTTCTCTTGACTCAAGTTACCCTTTGATATTCGTTACTGCATCTCAGTGTGTATGTTACTATTTTTATTATTATTTTGTTTACTTATATACTTATTATTTTCGTAGTTGGTTTGCGTGTTGTACTTGTACAATTATGGAAATAAAGTGATATCTGATCGAATTTAGTTTCTCTGGAACCAGGTGGTACGCGGCTACTGTACGGGACCTCCAAGTGGTACTCGATCACAAAAAGGTTGGGAACCACTGCACTAGAATGAGTAGGCATTGCCCCAGCATTAGTTATGCCATCCTGGAGAATCTTCAGCAGGGTTGGAAGTTTGGGAATGTACTGATGTTTTACTAAGGTATCCCTAGTTTGAAAAGAAGGACTAGGGGTGACATGATAGCAGTGTTCCAATATCTCAGGGGTTGCCACAAGGAACAGGGAGTCAACTTAATCTTCAAAACACCAGAAGGCAGGACAAGAAGCAATGGATGGAAACTAATCATGGAGAGACGCAACCTGGAATTAAGGAGAACTTTCCTGATAGAACAATTAACAAGTGGAACAACTTGCCTTCAGAAGTTGTGGATGTTCCATTAGTGGAGGTTTTTAAGAAGAGATTGGACAACCTTTTGTTTGAAATCGTACAGGGTTTCATCCCTGAGCAGGGAGTTGGACCAGAAGATAGAATAACAGAATGATAGAATTTGAAGGGACATTAGATGTCTCCTGCAGGGTTCTAAGTTGGCTCATATTTAAGTGATTGTCCAATAGGACTCCAAGTTTCCTCTCATAACCTCTACTATTGAGTCAGGTACCACCTACTGTATACTATACTCTTGGATTTGTTTTTTCCTGTACAAATTCCTCAGCTCTGCCCTGTAAGGGCTCCTCCACCCCTTCCATGTTAAGGAGGGAGCGAGTCACCCTAAACAGTGCAGCTGGGCGAGAATCGGCGGATGCACTAAGTGTGGAAAAATGCAAACATTTTGCCGCCCGTATCGCCACAATTGGTTTCCATCCATTACTTCTTGTCCTGCCTTCAGGTGCCTTGGAGAATAGCTTGGCTCCCTCTTCTTTGTGGCAACCCCTGAGATATTGGAACATTGCTATCATGTCATCCTTAGTAATACTTTTTCATTAAACTAGACATGAAAAGAAGGACTAGGGGTGACTTGATCACAGTGTTCCAATATCTAAAGGGTTGCTACAAAGAAGAGGGGGTCAGCCTATTCTCCAAAGCACCTGAAGTCAGAACATTCCTCCCTTCTGCCACCATAAAAATTGCAAATGGCTGGCATATTTTTAGAGGGGATCTGAGGCCACATTCAAATCTTACAAGCTCCAATTCAGCCAAGAGCTTCAGGCTATGCATCCCTGCCTTAGAATATTGCAGTTGATATTTACATTCCTATTCTATAACCTCATTCATAATTCTGTCCGACAGCATGAGCTTTATGTGCAAATGAGGCCTTCTCTGCTCACCGCCTCTCTGCTCCCCTTCCATCAGTAAGCCATTTCACAAAAGCCTTAGTCAGTATTCTCCTTTATTAAAACTTGCCCATGCAGGAAAAAAAATCACAACTGATTTTCCCCACTCTTCTTGGACAATTACAAGTGTTTGGCTTGAAAGCCACATCCCATCGTTTCCCAGAGTTGTAACCTGATTCCCACTCACTGTGAACATATGAAACTGGGATGGCAGAATTGACTCCAAGATCTTCTATTTTATGTACATTAGAAGCAAAGAAGAGTTGGTACAGAAGAGATCAATCTCAAATGCTAAAGGTTCCAGATCTGGAAAGAATAATGTGGAAAAGTATTATATACTGCAGTAAGAATTATAATGGCTCAGTGGCTTAATAACAATAGCACTTAGACTTATATACCGCTTCATAGTGCTTTATAGCCCTCTCTAAGCGGTTTACAGAGTTCAGCATATTGCCCCCAACAATCTGGGTCCTCATTTTACCCACCTCGGAAGGATGGAAGGCTGAGTCAACCTTGAAGGAGGTTGATGTTGGAGATGGTCTCAACTCTGGATTAAATTTATATTTACTGTCAAAGAAATAAAGGGAGACTAGTATAGATCTATTTCAAGCTATTTAGCTCTCATCAGTTAGCCATACCCTTCTGGGATTCGAACCTGGGCTCCTTTATTTCTTTGTCAGTAAATATAAATTTAACATAAAATAGTTTGTCATGAAAGTGACTGCCCGCAAAGGCTCCTGGATTGGGGCTGAAAGGCGAAAGGGAAGCAGTATGTTCCTTCCCATATTCGGGTAGTCCAGGTTGCCCTGATAGAAAAAAACACTCTCAGCTCTGGAGGTTCGAGCCCAGGTACTCCATGGCGGGGTGAGCTCCCATCACTCACCTCAGCTTCTGTCTACCTAATGGTTTGAAAGCATGTTCTGTGCAAGGTGGGGAGACGAGCTGGTGCTCTGTGAAGGCAGTCAGATTCCTGATGGCTCTGAACTTTCCCGATTGTGGCACCAATTTGTAAGGCAGCTCTGGGAAGGGGGGGAGGGGGCTTGGGTGACACTGCAGGAACAGCCACTTGTCTTTCTCTCTGGTGCGAAGCTAGCTCGCCCTCCTGTGGTGCACCTTGGGAAGTGCACAAGCATGTCCTACAACAGGGCTGGTACATTGGCAAGCCAAACTGCGGCTCTGCACTAGCATTTTTGGTTTCCTGGCTACTGTGACAATACTATACACCACCACCACCACCACCACCACCACCACCACTACTACTACTACTAATAATAATAATAATAAGAAGAACAATAACAATAACAATAACAACAACAACAATAATATTAACAACAACAACAACAACAACAACAACAACAACAACAACAACAACAACAACAACAATAATAATAATAATAATAATAATAATAATAATAATAATAATAATAATAATAATATAGTACAGCTACGTCAGGAGTGCTGAAGCACTTCTGGGTTGAAATGATTGAATGATGACATCACCATTGTCCAGGGAGTGCCCAGTTGGGGGCGCCTTTCACATCTCAGTTAAGTTACCTACTGAAGTGGAATCCATCTATCTACTTGCGGCTGCCTGCTTTGAAACTGCTGGGTCAGCAGGAGCTGGAGTGTATTTTATATGAAAATAGAAAAATGAGATGTTGTTCAGTGATTAAGTCATGTCTGACTCTTTGCAACCATATAATAGACTATAGCATGCCAGGCTCCCCTGGTCTCCACTGTAGAATAGAATAACAGAGTTGGAAGGGACCTTGTAGGTCATCTAGTCCAACTCCCTGCCCAATCAGGAGACCCTACACCATTCCTGACAGATGACAGTCCAGTCTCTTCTTGAAAGATTCCAGTGATGAAGTTCCCACAACTTCTGAAGGCAAGCCATTCCACCAGTTTATTGTTCTAACTGTCAGGAAATTTCTCCTTAGTTCTAAGTTGCTTCTCTTCTTGATTAGTTTCCACCCATTGCTTCTTGTTCTACCCTCAGGTGCTTTGGAGAATAGTTTGACTCCTTCTTCTTTGTGGCAGCCCCTGAGATATTGGAACACTGCTATCATGTCTCCCCTAGTCCTTCTTTTCATTAAACTAGACATACCCAGTTCCTGCAACCGTTCTTCATATGTTTTAGCCTCCAGTCCCCTAATCACCTTTGTTGCTCTTCTCTGCACTCTTTCTAGACTCTCGACAACTTTTTTATAGTGTGGTGATCAAAACTTTGTGTCAACTTCTAAACAGATCAGGCCTGTCACAGCCATTTTCTCTGTTTCTCAACTTGACACACTTTGGGGGAGAGGAGGGAGCTCTGGAAATTTCAATAACCTACTATCCCATGGGAACCAAGGCCATTCCAACAGGTACTGGCCAGAGACTGGAAGAGGTTACCAAGAAGATGCCAGAGCACCTAATTGGACAATGTGACCTGTGACAAGGAGAGAGGGAGATATCTATTCTTTATTTATACCGAATTAGGGAATTAATCAGAACTGGTTTTGTTTTTCATTCATGCGGAAATGATGTACTCAATAAAGCAGTTCTTTGAGAATGTTGAAAGTCTCAGAGTTGCTGAATTGGTTGGTTTCATTAGTTGGAACCAGTAATGGGTTTCACTTATCTTTGCTACTGGTTAGGGGATGTTCGGAGATCATCTGTGATGATGTCCGGGCAGGTGGGTGGAGCCTTCTGCCGCCACCACCGCTACCAGTTCTCCCGAACCAGAGCAAACTGGTAGCAACCCACTACTGGTCGGAACCTTGACACTTTGTCTCCCAGACTTTGCCCAAATTCATGTTCATTGCATCGATGACATTATCTAACCATCTCATCCTTTGCTATCTCCTTCTCCAGCCTTCCATCTTTCCCAAGGTCAGGGTCTTTTATTTATTTTATTTTATTTTATTTTATTTATTTATTTATTTGTCAAACATGTACAGGGTAGTAGTTGTTTGTATAAACATAACATAAGCAAAGAAGTACAGATAAATGAGGACAATAGGACAGTAGGACAGGGACGGTAGGCACAGTGGTGTGCTTATGCACTCCCCTTACAGACCTCTTAGGAATGGGGTGAGGCCGACTGTAGACAGTTTAAGGTTAAAGTTTTTGGGGTTTGGGGAAGAAACCACAGAGTCAGGTAGTGCATTCCAGGCATTGATCACTCTGTTGCTGAAGTCGTATTTTCTGCAGTCAAGTTTGGAGCGGTTTACATTAAGTTTGAATCTATTATGTGCTCGTGTATTGTTACGGTTGAAACTGAAGTAATCATTGACAGGAAGGACTTTTTGATTTAGATCAGATCGGAGGTGACATAGTTGTAAATTGTCTAATCCCAATATTTCAAGTCTGGTAGAATAAGGTATTTTATTGCGAGCAGAGGAGTGGAGGACTCTTCTTGTGAAATATTTCTGGACTCTCTCAGTTGTATTAATGTCTGATATGCAGTGCGGGTTCCAGACAGGTGAGCTGTATTCCAGAATTGGTCTAACAAATGTTTTGTATGCTCTGGTTAGCAGTGTAATGTTGCCAGAGAAGAAGCTACACAAGATTAGATTAACAACTCTTAGTGCCTTTTTGGCAATGTTGTTACAGTGGGCTCTTGCACTTAGGTCGTTGGATATGAGTACTCCAAGGTCTTTGACAGAGTGAGGGTCATCTACAAGTTTGTTTCCTCCAAGTTTGTATTTTGAATTCTGATTCTTTTTGCCAATGTGTTCTTTTCCAATGAGTCTTCTCTTCTCATTAGGTGGCCAAAATATTTGAGCTTCAGCTTCAGTGTCTGTCCTTCCAAAGAAAAAATGAGCAGCCTGGCATATTACAAGCGATTGTAATTTCAGAATCTGCTGAAGTGAAAGAGTGGCATTTAAAAATGCTACCCGGGACGCACGTTTCATTGCAGAATTTATCCAGCAAACAGCCTCACGGTGGTATCAATTGTTCTGAATGTTCAGGTAAGCGGTGGCAAATGAGGTCACCAAATTTCACCTCTCTGCCTTTTTGCAGTTTTCTTTGAGGATACAAAAGAAAGTCGCTATTAAGTCTCCATACGATTTTTTTTCTTCTATTACAGCCGGCATTCAAGATGGCTTAGTGCAATAAAGTCAAACAGACGTAAAATTAAACATGATCGTAAAAAACAGAAAATGTAGAATAAAAAAATGGTTGGAAGCACCACCATCAAAAATGAAATTTGGAATAGCATCCAACCCAATCTCTGTCTGAATATATATATATATATGTTTTTCCTTTTGGACAAGAAAGAAAATGGAAAGATAGCCTGTCCTACCAAACCTATGGTTGAAAATTTTATAGACTACAGGTCAGTTGGTGGATTACTGCCAGTTCGGACTGGTTCTTTAGAACCGGTAGCGGAAATTTACCACTGCTCGCCGAACCGGCAACGATGACTGGTGGTCCACGCTCACGAACTGGTCCTCCAGTCGCCGCAGCTTGCAAAACCACCCCCCCCTGTGCGCATGGGCAAAGGCTTCTGCGCATGCACAGAGGGTCATTTCTGAATCTTTTGTGCGGTGCACTTCCGTCACAATCAGAACTGGTAGGGAAGGTAAGTAGAACCCACTACAGGTAGTTCTCAACTCACAACCATTCGTTTAGCGACTGTTCAAAGTTATAATGGCACTGGAAAAAAATGACATAGGACTGTTTTTCACATATACGACTGTTGCAACATTCCCATGGTTACATGATCAAAATTCGGATGCTTGGCAACTGACTTGCACTTATAACGATTGCATTGTCCCAGGGTCATGGGATCCCCTTTTGTGACCTTCTGAGTAGCAAAGTTAATGGGGAAGCCAGATTCACTTAACAACCGAGTGACTAACTTAACAACTGCAGTGATTCACTTAACAACTGTGGCAAAAGGGACATAAAATGGGGCAAAACTCACTCAACAACTGTCTCACTTAGCAACGGAAATGTTGGGCTCCCTTGAAGGTCGAGGAAGAGGAATCTTCTCTCAAGTTCTCAGCAGAACATAAAATGAAAGAGTTCCCAGTGACACATGCCTGAAAGAGATTAAAGCCCATTAAAGCATCCGATAAGAAGAACTCTCAGTTTTTACTTCATAACAAAAGTGAAAAGCCTGTACAACTCATAAACATAGAAAATGCTAGAGGTTGGGGAAACCGTTCTCTTCTGTTGTTGCTGATAGCTTCCCCTTTTTCAAAAGTGCTTTTTCAAGAGGCAACTGGACTTTCTATTTTTTCTTTCAAGACGTCTGTAGAGATTCTCAGTCATCCAAGTCACGGTTGTCCCAAAGGTCTGTTTTCCTTCCTTCCTTCCTTCCTTCCTTCCTTCCTTCCTTCCTTCCTTCCTTCCTTCCTTCCTTCCTTCCTTCCTTCCTTCCTTCCTTCCTTCCTTCCTTCCCTCCCTCCCTCCCTTCTTCCTTCCTTCCTTCCTTCCTTCCTTCCTTCCTTCCTTCCTTCCTTCCTTCCTTCCTTCCTTCCTTCCTTCCTTTCCTGACATTGCTCTTCTCATCGAAGAAGCTTCTTCAGCTCTGCATAGCTAAATGTCTATGGAGATTCTTAGTCATCTGGGTCATGGCTGTTCCAAAGGTGCTTTTTTTCAAGAGGCAACTGGACTTTCTGGTTTTTCTTTGAAGATGTTTTGCTTTGCAGATGACACAACAGTGATTGGTCTCATTCGAGACAATGATGAAACCGCATACAGACGGGAGGTTGAACAACTAGCCTCGTGGTGCGACCGGAACAATCTGGAACTGAACACACTCAAAATGGTGTTGACTTTTAGGAGAAACCCGCCCATCCTACCACCTCTTACAATACTAGACAATACAGTATCAACAGTAGAGACTTTCAAATTTCTAGGTTCTATCATATCTCAAGACCTAAAATGGTCATCTAACATCAAAAACATCATCAAAAAAGCACAACAAAGAATGTTCTTTCTGCGCCAACTCAGGAAGCTCAAACTTCCCAAGGAGCTGCTGATACAGTTCTACAGAGGAATCATTGAGTCTGTCATCTGCACCTCTATAACTGTCTGGTTTGGTTCTGCAACCCAACAAGACAGACACAGACTTCAGAGGATAATCAGAACTGCAGAAAAAACAATTACTGCCAACCTGCCTTCCATTGAGGACCTGTATACCGCTCGAGTCAAAAAGAGGGCTGTAAAAATATTTACAGACCCCTCACATCCTGGACATAAATTGTTTCAACTCCTACCCTCAAAACAACGCTATAGAGCACTGCACACCAGAACAACTAGACACAAGAAGAGCTTTTTCCCAAACGCCATCACTCTGCTAAACAAATAATTCCCTCACCACTGTCAAACTATTCACTAAGTCTGCATTACTATTACTATTAATCTTCTCATTGTTCCTATCACCCATCTCTTCCCACTTATGACTGTATGACTGTAACTTGTTGCTTGTATTCTTACGATTTATATTGTTTCCTAGTATGATTTGATTGCTTATTTGTACCCTATGATTATCATTAAGCGTTGTACCTTATGATTCTTGATGAATGTTTCTTTTCTTTTTATGTGCACTGAGAGCATATGCACCAAAGACAAATTCCTTGTGTATCCAATCACACTTGGCCAATAAAGAATTCTAATCCTAATCTAATCTAATCTTGTCATCCAAGAAGTTTTTCATCCAAGAAGAAGCTTCTTGATTTTTTTTTTGTCTTTTGTCCCTTACATCGGGGTGGAGTCGGGGCAACTGAATGGAGCTGAGTGTTAGGCATGCCTCCATTCAGAACCCAAGAAAGAAACCCCCCCAACTCCATGTTTGTAGAGAAGAGGTACTTTTACTGAGTTTGAAATGATAGCAACGAAAGAAAAGCAAGATCTGAACCAAAAGGCGTGAAAGTTACATATAGAAAGTTTCCCCAAACCCCTCACTCCAAGGACCCAGGCTGAATGTCCAATCCCCATTCTATATGGTGTCGTGTAGGGCACATCTTCAGGTGTTTTCGTCCATCTGGTATTCCAGGACGGTTGACCTTGGCTGGGTATAAACAACTCCATTTAGCTATGTAATAGAACATGAGAGCATCCCTCCCTTTTTGTTCACATAGTCGGTCTTCACTCCAGCTCACTTCCCCACCCAAATGCCAATCTTCCCCCCTCCCCCTTACTATGGCAGCCGATAGCAAGCAAGCATCATAGAGGCTGACACTGAGTGTTTACTGGCCCGATGCACTTCCTGTTGCCAGTGCAGAGTTCGCAGCAGATAGCAATAGCAATAGCACTTAGACTTATATACCGCTTCATAGTGCTTTACAGCCCTCTCTAAGTGGTTTACAGAGTTCAGCATATTGCCCCCAACAATCTGGGTCCTCATTTCACCGACCTCAGAAGGATGGAAGGCTGAGTCAACCTTGAGCCAGTGAGATTTGAACAGCTGAACAGCTGAACAGCTGAACTGCAGTGCTGCATTTTAACCACTGCGCCACCTCGGCTCAATGAGTAGATAGCTACTCATTGTGCCCAGAGAGAGAAATATCGGCTGCTACCTAGGATCAAACTCACTGCCTCCTGACTGTGAGGTGAGAGTTCCACCTCTAGGACATTGGACCACTCAAGAAGCTTCTTGAATGAGAAGTGAAATGTCTTCAAAGAAAAAACCAGAAAGTCCAGTTGCCTCTTGAAAAAGCCCCTTTGGGACAACCATGACCTGGATGTCTGAGAATTTTCATAAACGTTCCCCTTTTTCATTGTTTTTAGATTAAAAAAAGTTAAGAACAGGCGGGGCAGACGATTCCTAGAATGTTTCTACAAACATTCCTGGCATATAATTCCCAATTATTTTCTAATCTATGAAGCCTTAGGGAGCATATGGATTTCTCCCCTGAATCAAAGGTGAACAAGCGGAAGCAAAGTACTATGATATTTAGTTATTATTTAGTATTATATATTTAATTGGGAAATTTATAGACCACCACAATCTCAAGGACTCAAGGTAGTAGACAGGAGCTATAGTCTGGAACAAAGTCAGTGCAGCACATAATAAATATGGAACACCCAGAATATATTCTGTATGATAATAATATTCATGCCTGGTGCTACTCAACCATTCCAATTAAATCCCCAAATTCTTTCAGAACAAGTGAGATTTTACAAGCTTGTGCAGACTTCCGAGGCCATAAGAACTGAATATAACTGAATTTCCCCCTCTTTTCTTGGATCAGGAAAAGATTTCCAACCTCGCAGGCATTTCTTTAGTTATGAATTCATTTTTTTTTTTTTATTTATAGCTCAACTTCAGGGGCTCATGACAGCATAATTCTTTTTCCCATATTTTGCCACCACCACCTTCTAAGTCAAATGGGGTAAACTGAGTGGTAGAGACCATTTCTTTACTAGTAACCTGTAGCATTATTAACCATTCAACTATTGTTGAAATGATATGGAGATAGTCCACCACAATTGAGGCCAAAATTTCTGCAGCTGAGCAAGGCAGTTATTTAATTGAGCAGAATTCGCTCTTTACAAACCTTTTTTTGCCACAGTTGTTCAGTGAATCACTGAGGTTGTTAAGCGAATCATGTGGTTGTTAAGCGAATCTGGCTTCCCACATTGACTTCGCTTGTTGGAAGGTAACAAACGGTGATCACGTGACCCCGCGGCAGTGCAATTGTCATAAATATATGCCACCTGCACGTCTGAAATTTGATCACGTGACCATGGGGATGCTGCCACGGTCATAAGTGTGAAAAACGGTCATAAGTCACTTTTTTCAGTGCCATTGAAACTTTGAACGGTCACTAAATGAACTGTTGTAAGTCAAGAACTACCTGTAAACCTATCCTAATTAGCTTTTTTTTTAGCACAATGTTTGGATGAGTCTATAAAATGCTCTAAAATGCTATTGGGGATTAACTAGTGATTGGCCCAAAGACTTTATTTAATGATGACTTAAACTTTGGTCTCCTGGACCCTAATCCATTGCTTTAACTATTAAACCATGGCTTAGAAGAAGCTAAAATTAGGAAACTAACTCACACCGTTAGGAAACTAAGAAGAAATTTCCTAACGGTGAGAACAATTAACCAGTGGAACAACTTGCCTTCAGAAGTTGTGGGTGGCCCATCGCTGGAGGCTTTCAAGAAGAGACTGGACAACCACTTGTCTGAAGTGGTATAAGGTCTCCTGCTTGAGCAGGGGGTTGGACTAGAAGACCTCCAAGGTCCCTTCCAACTCTGTTATTCTATGTCAGGGGTCAGCAACCTTAAACACTCAAAGAGCCACAAACGTCCTAACCGGAAGCCCCCCATTCAATTCTGGAGCCAAGTCCGGTTCCCCCAGCATAGAGTCTCCTCTTAGCATGTTGTCCTTTTTCCTCTGATGACCGGAAGTCCAGTTCCCCCACCATAGAGTCTCCTCCTAGTGCAGCATCCTTTTTCATCTACCTGTCCTAACCGAAAGCCCTATCAATTGTGGAGCTGACCGGAGACAGGGAGCCGCAGCAGAGGGATGAAAGAGCCACATGCGGCTCCAGAACCGCGGGTTGCTGACCCCTGTTCTATGTTCTAAAATGATGGCATATTGTGCAGGTTCTGACTATGCCCAAATGAGGCAATTTCTCATCTTCAGGTGCCTTTCAGCATACGTCTCAGAGAAGATGACCGATGGAGGTACCATCCTTATCTTCTCAAATCTATTCTGACATTTCATTAACAATTCTGAGATTTAATCAATTTAATCAATGATTCCCTGAGATTCTGACATTTAATCAGCTGTTTCAGAATGAGAGTAGTAACACGGAGCAGCGCTAACCAGAGGAACTGTAAAGGAAAGAAATGTGAGACAGGTCCTATCATTAGCTGAAGGTTGAACATCTACAGGATTTGAATACTACTTTTAAGGGGATGGAAGCGAACCTGAAAGAAAAAAAATACAATCCCAGATTGTATTAAGACCTTTTATCCAACTACTCCTTTATCTAATTACGTTGTTAAGATAACATCAGATCACAGAGTGGTCAAGGTTTTAAGGCAGCCTTCCTTCCATCGGTAGTCACATTCATTTTGCAACTAAAATGATGCCAGACAGAAATAAAACAGTTACCAATTTTTGTATATTTGGGAGAAGGCCCAGGCATGTGAGTCACTTATACTCCTAAAATGGAAGAAATGGGGTGGGATGCTATTGAAAAAAATCCCCTGCTTTTAATAAACCTCCCACCTGTTTTCTATACCTTATCTTGTTTTAGAAAGAAATTTTATTGAGATTATCATGATATACAGGTAGCCCTCGACTTATGACCACAACAGAGCTCAAAGTTTCTGCTACTGAAGTTGTTAAGTAAGTGTCAGCCTCCACACTGCCTGCTAGCTTCGGCTGTCATAGTAACGTGGGGAGGTGAGGTTGGGTTAGGTATTTGGGAGGGGGTTGAGGAAGCTGCTGGAAATGTCCCTGTTTGTCTCTGATTAGGACTTTAGGGAGGAAAGTTCTCATCGTGATCTACCAGGCTACACGGAGGTGTTTATAGCCTGCTCAACGTCAACAGCTTCATGGGACCAGATGTGGAAGTCCAGCCGGCCAGTGCGCCCACATGACACCTTGGCACCTTGGGATTGGATGATTTGCCCAGGGGGGTTATGAGGGAGGGTTTTGGGATTCTTTGTATATGCATTTTGCGCACTTTTTGCCTCAGAACTTGCTTTCCTTTTGTTGCTATCACTTCTTGTCTAGTAAAAGTACTCATCTCTATAAACATGGAGTTGGGGGTTTTATTTATTTATTTATGTATGTATTTATTTATTTATTTATTTATTTATTTATTTATTTATTTATTTATTTATTTATTTATTTATTTATTTATTTAATTTTGTCAAGTATGTATTGGTAATATACATAGATTATTGGTAATATACATACATTATTTATATACATAAGTTGGGTACTGATAAGAGGGAACATTAGGACAGGGACGGTAGGCACGCTGGTGCGCTTATGCACGCCCCTTACTGACCTCTTAGGAATTGGGTGAGGTCAACAGTGGACAGTCTAAGGGTAAAGATTTGGGGGTTTTTTTAAAAGTTTTTTCCTGGACTTTGAATGGAGGCACACCTGACAGTAAGTTTTGCCCCATTTTAAGACCTTTCTTGCCACTGCTGTTAAGTGAATCATTGCAGCTGTTAAGTGTCAGCCCTGAAGTGTCAGCATCTTTCTCTTTGGATCTTCAGGGCTGCCACATTCAGTGCATAGGCCTGCTGTGGAAAACTGGGAGGGGGTTACATGGAGTGGGTAGAGGTACTGTAGATAGCCATAACAACATTATTTTCTCTGAGAGTCAAGGACGTTCAGCCTGCACCTGGAGAGGCGTGACTGGGAGGCATCTCCAGTTGGGACGGTGGATTGATTGGACCATGTGATGGACATATGGGTGGTGGGGCAGGGACTTGAACTTTCTTTTGGGTGGGGAAAACCTGGAAACTTTCAGATTTGGGTTTTCCCAGATGTGCCAATATGACATCTCTAATAAAATGGAACTTTGAAGGAATGCCTGCCTCGGAGTCATATTCGGTTGGGGGGATGTTACTTGGAACCCTGACATTAAGTTAGTAAGGCGGTTGTTAAGTGAATCTGGCTTCCCCATTGACTTTGCTTGTCAGAAGGTTGCAGAAGGGGATCACATGACCCCGGGACACCGCAACCGTCACAAATATGAGTCGGTTGCCAAGCGTCATTTTGATCACGTGGAGATTGTGCAACAGTTATAAGTGTGAAAAATGGTCATCGATCACTTTTTTCCGGGCCGTTATAAGTTGAGGACTACCTGAAAAATACAAAGCAAAATAAAGTTAACTGGGACATGGGGAAAGGAAAGGAAAGGGAAAAGAAAGGGTGCGATAGCACGGAATAGAAAAAAAACATTGACTTCTGATATTTATCAGCACATTAAAATACAAAATAAAATTGCAGCCTGAACATTTACTTCTACATACAGTACTTAGTATGTATTAGTTCATTCCTGTAACAACATACTAATCTAATCAGTAAAACCCAAAGTCATTTTTTTAAATTTTTTTGTCAGTCTCAACCACAAAATCTAGAAGCAGTTTCCAGGTAGAAACAAAACTGGATATAAAACTTCTCTCATTAAAACAGTTAATTTTGCCATCTCTCCTAGCTCCATCACTTTTTCCACCCATTCTTCCATTGTGGGGATTGACATACAGCATCTTTCCATTTTTGTACATAAATAAGTCTTGCTGCAGTCAACATATACTATAACGAAGTTCCAATTTGGTGGAGAGAGACTGGCTGAGCCAGGGGGAGGAGTCAAGTGGGGAATTAGTCTGGAATCATTACATAGGCATAAGACAGCAAGGCCAGACACTCATTGAATGCCATTGAACTTTATCTAGTCTGGCCCAGGAAGATTCTTGTGAAATAGACATCAGCAATAAAGTAGCTAATTGAATTCTTCAGGTGTGGATCTGGTTCTTTGTACTGCACAATCCCCCTCCCCCCTCCCCGATCTCTTTATCTATGGGGGTGGGGACTGTCTTGAAAACATGCTGGATTGCCAAGCTGTGGCAATAGCACATTCATGGACTGTAATGAGGTGCTATAAAAGATGAATCTGGAGTGAACTAATTACACCCACATTCAAATTAAAATACCTATAGAGGTTGCTCAAGGAAACTGCAGAGCAGTGATTTTTAAAAACTTTAAATGAGTTCACTGCAACGGTGTCACTATCTGAAATCCTTGGGCTGAATTTTTAAAATGTGCACGAAAGAAGCAGCTCCGAAGACCCAAGGGAGAAGCTCATCATGTTGAGGGACCAACAGCCAAATGAAAAACACTGGAAAATAGTAGTCGGAGTCTTCCTTTCCTTTCAGTTCCATGGTTAGTTTATCTGCTTCGGCACAGTCCAGGATTTTACTAATTACACTGCTTTCCTCGGGAATATCGTTTGATTTCCAATTTTGTGCTATCGTTATTCTCGCCGCTGTTAGTATATGTAGAATAATATAATAGTATTTCTTTTGCATTTTTTGATTTATGTTTCCCAATAGGAAAATTTCCGGTGTGATATCTATATCTTGTTGTGTGATTTCTTTTAACCAGTTTTTGATTGTATTCCAGAAGGTTTTTATTTTTGGACAGGTCCACCACATATGATAGTAAGATCCAATTTTGTGTTGGCATCTCCAACAATTTGGTGATAAGTTTTTATACATTTTTGCCAATCTCGCTGGAGGGAGGTGCCATCTATAGAATACTTTATAATAATTTTCTTTATATGAAACTGATTTTGTCATTTTGTAGTTTTGGTTCCAAATTTTTTCCCATTCATTAATTTGCATCTCATGTCCGAAATTTTTCGTCCAGCTTATCATATTTCCTTTTATTATGTCTTTTTGTGTTTTGTTTTTTTGAAGAAATTTATATATTTTAGTTATTGCTTTTGGTTCTTGATCTAGTAAAATTTTATCTAATTCTGATTTGAGTTTTTGTATTCCATATTTTCTCTTGTCGTTTTCTAATCTGTTCCTAATTTGGAAATATGGCCACCAATCAATCTTGATTCCTTCTTGTTCCAGTTTTGCTATAGATTTTATGGCACCTCCTTCTTCCAGTATTTCTTCATATGTGACCATTTTTTCCAGATTCGTTGTGTTTGGGTGTGTAATGGCTTCCATACCAGAGAACCAGGGTGGTATTTTAGTGTAGTATTGTTTTTTGATCTTAAGCCAAGTTCCTAAGAGAGAGTCTCTAATTTTATGTCTTTTGAAGTATGAGTGTGTTTTATGTTTGTCATCCCAGAGGAATCCATGCCACCCTAAATGTAAGTCATAACCTTCTAGTACCAGTAAACGTCTATTTTTAATTTGAATCCAATCCTTTATCCATGTTAAGGCGGATGCTTGATAATATAATTCAAAGTCCGGTAGTCCGAATCCTCCCTGATTCCTATTTTGTTGTAAATATTTTAATTTAATTCTTGGTTTTTTTTCCGGCCCATATAAATTTGGTTAGTATTTTATTTAGTTGTTCAAAATATTTTTTCTCTAATTTGATTGGAATGGTTTGGAATAGGTACAAAATTTGAGGTAATATTGACATTTTAATCGCTGCGATTCTACCAATTAGAGAGATTTGTAATTTATTCCATTTATCTAATTTTTTTTCAATTTGTTTTAAAATTTCCATATAATTTGCTTCTTTTATTGTGGTGCATTTTGCTGACAGATTGATTCCTAGATATTTTATTTTCTTAACAATTTGTAGTTCTAATTTCTTTTCTAGTTCCTTATTTTGTATGTCTGTCAGGTTTTTGATTATTATTTTAGTTTTTTGTTTATTGATTTTCAGACCTGCTACTTTCCCGAATTCATTTATTTCTTTTAGTAAAATTGGTCCTGTCTCTAATGGTTCTTCTATGTTGAAAACCAAGTCGTCAGCGAATGCTTGTAATTTATATTCCTGCTCTTTTATCTTAAGTCCTTTTATTTCTTTATTTTCTCTTACTTTTTGTAATAATGATTCCAATGATAGTATAAATAATAATGGGGAGAGGGGACAGCCTTGTCGAACTCCCTTTTCTATATTGAAATTTTTTGAAGTTTCTCCATTTATAAGAATTTTAGCAGTTTGTTTTGAATATATTGATTTGATTGTCCTTATGTAATTCTCTCCAAAATTCATTTTATTCAATTGATTTATTATAAAGTCCCAGTTTAGGTTATCAAATGCCTTTTGGGCATCTAAAAATATGAGTGCCATGGATTCCCCTGGGTGTGTCTCATAGTATTCTAAAATATTTGTAATTGTTCTTATATTGTTTTTAATATGTCTATTTGGTAGGAAGCCATTTTGATCTGAATGTATAATTTTGGTAAGTGTTTTTTTTAGTCTTTCCGCCATTATAGACGCAAAGATTTTGTAGTCTGAATTTAAGAGCGAGATTGGCCTGTAACTCTGGATCTTATGTTTCATATTGATGTCTTTTGGAATGATTGTTATTAGTGCCTCTGTCCATGAATCTGGGATTGCTCCTTTTGTTAGTACTTCATTGTATGTAATTAGTTGTATATTTTTTAAAATCGTTTGTAATTCTTTGTAGTACTCTGCTGGAATACCATCCGGTCCTGGGGTTTTATTGTTTTTCTGATTTCTAATAGCTTTTTCTAATTCAATCAATGTTATTTCTTCATCCATCTTATCTTTAATATCGTCTGGTAGTTGCACTATATTAGAATTTTTTAAATACTCTTGTATGCTCTGGAGTTGTATAGTATCCTTACTGTATAGCTCTCTATAATATTCTCGTGCTATGTCTTTTTTTCCCTCTATTTCAAACTGCATTTTCCCTAGCGAATCTTCTAATTGTTGTATTGTTTTTTTTTCCTTTTCTTTTCTTAATCTGTAGGCCAACCATCTGCCTGGTTTGTTAGCATGTTCAAAATAATTCTGTTTGGATGTCTTAATTTTTAATGCGATTTCTTCTTGTAGTATTAGATTTATTTTGTGTTTAGTTAATTCTTTTTCTTCTTTTATTTCTTTATTTTGTGGCATCTCTTGTAATTTATGTTCCAATTCCCCTATCTTGTTTTGTAAGTCCTTAATTTGCTTATTTTTATCTTTATTTCTTTTAATAGAGTATGCAATAGTTAATCCTCTTATATATGCTTTCATAGTGTCCCAAATATTTTGTATAGATGTGTCCTCGTTCCAATTCTCCTGTAGAAAGAAAGTTAATTCTTTCTCCATATATTGTTTAAATTCTTTTTCTTTTATTGTTTTCTGGTTCATCATCCATCTCCTTCTTAGCTTACTCGTTCCTCTTATTGTAATTATTATAGGGTTATGGTCCGCCCACATATTAGGTTCTATTTCTACACTCTCTATTTTAATAATTGGTTCTATATTTGACCAGACCATGTCGAGTCTAGACCAGGATTGATGTGGGTTTGAAAAATATGTATATTGATTCTGTTTCTGGTGTCTTTCTCTCCATATATCTTTTATTTTAAATTCATTCACCATTTCAAAAAAAAATTTAGGTAGAGTTTTCCTTTCCATATTTTTTTTTGGTCCCGTTTTATAATCTTCTTTAACATCTACCACTGCATTAAAATCTCCGATTATACAAATGTTTTCTCTGTCTAATTTAATGATTTGTTGGTATAGTTTTTTATAAAATTCTTTTTGTCCATTGTTAGGGGCGTAGATAACTATTAGTAATATTTTAGTTTTGTCTATTGTAATTTCCACTATGAGTATTCTTCCTTCTGTATCTCTATATATTTGTTTAGGGGTTAACCAATTTTTGATATATAATGCTATTCCTCTTTTCCTTGAGTCGGCCAGGGATGTAAAGAGATTACCTATCTTGGGATATTGTAATAACTTATATTCTTCTTTTTTAATATGAACTTCCTGTAAACATGTAATGTCTGAACCTTGTTTCTGTAGTCTGTTGAGTATTTGTCTTCTTTTATTGGTGAATTGATTCCATTTATGTTAACTGAAAATATTTTAATTTGATTTTGCATCTTATTTTTTACTTGTTGCTCTTGTTAATCTCGCGGTCTTTACTTCTTTTGTTTTCACCCTCCTATCTCCCTCTCTCTCTTGTCTTTTCATTCTCTCCATTTCTTCTATCATTTCTTTTTCTTCCTGGCTTTGTCCCTCTCCCTCTGCACTGCTCTCTCCTTCCTTTTCTAAGTGTGTTTCGATAAATTGATCTGCTTCTTCCATTGTTTCTATCTTAATTTTTTTTCCTTTCCACGTCACTAGGATTCCTTCCGGAATCAACCACCTAAAAGGAATTTCTTGCCTTATTAGTTTTGCAGTACAGTATTGTAGGTCTCTTCTCTTTTCTCTTATTCGTTTGGGAATTTGTTTTAATACATTGATTTCTCTTTCCTTATGTAGTATTTGTTCCATTCTCGTGGTTTTATAAATTTCATCTCTTATTGCTTTTTTTGTGAATCGTACATGTACCTCCCTGGGTAGTTTATGTCTTTTGGCAAAGTTTGTTTGTACTCTGTAAATTTCATCTATGTGTCTATTTATTTCTTCTTTTTCTACCTGTAAAGCTACTGCTAATATCTCTACTACCTGTTCACGCAATTCCTCCTCTTTCACCTCTGGTATGTTTTGGAACCTTAAGTAGAATGCTGATTTCTCCATTTCGAGGAGGGCGATAGCTTCCTCTAATTCTTTGTTTTTTGCTCTTAGTAATTCTTCTGTTTCCTCTATTTTTTTGTCGGTTATGTCTGTTTTTTCCTCTAAATTTTTAATTTGATGTTCATGTTTTGCTACCACTCCCTGGATTACCTCCATTCTATTATCTAATTTTTTGATGTTTCCCTTGACTTCTTCAAAATTTTCATTGGTCTGTTCTTGATTATTAAATATTGTTTGCTGCATTTTAACCATTGTTTCTTGTTGTGTCATCATAAATTCTTGTATTCTATCTAATGTGGCCTGCATAGTGTGTAGTGAAGGTGCTTGTCCTTGTTTTTCAGTAGTTGCCATCTCTGTTATCAGTTTTTGCCCTGTTGCTGAAGGTGTTACCGGAGTTGGTTTCTTAATTGGTTTAGTCACAGTAGTTGTTGTTGACATGATCACTTTGCTGAAAAAGTTATTCCACACTTTCATAAATTTATTACTAGCTACTAAGGAGAAGAAGAGGGAAGAATGAAATGGAGTAGCAAGTCTAAAGTTTAAAGGAATCGAATAAAAGTCAGAAATTCATTAAAGTACAATAAGGGAGAGTATTGGAGAGTATTGTTCGTGTTTTGAGATAGGGAGATAGAAAAGAAGGATTAGTTCTTAATCATTTAAATATCAATTTTCTATTTTGTGGATTTCTATTAAGAGCTTATTATTATTATTATTATTGCTATTTATCTTTTCATTATATAAATCAAAAAATATTTACTAACAATTCCTATCTTTGTTAATTCACACTCTAAACAGTTTAAGTAGTTTAATATTCAATAATAGTAGAAGAAGAAAGAAGAAGAAGAAAAAAAAAGGTCAAAGAAAATGTCTATAAATATATATATATGTAAATTCACTTAATTCAATTTCTTAGTTTAAATTATTGTTAATACCTCTTAAAGTCTTATTTCTTATTTCTTATTTTCCATAAAAAGAAAAACTAATATGTACTAATAACCATAGTATTTAATTACTTAGATATCCACACACATTAATCTTAACTTTAATAGCTTTAGTAACTAAGTGTTAGAGTTTAACTATCAAAATGTTGATTTGCTCAATATATACGTTAAAGTTTTCAAGTTAATTGGGTATCATATGCTATATCTTACAAATGTCTCTTTGGGGGTGGCGTCTTCGATCTTCTTTTCCTGTTTCACAGTCTATTCAAGATGTCTGCGCTCTAAAGAATTGCTTTGTCACAGTTCTCTCTCCTTTCCCCCCACTCTTTAGTTGCAGAGTATTTCCAATATGATCTTCTCGTAGGTCCCTTTTTTTTTTTTACCCTCAACTGTTTTTCCGGTAATCCCGCAGTTCTTTCTGGATCGTATCCCTTTAAAGCAGTCTATTGATTTAGTTTTATTTGTCTCGCCTTCGCTCCTTTCCGCTAAGGCGCCGCTGGGTGTTTTTTTTTTTGGAGACTCAATTGTCTTTCGGGGGTGCCGATCGTTTTCTTCTCTTAAGGAATATTCTCCGAAAGTCAAAACTGTAATCCAATTTGTCTGATGTTTGCAATGATCTGCGAATATTTTGCCGTTCCTCTATCTCTCCCTTCCTTGCTGTATGCTCAGGCGGCCATACCTCTGGACCAGCGTGGTTTGCTGGTTTCTTCTTCGCTCCGATTTGGGGTTTCCATCTGCTTCAGCGGGGGTTTGCACCTCCTCCCGTCCTCGCACGATGATCCCCTTCCTCGCGCTAGCCCCTGCAAGGCTCCACGCTGCGGATTTTCGGCAGTCTGAACGAAGAAACTCGAGCTAAGTTGCAGTGATTTGCTTCTTAGCTTCGCTCCGCCATGGCCCCACCCCCGGAAGTCCTAACCATGGAACTGAAAGGAAAGGAAGACTCCGACTACTATGAAATCTGGAATTTATTTTACAATTGGTACGAAAAACAAAAACAAATAACATCAATGTAATAAATAGAAATATAAGCCAAATAAGGCATATAGAAATTGAACTAGAGAATTTATAGAGAAAACAGTTATATTGTATTACTATATATGTATACTAAGATATTACTAAACCAACAATGCCTTATTTTTTTCTGTACTATTATTACTATTATTATCTATACTACTACAAATATTACTATTGTTATATCATTATAAATATTATGGTTAAACTTTACTACCACTACGTTTGATTTATAAAATACAATGCAAAATATGAGACAAAATTTGAAAACCATGTTAAATTAAATGTTAAATATATATTTGCCGTAGAACAAACGATAGAAATAGACAGCTTTATAGCTGTATGCGCTTTTTATGTTTTGTATATGTTTATATTGTACTTGTCAATGTCGTAAATGTTTTTCTTTTGTATGTTTCTGTTTTTTAGATGTAAATAACCTAATAAAAACTATTTTTTTTAAAAAAAGAAAAACACTGGAAAATAATGCAGGATAATCAAATGGACATGATACCGCAATTCACACACACACTCCTTGGCCATCCTTTTAGACCAGGGATTCCCAACTTTGGCAACTTTAAGACAACTGGACTTCAACTCCCAAAATTGCATGGTTGGCTGGGGAATTCTGGGAGTTGAAGTCCACATGTCTTCAAGCTGTCAAGATTGGGAAACTCTGATTTAGACACACAACACTGTCACATAGTGAATATTGTCAGTTGTATGTATATGCAGGGTGATGCACCCCTATCCTAATATTATGGTACATTCCAATACAAGCAAGACACGTGATGTGATCTTCTGCGCATGTGTGCATTCCTGATTCTCCATTACTCTTTTTGACTTGGCTCTTGACCGGAACGGTCGCATTTTCTTAGCAAAATGTAACTATTCAGAATTTATTGTTTTTGTACCGAAATAAATATTTTCTATTAGACTTTTAATCTCGGCTTTATTTTCTAAACGTCTGGATTCCAAGAAAAGATCCACATCGCCCCTATGAGATTTATTCTCACCTTAACAAACATATGTCTAAAAGGGCAGGTGTTCAATCATACAATCATGGCCATCATCTAGATTTTTTTTACACCTCCCTAAAGATGCTCCTGTCCCAAAGCAGCATCTGGCTCCCCAAAGTCTTGGAAACAACTAAGTGGTTGTTGAAACAAAGTTCTAACTATTATGAAAAAGACAACATACTGAATGCATATGTAGGGAATGATGCCACGAAACGTATTTAATAATAAGTCAATGTCAGTGTAAAAACAATCCAGTTTTTGCCCTCACCTACACCATCATTATATGCTGCCACATTCTCTCTTCCATTCATTCCCCACAGTTCTTTTTTATTGCATTTTCCCCCAGTGAATGACTAAAAAGAAATAAAGGAGAAATTTCAGCACAGAGAACCAAAACTGTAGCAGCAGCAACAACAACAGTCCTTAAAATGTCTGGTGGGAATCTGCATGTTTGTACATTATGGATGTCAGTTTAGACTGCAGGGAAACCAAGTGGGGAGGATATAGAGAAGGGGCAAACAGTCCAGGGTTTACAAATCAATGTGCCCCAGTACTGATTCTGCAACTTGCCCAAAATCCTCATGTTGCAGAAACAATGACCCAGCAGCCCCAGAACAACAAAAAATAAAAAAGCAAGAGTCATCTATAACATATAGTGTAAGCAGAGGTGGGTTCTTACCTCGCTGCCAGTTTGCTTCCTCCTGCGCCGCGTGGGCGCGCTTTGCACGTGCGCGCATGCGCAGTGCCGGAAAATCCAAAACAAACAAACAAACAAACAAACAAACAAACAAACAAATAAAAAGCCAAAAACAAGATGGCGACCGCTTGCACAGTGCCAGAAACTCGGCTTCTACACATGCTCGGAAGAAAAAATAAATAAATTAAAAATTAAAAAAATAATAATTAAAAAAATAAAAAAATAAAAAAGCTGAAAACAAGATGGCGACCACATGCACAGTGCCGGAAACTCGGCTTCTGCACATGCTCAGAAGAAAATAAAAAATAAAAAAAATCCCCCCCCAAAAATTTCCCCCAAAAAAATTCCCAATTTTTTTTTAAAAAGATGGCAGCACCCACGGACCGGCACCGACCAAACCGGTTCTGTGATGTCATCATGACATCACCAGTGGGTCGCTACCGGTTCAGGCGAACCAGTCCAAACCAGGAGGAATCCACCTCTGAGTGTAAGGGACTGTAATAGCCATTAGGGTAGGACAAATAGACAGAAGGCTAGCAGAGCACATCCATGAACACCAACCTGCAGTCAGGAGACATGATGAAAACTCATTAGTTTCACAACACATGGACAGACTTCACAGTAATTTCAACTGAGAAATTGTGAACATAGTAGGCTAAGCCAAATCTAAAAATCCTAGAGAATTTCTGGAAGCTTGGCAGTCAGACAAAGCAACCCTCAACAGGCACGTAGAGATAAACAACATCTACCTATCATTCAAAAGAGACAGTGGAAAAGCCAAAAAAGAAACAAAATACCAAAACATCTCCTCACCAGCAATCAATACCCAGATAACCAGAGAGTAACACATTGATTAATACTAGACCAGGGGTAGGCAAAGTTGTCTCTTCTATGACTCATGGACTTCTACTCCCAGAATTCCTGAGCTAGCATGATTGGCTGAGAAAGTCTGGGAGTTGAAGTCCACGAGTCATAGAAGAGCCAACTTTGCCTACTCCTGAACTAGACCAACAATCAAGCAATAAACAACAGCCTAATGAAAGAACCAACAAGAACACTCTCACCAATGCTTACAATTTAACTTTTTTATTAGTTTATCAAAATATAAAATACAAAGGGGAAAAAAAAGAGAAAGCGAGAAGAGAGGGAAGGAGAAAGAGAGGGTATAGTGTAATGGGAGAAAAAAAAGGCACCAACTTCTGACTCTCTTTAGCACAATAGAAGGTAACCACGTCACCGCCACAACTTTTTATTTTTACACAACAGTATGTAGAAGCCATTTCTATAACAATAAGCCTGTCTAGTTTACAAAACAGAATCAAAGTTTTTTTTTTTTTACCTCATTGCACAAAACACAAAATCCGGAAGCAATTTCAAAATAGAGACAAAATGAGATATAATCTCTGATTTGGATAAAAGAATCAGTTTAACCCTCTCTGCTTCTCTTTGCTGTGGGGGGATAATATATCATTCATTCTCATATTTTCAAATCTAGTCCATAATATTTTACCAACTTTGGAATATTATTCAGCATTACTCGAAGAACCGATGCTTACAAACAGGGAGCAAACCTCACTCATCATCCAGCACTGATAATGTTATCTACTTGGGTAATGAAACATCTGCAAGGCCTCATTTCAACCCTGAGCTACAAATATTCTCCTTTATCAGTACCACCTATAAATTGCACAACTCTGAAATCCCTCAATTCCCTACAACTGTTTAGGAAACAATTTGGATTAATGGCAGCTGCAGAAAACATCCATACTTTCCAGATCTGCACCAACTAATACATCACACGATGAAGTGCAAGATGCTGGTTTTTCCTCCCCAGAGTTTGCCAAAAGAGGCAGACCAATTCCTACCAAGGAATAGACACAGTGATTAACTTGTCAGCCGCCTCCATTTGATTTTTCAGATACAAGCATGTGTGGGTCACCCTGAGATTTCCCTAGACAGACGCTCTCCATCCAATCATCCCTTGACTTGAAATATTTATTAAAGCAGCAGCTATTTCATTTTGAGTGAGTCAGCTCTGTGTTCCTCCCAAACAGAAGGAATGTTGCTGAAGGCGTAAATGGGATTAAAAAAAAAATTCCCTGGTATGGTGCAACTATTTTTGACTAGGTTGGCATTATTGTGTTTTAAGCATCTGTTCTTCCATACCAGCTACTTTTATACCCTGGGGTTTTTTCCCCCCCAAGCAGATGGCAGCATACATCTAGGTGACTTTTGATGATCCCTGCAAAAACTCACCAGGGTGGACAATTAGCACTTTGATCAGAGGCCATTTGGAAATTCTAGAATTGCTGGCTAAACTGGGAACAGAAATGATATCATACCGCTTCTATATTATTTCCAAGGAAACCGTATGTAAAGGTCCCAAGAGTCAAGTTGGACAGGAGCCGTTGCATAGAAAAAAAATAATGAATAGACTAGACTGGACTGGACTGGACTGGACTAGACTGGACTAGACTAGACTAGACTAGACTAGACTAGACTAGACTAGCGCTGGAAAGGACCATGTAAATCCCAAACTCAAAGTGTTAACAAAGATGTAAAATTTTTAAAATCCACACTGCCTAATGGTTTTCTAAAACCATTCACAATGAATAAGTAAGCTATACGCCAGTGTTTTAAATAATTCAGAATAGAGCTGGAAGGGACCTTGGAGGTCTTCTAGTCCAACCCTCTTCTCTAGCAGGAGACCCTATACCATTTCAGACAAGTGGCTGTCCAGTCTCTTCTTAAAAACCTCCAGTGATGAAGCACCCACAACCTCTGCAGGCAAACTGTTCCACTGGTTAATTGTTCTCACTTTTAATTTAATTTTAATAAGAGTTCTTTTAGGAAGTTTCTCCTCAGTTCCAGGTTGCTTTTCTCCTTGATTAGTTTCCATCCATTGCTTCTTGTCTTGCCTTTTGTTGCTTTGGAAAATAGGTTGATTCCCTCTTCTTTGTGGCAGCCCCTCAAATACTGGAATACTGCTATCATGTCCCCCCTGGTCCTTCTTTTCTCTAGTCTAGCTAAACCCAAATCCTGCAACCGTTCTTCATATGTTTTAGT
The DNA here is from genome assembly GCA_023053685.1 of Diadophis punctatus similis. NCBI lineage: Eukaryota > Metazoa > Chordata > Lepidosauria > Squamata > Dipsadidae > Diadophis > Diadophis punctatus. The sequence goes on along the minus strand of JALIGW010000001.1, from coordinate 14,201,357 downwards.
CTCCAGGCCTTTAATCATCTTAGTTGCTCTTCTCTGCACTTTTTCCAAAGTCTCAACTTCTTTTTTTGTAGTGTGATGACCAAAACTGGATGCAGTTCAGGATCAGTCGAGATCAGCTAGGGTTGCCACCTCTTTAGGTTTTAAAAGAAAAAACTAAATGGAAATCAAACAACTTTCTTTCCTACTTCTGCCTCCTTTCATTGCAAAATGGTAGAACTACAGTTCTTAAGGATACTACATCTTAGTATCTAGCAGTTAAGTCTCAAAGCATAGCATGGGCCAGAGAGACAACCTGTGTTCAGTACTGTACTGTACATGGATAGACATGAAGCAGAGTTTGCCACGTTCCATCTTGCAGCTGCTGAGTTACATTTTGAACTATTTTAGGACTATTATGCTCACCCTCCCCTCTCCAAGTATATATTTAACTGAACAAACAAATATCCTTTGGGTTTTTAAATGGTGGGAAACAGCTGTTGCAGAATAAGTGAAGGCAGCATACAGGGGATGGAATAGAAGCCACAGAATTAGGGAATTGGAAGGCATCTCAGCAGCCTTTTAAGCCAAAGGTAGGTTAAAAAAAAGATAAAGGAGTCCCTGCAGATTTTACTCTGCTAGTCATTGCCGACTGCAGGGAGCTGTACTCATCTCCGTTTCAAGGCCACTGAGCCAGCACTCACCGAAGATGTTTCTGCTGGTCATATGTCCAGCACAGAGCACTGTTACCTTTGCACCAAAGTGACACCTATTTATCTACTTCCATTTGTATGCTTTTGAATTGCTAGGCAGGTAGGAGCTGGAGCAAGGATGGGAGCTCACCATGTCACATGGAGCACGAATCTTAAACCTGGGCTGCTGGCTTTCCAGTCGACAAACCCAGGGTTTTAACTGCTGAGCCACCGCACTGCCCCTAAGCCAAAGGTAGGGAATTGGAGAAACCAGGCTTCATCTAAGTCTCAAATTGTTTTGTGTGCCTTTGGAGCTGCATCCAACTTGAAGGGCCAAAAAATCACGGACATGTTTTCTGGACATCAAAAATTGCCATTCAACTACCTTAAAGTAGGCTGAAAAGCAAGAAAAAAACTGAATTCAGAAAGAAAGCAGAAAAATTAAGCCTTGCATATATATATGCAAGGAAGCTGTGATGTTTCCTTCCATACACCAGGATGACTTGACAGAAAAAACATATATAACCCTTTCCTGGTGAAGAGCTGATAGGGAAGAGAACCTGGCTTAGAGGTTAAAACTCTTGCCTTACAAGCAGACTATCCAGGTTCAAATCCCACTAAGGGTATGGCTATCTGATGAGAGCAAAATAGCTCGAAATAGATCTATAATAGTCTCCCTTTATTTTCATTTATCAGCAAAAAAAGTTATACACACACACACACACACACACACACACACACACACACACACACACACACACACACACATACATATAGGGGTCTCTCTATCTTGCATCAATGGTTCGCCTACTGTAGTTCTCACCCTCCTTCCCAAATTTTAAATATAGACTTTGCTATCAAAAAGTGCCCACGTTTACTTCTCAATTCTGGGGAATAGGTGTTGTTAGATGTGCAAGGTTTCATTCCCACCATTCTGCAGCCCTGATGACCAGGCTAATAATTCTGGGAACTGGACACACTTGCCTCAAGGGTGGTCATATTGAGGAAAGTTATTTAGAACAACATTCTAAATAACTGTAGGATTCTCGCATCTGTATTCTCCCTGCAATATGGACTGTCCTTCATCTCTTCAGGCAGTCTGCTACTATTAGCTGTAGTCAGCATCACTTTTGTTTCTCCTAATTGGTTCGAGGTTAAGATCAGTTTTTGTCAGCTGAGACCAAAAAGAAGTCAGTTTTCTGCATGACCGACCTTCACGAATCTGAGGACAGCTCTGAGAGTTGTTGGCTTGAGAAATGGGTCTTTAAAGTATGTTTCTACAAATTATTTATTAGCAGGTAAAGCCCAAACAGGAAGGAGACCCTCCCAAACTTACCGAAAAAAGGAGGTGACACTATTTCTCCAAAGCATCTACACACTTTTAATAAGATAAGCACCAGAAGGCAGAACGAGAAGCAATGAATGGAAACCAATCAACAAGAGAACCAACCTAGAATTAAGAAGAAATTTCCAGACAGTTAGAACAATTACCCAGTGGAACGGCTTGCTTTCAGATGTTGTGGGTACGCCATCACAGGAGGTTTCTAAGAAGAGATTGGACAGCCATTTGTCCAGAATAGCATAGGGTCTCCTGCTCCAGCAGGGGGTTGGACTAGAAGACCTCCAAGGTCCCTTCTAACTCTGTTATTCAGTTTGTTGTAAGGAATATCCTGCAATGGGTTCAGTTCCAAGTGGGGAAAAAGACACTGGATTCATGGAAGTTGCTTGGAAAGAAGGTTTAATATGGTGGACAGGAGCACATGGCAGGAGCCCCTGTACAGAAAAGATAGATTACATGCTTCCAGATGTGGGTGAAGAGAAAAAAGGGAAGGGAAGATGCTGAGTTCCTTGGTTTTATAACCTCTGTTGGGTCCCACCTCTTAGTTTCCTGTTCCTGTGTATATAATGCACTGATTGGTGGTCAGGCTCCCAGGAGGCCATGCAGTGGCAACTCCATAGGCTTTTGTCTGTCCCAGGCTTGGCTGAATGAAAGGGCCTTAGGCAAATCCTAATATGGCTATGACTGAAAGAGATAAATCTTTGTTATGTAGAAGGTTGCTCCAGGCTAGGTGGGAGGAATGTGGCAAGGGTGGGGGCAGGGAGCTGCAGGAAGCTGCTTTGTATTTAAAACATGTTTCTTTTTTCCTCATTCAGGGAAACATATTCTTTCCTTTTTTCAATATTTCCTAGGATATTTCATTTTTTCTAGGAGGGGGTGGGTACTAACTTCCTACAAGTTAACCCAAACTCATGTAGCATCCAGCATTGGCTTTCCTTTGGTGGTTAACAGCTAGACTTCATCCTGGCTGCTTCAGAAGGTGGATTTGCTTGGGAAGGGGAAGAAAGCGGAGGTGGGGATTTGATCATGCAGGGTGAACATGCCTGAATCAGGTGTGGTGGTTAAGGAATTGGTTGTAGACTAGGAGTAGGAGGATCTGGTTCCAGGCTGCTCATAGGAAGAAGAAACTCATTGGATGACTTTGGCTACCTAATCTCTTTCAGCCCAGCCTTTATCTCAAGGCTGCTATTGTGAAGAAACAGTAATAGTATGTATGCGACCTTGACTTCCTGAAGGAAAGGAGGGATATAAATTTAAGCATATAAGAAATACCGTATTTTTCAGAGTATAAGACGCACCTTTTTCCCCCTAAAAGAGGCTGAAAATTTGGGTGCGTCTTATACTCCACATGTAGCTTTTCCCAAGCTTTTTTTCCCCAGCCCTAACGAGGTGCTAACGATCTTCCTGGCTCTTCCCGGCTCGCAAGCTTGTTTTCATTGCTACTCCCTCTGAAAAAGGTTTTTTCAGCCCTAACGTGGTGCTAACAATCTTCCCAGCTTGCAGGATTTTTTCATTGCTACTTCCTCTGAAGAAGTTTTTTTTTCCCAGCCCTAAGTCTTTGCAGGCTTGTTTTCATTGCTACTCCCTCCGAAGAAGATTTTGTTCAGCCCTAACCAGGGGATAAAATAATGTGCTGAAGCTGACTAGACTAAGGATGCTAGCCAGATGAATACCTGGTAGGTAGATTTTTTCCTTATTTTCTTCCCCCAAAACTAAGGTGCGTCTTATACTTCAAAATATGGTAGATCTAAAAACTAATAAATGCTATTTTGCTGCCTCTGACTTAGATGCTATCTTAACAGAATAATAAAATACAGAGTTGGAAGGAACCTTGGAAATCTTCTAGTCCAACTGTCTGTTTAAGCAGGAGAACGTACTGTATACCATTTCAGACATATGGTTGTCCAATCTCTTCTTTAAAAACTCCAATGATGGAGCATCCACAACTTCTGAAAGCAAACCGTTCCACTGGGCAATTATTTTGTCAGCAAATTTCTCCTTATTTCTAAGTTGGTTCTCTCTTTTGATTAGTTTCCATCCATTGCTTCTTATTCTGCCTTCAGTTTGTAAGTGGCTTGGTGGGCGGGGCCAGTCAGGAGTGGGATTTGGCAGTTCGCTGAACCACGCAGAATCTTTGTTAGAGGATCGCCCAAACCCGGGCAAACCTGGAGCAGCCCACCCCTGCAAATCTCCCTTTCAGCCTCACCATAGAGCTGGAAGTGGGAGTATATGTAAAGCAGAGGTGAGTTCCTCCCGGTTCGGACCGGATCGCC